>VWZK01012336.1:575645-948010 GCA_013396935.1 Baryphthengus martii
CGTCCCCCCGCCTCCTAATGCTGCCCGTCCGCCCACGCCCGGACCCCGCCAGCGCCGTCCCCGCTCCCCCAATGCCTGCGCTCGGCCGGCTCCGCTCCCTTCATATATAGCCTCCGCCTCTCCCTCCTCCCTCCCAGCGCCACCTGCGGACCAATCGCGAGGCCCCGCTCGCCCTTGCGGCCGCCGCCGCCACCAATCAGCGCCTCCGCCATCGCGCGGTTGTTGTCGTCGCTCTCTGGCGCCCCCTGCCGGGCCGCTCGGTGGGACATCCCACACGCCGCACCCTACCCCCGGCCGCAGGCCTCGAAGCGGCCAGTCCTCGGGGGTCTCCTCCTCTCCAATCCAGCCGCTCCAAATCGCCTTCAGCCGCTCTCCCCTGCGACAGCCCAGAGCATCTTACGTCAGAAACACGGGGGTTGGACTAGTTTATCTCTAGAGGTGCCTTCCAACCCCCACCGTTCTGTGATTCTGTGAATTGTGCCTGGTTAAATCAGAGAGAGTTTTGGTTGGAAGAGGCCTTTAAGATCATCAAGTCCAACCATTAACCCAGCACTGCCAAGGCACCACTAAGCCACATCCCTCAACACCACATCTCCATGGCTTGGAAACCGCTCCAGGGATGGGGACTCCACCCCTACCCTGGGCAGCCTGAGCCAGACCTCGACAACGCTTTTGGTGAAGAAATTTTTCACAATATCCAACCTAAACCTTCCCTGGTGCAACTTGAAGCCATTTCCTGTTGCTTGTTCCTTTGGAGAAGAGACCAGCCCCATCTGGCTCCAACATCCTGTCAGGTAGTTGCAGAGAGCCAGAAGGTCTCCTCTGAGCCTCCTTTTCTCCAGGCCAAACAAGCCCAGCTCCCTCAACCACTCCTAGTAAGACTGGTTCTCTAGACCTTTCACAACTTTGTTGTCCTTCTTTGGATGCGCTCCAGCACCTCAATGTCTTTTCTCAATGAAGGCAGGAACCAAACCCACTTGGCAGGGACTATCTATAAAATTAATTTGAGAATGAGTGGCCGTGCGCTATGTGACAACCAAATATTTTCATGGCTCATCTCCAGGCTTTGCAAACACTCCTCTTCATTGAGGGGAAAATAACATCCGGATTAATGATCTCTCTCCCATATTCTCTTTGGCCGTGGTCCAACTTTGTGTTATGTAGCATGCAAAGCACTGGAAATATGGAAATTTTAAGAAAGATTGGTCAAGTAATAGTGCATCTCTGTGTGCTCTCATGCTAATAGATGACGGAGTTTTTACATTTGTTGAACTCTATCGGTATGAAGCTTGTAGGTGATTCCTGGCCAGAGAAGTAACACCTGCACCAGGTGAGCCCTTAGAAATATCTGTGACATAACCCAAGGTGCATAGAGTAGTTTGTGGCTGCTTTAACAATGTAAATTGAAACAACGGGGAGGACTAAGTACAAAATGCACGCTGAGTAGGTTCTTTGGAAGAAATATAGATCAAAGAAGTACTGAGCAGTGCAGTGGTGAGGACCAAGTAGGTGTTGCCAGGTTAAGAACCAAGAGAGGAAATGGGAATCTGAAAATGCAGTGAAGGATAGCAGGAAGAAGAACAAACTACAGCATTAATCTAAGGTCATCACAGGGCTGAATATTAGCTTGTTCCTGTGTGTACAGGTCACTTGCTTCTGTCTGACTATTTATGTTGTGCTTGTTCAGGTTGTTAGTATTCTCAATTTGCGTTAAAGGAAGTCTCAGAAGAGAGGCTTGTTCTGCTGGGAGCTCTGCAAACACAGTATATGGAGCTCTATCCATTTTGTTCAAGTGAACTGTGTAACCAGATGAGTGCTCAGTTCTGAACCAGGCAGAACAGTAGGAGGTAAATAAGAGTCAGGACATGAGATGTCAAACCTGAAAGGTGCTGCGTTTCAGCTGTACACTTACTAACTCAGATTTTCATGCCCAGATCTATAGTGCTGGAGTTGAAGAGCTTAGAGTCTTAGAAGATAAGATTCATAGGGTGAAATGCAGAAAAAGGGAAATAATATGAAATGAAGATTAACAAAATTGCAAAACTATGTTAACTCCACTATTTTATGGGGGAAAAAGAAACACCTCTTTGGGAGCAATTTAATTATGAGGGGATTAGCCTCTAACAAAACCATTCACAAATTAGTATGGAAAAAAGCCTGTATTCTCCGCTTGTTCTTTAGGTTCTGTTGGAGTGGATGCAGGAAGTAAGATTTAAGTTTTATATTAGTTTTACCTCTATATATTGTGGTGCTGGGGTATTTTATGTGATTTCTATATTTTTGTTGTAATCAAAGGAGTCCTAGAGCTGTTATGTAGCAGAAACACAAAAACTGCCATGATGACTCATGCCATTAGTATGCTGATATCCTCTCCCTGACAGCAGCTCAGATCAGATGTTACAGAGGAAGGTGCAAGAAATCTTTATGTAATTGTGAGATAATGAGCTTGAATATTTTCTCTAGCACTAAACAGTTAAAGCTGGTGCAGATCTAATAGATCAGCCTTTACTTATTGATCCGTGGTACTTGTATACTAGGAATCAGTTCACCTTGTGCTAGGTCCTGTCCGAACAGCTAGAAACGGATGCTTCTTGTCCCAGAGATTTTACCTTTTCTCTCTCTATTAGTATCCATGTGTTTTCCTTTTATCTGACTTAATGTAAATGCAGGTGTTCTTATTATGTCAGTAGAAGTGTTATCCTGCTTTGAAATCTGCTAAAACTGTAAGCCACAAAAATAGCTCATGGCAATAAATTGCAGAGATAGGCTAAGCCCTGTGTAAAACAAGCATCTCTTTTCAAGGGTGTCATCTGGACACTGCTGTCACAGAAATACGTTCCGTTCCGCAGTCTGGCTGCGATATTTTATTCATGCTGTACAGGAAAGAGTAAAAGACCAAGCCCTCCATTAGCACATGGGAGACAGCTCTTGCGACAAGCGCCTGTTGCAACCCTTTGGGCTCTATCTGAGAGAAAAAAAAAACGATGAAAAGTCTTTTCAGTCTCCTGCCTGGGCTCTTTGATACATCAACAACACTCAGCGAGGTACATTGTCAGGCTGCTCATAGCATGGATGTTCACCCTTTGTGTATGGTAAACAAACATTGTTTATCAACTTGTCATCCCAAGGCTGTGTGGCAGGAAATGCTTTGTGCTGTACAACAGCAATATCTCGACCATGGGCCAGTCTTTTGCTATTGAGTCAATTTACACCCAAGTAATTCACCTTATATACATGAATATGTTTAAATTTCCTTGCCTAACACTTGTTGGTTATTTTTCCTTGACGTTATTTTTCCCTCTACAAGGTTCATTTTTGGTCACATCCTACTTCACATGGCAAATATTAGCTGTAGTGCCTCTTTGACATTTGAATGGAAAGCCTGCAAAAGTCCAGTTGTTTGGAGAAGGGAAATAATAAGTTCCAGACCTTCGAATTTAGACCCTAGCATGGCAATATTGACCTTTGTTTCCAATAAAGGCTGATGCCTCTCCTTGCACAGATTTCTGTTCACAAGGTTTCCCAGGTAGTTGCCTCCAACCTATTGCCATGATACTCTGTCTTCTGAGGAATCCAGTAGCGTTTTTACGGTCTCTTTATCCAGATGTTTATGCAACATCTTCCCTATAGACCCTGTCTTGTGTTGCTTGTTGCCCATGTTATGGACTCTGATTGAATTCAGGATACTTTACTGCTCCAGGTCACTATGCTATGGATATTGTGGATGAAAAGCTGCATTCAAACTGGTAATGTGTGCTCACAGCCCAGAAAGCCAGTTGTATCCTGGGATGCATCAAAAGATGAGTGGCGAGCAAGTCAAGGGAGATGATTCCTTCCTCTCTACTCTGCTCTGGTCAGACCTCACTTGGAGTACTGTCTTCAGCTCTGGAGTTCTCGGCACAAGAAAGGCATAGATCTGTTGGAAAGAGTCCAGAGGAGGCCACAAAAATGATCAGAGGGCTGGAACCCCTCTGCTGAGACGACAAGCGGACAGAGCTGGGGTCGTTCAGCCTGGAGAAGAGAAGGCTCTGGAGAGATCTTATTGTGGCCTTTCAGAGCTTAGAGGGGGCCTATAAGAAAGAAAGGGGACTATCTTTTAGGAGGGCCTGTTGTGACAGTACCACAGGTAATGGTTTTAAACTAAAAGAGGGAGATTTAGACTAGGTATAAGGAAGACTTTTTTTTATGCTGAGTAGTGAAACACTGTTCCAGGTTGCCCAGAGAGGTGGTTGATGTTCCATCCTTGGAAACCTTCAAGCTCAGGCTGGACAGGGCTCTGAAAAACCTGATGTCCCTGCTCACTGCAGGGGGGAGTTGGACTAGATGATCTTTAAAGGTTCCTCCCAACTGAAGGTATTCTATGACTCTATGAAATGCCCAGGTCCTGCACATGCTCAGGATGAGGCTTCATCAAGTATTAGAAGCACCTATCATTTATCTTTACCATCCACTGGTGGCAGTCACATTAAAGGCACACATGGAGGTACTGCATCATGCCAGCTCTTGGTGCCAGAGGTGTGCTCTTGTTAGTTGTGACACAATTCTGATATTCTACAAGTAAACTGTTTTAATCCTCAGCAGCTCTACAAACTGTGAGGGAGACAATAACCCAGACAAATGATGAGCTGAGCTTCTCTAGCCCTATGTAAAACAGCAGCCTGCCCTTCTCTAGGAAAGCTAAATTCCAGCAGACTTCTCACAGTGCTGGTTGTGTGTCATGCCTTTTGCTCCAGCAAGAATGAACAGCTGTATGACAAAATATTTTTCATTGTAATTCTAGTTTATATAAATCCATGTGTGTGTGTGTTTGTGCAGGGTGCCTGTGGTACAGCAACTGGAGCATGTGTGGGTGTGATTTGCTAACAAAGATCACGCCAGATCAGCCAGTGAGTAGATGAAGTGAGCTGGGATCCAGGATGGATTTAGAGGTCTCTGAGGGCCACCTCTAGGTCTGAGAGCAGCTGTGTGTCTGTAGGGGTGAGAGCACAGGGGGGTGATTAATGAGAATAGGTGAGTCCTAGACAGCTCTGGCTGCATGTGCGTGGTGGTCTGTACCAGCAGCTGGAGTCGGGCTGCAGCCTCAAGAGCTTCTATGTCCAGGTAGCAGCAACTGGGGAGACTTGGATTCAGGGGCAGCTGCTGGACAGACTGTCTAAGCCCAGCTGCTGGAGGGCTCCACCTTGTCCATGTGTATGTATCTATCGCCATTAAGGAACATCCATCCTGCTCAGCTGGAGCATGGAGCAGGATGAGGCTGGTGGTACTGTCAGTTGGTGTGAGTGCTGTGTGTCTGTCTGATCAGCATGGCCAGCAGTGTATATATGTGTATTTGAGACATATACATGTGCTCTGTGTGTGTGTCTAGTGGGAATACATGTACAGTCTCCCTACTGGTTTGATCTGGGCGCATGGAGTGGCAGCAGCCTTGCCTCTCTCAGGCTGACAGATGAGGTAATATTTTCCACTAACACAAATCCTTAGAGAAAAGCACTGGAAAGCCCATACCACACCACTGCTACTTCGGTTCTGCTTTCCTTTTTTCTTCTTACTTTCTGACTGTCTCTTTGTTGTTCTGTATCAAACCAAGTAACCAAGGACCAGACCAGCACAAATGCATTTTAGGATGATTTGAAATGAAACTGAGTGGTGTCATATGATTGTAGTCGCTCTCTTCTGCTCTCTCCTCCCTGGATAAAATTGCTCTGTACACGAACACGCTGGTAGTGTCACACTTCTTCCTCATCACTGTCAAGGCTGCTGGTCATGTTGCAAATGCACATCACTCATGTGGACCATGATCTTCCGACTGAGAAGGATGGAGGAAAGCATGAAATTGAGGAGTGATTCTGACAGTGATGGTCGCTTAGGGGAAACACCATCATCCATCTGTAAATATACACTTTCTTTTCTACCTGAAAGACTCTTAGTGTTCTCATGTCTATGATGCCTCTGTCCGAACTTTGAGTGAAAAGTATTCCTCTGCTCCACACTGTCCACAGTGTTTAATCAGCTTCTATGGAAAAAAGCTTCCCACAGTGCTCCTTCTCCTTTACCACTATAATGAACACAGAATACTGTGCTAAGATTGTCCATGCAGCTAACAGGCCAGGAGCTGACTGCCTTACAAATGATCGTTTGGTGATCATCCCCAGTACTTTTGACAAAATTAAAAAAAACCCCACAACCACAAAAACTTAGGGATGCCAATTCAGTCTTGGGCTATCTGGTCTGGAACATTTTAAGAATATTAAAATGATCCCACCAGATCAGATCAAGGATTCACAAAGCCCTGAATCCTGTTTCTTGGGGTTTTAATCCAGTAGTAGATGTCATACTTTACTTGGACGAGGTACTTGTTGATGCCTATATGCTGCAAAGTGCCTAAGGAATACCTCATGGTATATCAAAGAGCACAAGAAGAAATTCTTATTCTTACTCCCCAGAATCCTCTCTCAGCTTTGACTGATTCACAACTCAGGGACTTCCAGTCTATTTTTGTGTCAGATGAGTAATTTTGTCAAGTAGAATTGCATTTCCTGCTCCAAAACCTTCCCAGCTTGAGATCAGACTCTGTGTAGAAACCCTGTTCTTGTTGTTGGGACATATATCAGCTGCTTATGAAATATATTAATTCCATTTCATTACCAATTTCTTTCTAATTGATAGCAGAAAGAAAAGCCTCGGTCTGCACTTTTTCAGAAGCTCCTAACATCAAGTCACCTTTGAATTTGAGCTTGTTTTCCAGGTCATCGATTCGATTTCTGAGCGTTTTACTTCCTTTAGTGTCTGCAGAATGGAGTCATCATTGATTATTTTCATGTTGTTAAAAATGTACTCTTGTGGTCTAGCATCAAAGCTTCGACAAATTAAATTGTCTCTAATGTTTGCTCCTACCACTGTCACTATAAGCTCATATATTAAAGCTGTTTACCAGTCCTCACACCACTTTCAGAACTGCCAGGACATTGAGAAAAATGGGTCGGAATTTAAGCACATTAAAATTTGAAGAAAGACTCGGTATAATAGCTATTTTTGTATGTGTCAAACAACCAATAACCACAATTTTTAAAATTTACATCTCTCTAGGAAGATTTTACATTGTCATAATAATAAAAGTCAGTTCCACGAAATACAGAGCTGTATAATAATAATATAAAAAAAGAAATATCATATCAAAGGTATTTTTTATTCTGCATTATCATAGCTGTCAAACATTGATTTTATAAATTCTGTAGTATAACCCTTGTGTTTTTAACTCTGTCAATCAATCAATATAACCCTTTTAATGTGCTTCTATTACAAACAGCACCTAACAAAGACACTTGACAAAATACATATTTCTCTATTTTTGGTTGATTTGATCTGTGCATTTGACCTATACTCATTTCCACTGTTTCTCTAGGGCAAACTCATCAGCTGTTTGTCTGAAGAAAATGCAACACGCTGTCACTGATGAAAAAAAATTGAAATAAACCCCACAGTCTCATTAAGGCTTGATATGATGGTGGAGAATATAAAATAGCGAAATATTTTAAATTCTCATAATCAGTGTTTCTACTTTTTTTCTGTTTTCTTTTGGGTTGATTGTTTTTTTCTCCGCAAGGTTGATTTTTAATCTGTGAGGTTTTTTTTCCAGCAGTAAAGCATCAGGCTTTCAGCAGTGGTTGAGTTTTAACAGTATTTGATCTCAAGGGATGGAACTTTATTTTAACACCTAAGTCAGCCCTACTTTCAGTATAACACTTGCTATGAAGTATAAGACTACTGAGGAGCTATTGGTACCTTCTTAGTCATACACTTTATAATATTCTAGATGATAGTGGTGTATATCAGCTTTTTGAGTTTTAGTGCTGAATCTACATTTCAAAATAAAATAAGCACTACCTTTCTAAAGTAAAACATCATGAAATGCATTGTCTTCTTAGATTTTGCCTGATGCAATAATTTCCTAATGCTCATGCAACGAAAAAAGATTGATCTGTTTTTCTTTCTCATGTAATTCCACACAATAATAGCAACAAAACATATTGGGAATGTGAGAACTGCCCTTCCCCGTTAATATAATTTATAAACTTCAGCTTTGTTCAGTGTAATCCCACTAAATGAAGACTATAGTAAGATTACCAAACTTGGATATTTATTTATTTTATGAGGGAATGGGTTTGTTTGCTATTATTTTATGCTACCTTGCAAATTCCAGTTTCACTTACATGCATAAAAAAAAAATTAAAAGATCACCCCACCTCCATTCAAAGAAATTATGTTGAGTATGACTAATGAATTCTTGTAACAACTACAACAAGAACGGAAGAGAGTACATTTTCCCTCATTTCACAGACCGTGAGCTCAGATCCATCCTCACTTTTTAAAGTATCTGAGTAATCAAAACCATGTATAAGAAGGCACAGCAGGATGAATACTAATGGAAAAATGGTCTTAACTGGAACAGATTTTAAAATTTGGAGTTCATGACTTTGCAAATACAGTAACTCTTCAACACACTATATTACAATAGTTTTAAACTATTTTTCAAAGAAAAATAATCTGCTCTCCCTGCCTCTTTTTTGCCTTTCCCTTGTTACATTTTGTCTTGGCGAATAGCCTCAGCCTGACATTCTTGTGCACTACAGAAACACCAGCTTCACCATACTGCCATAACTGAAGCTAGCAAAATTATTAATAGCAGTAGTATTTTGTTAAAAAAAAATTTTAAAAAATCATGTTTTCCTTTCATGATTGGAAAAATCATAGAATCGTTAAGGTTGGAAAAGACCTCGAAGATCATCGAGTCAAGAAGATTGCCAACAAAGCAGAAGCAAAGCTGATTGCCCTTAGAATGAACATAACTCACCACTGTTGGTAGTTTTTTTATCTTTCAATACCCTCCCACTGGTCTATCTTCAGTACCTTCAGCGTTCTTATTTCTTATTTCATAATAAGGAAAAAGCTTAGGGTCTATAGCTGTCATGACCACAGTAAACAACTCAAATTAATTGGAGGGATTAATATTTTCATCATTTTCAAATGTTGCTTATGTTTTTTAACAAAAACAAAACTCTAATTGGACAACAACATGAAAGTTCCTCTTCTCTAGGACTTGAAGCGTGCATGGGATTTGTTGTGAGCAGAAGAGGAACAGATATCAAGTTGTGGTAATTCCAGTTAAGTAGAAATACAATGAACAAATTAAGATAGGTCAGAAACTTCCGACTCTGCCATAAAAGCGAAATAAACCTTTTATAGAGATGATTATTGCTTTCAGTGAATAAGCTTATCCTTTCCTAGAAAAGTCAAAGTAATCAACTGTAAATAGAGTAAGTTTAGAGAAGTTAATGCAGAGTGGGGGGTTTCTTTCTATGTGCCATGTTTTAGGGAGAATTTAGGTCAAAGTCAGTGATTTTGTCACTTGACAGATCCAGAACTTAGCACTTCTACAAAAAAAAGGGAGGATCTGAGTGACAGAATTCTGCCGCCTGGGCAGCACAGAGTGTTTTTCTGTGCTGAGGTATGGAGCAGGCAAGGGCTTCTTTCACAGTCCTGAAATTAGCTCACAGATTAACTGCTTATCTTGGGTACTTATATCAAAGACAGCACACTTCGGAGGGAAAGAAAAACCCCAATAAACACAAAAACTAATTTGCCACTTGAAGAAAAAAAAAAAAAAATCCTGCTAGAAAAAAATAGTTCCTCCTAAACATAGACACGCATGTTTATGTACACACATATATATACGTACCTGTACTTTGATTAATACCTTCTGGGTGTGAGAGGGTAGTTAGCTTCCGTTGCAACTGTTTCCCCAAATGGCTGATACAAATTGTTTCATGAAGTCAAGGAAAAAATTGCCGATTTCAAGAAATGATTACCAAGTGAGACAATTGATTTTCTGACACATTTCATCTCACAGTTACATGACACGTTCTTAGCAGGATTGGGAACTTGTTAGACTAGAGGCAAAGCTCATGCTACTGAGTGTGTTGTGAATGAATGTGTTTGCATGAACTGGATTCCCCAAACTGACACTTGCTTAGTGTATTCTTGAATGCAAAAGAAAAACAGTAATCATTTTCTGAAAGCTGTGATCTGGTACAGGTAGACTGCTTATTACAAATATTTTTCATAAGCTGATGAAAAAAAGATATTTTATTCATAGAAACCTCCCAAACCTAGCTGTAGTTGCCTTTACAGCAGATAATGAAACTGCTAACAGAGCTGGTAGAAATAACTTGATATGTTATTTGATTAAAATAATATAGTAAATAATCCAAACAGAAGTCACTAATGTTTTACATCTTTAGAGATACAGAGCGGATATATGTGAAAGGCTCCAATAGCCACACTTGCAGCTCATGGGAACTGCAGTGGTTCTATAGTACAGGGATGAATCTGCTATGGAGCATGGAAAGGACATCAGTGAAGAGACAAAACCAGCAAGAATTTGAGGAGAAGGAGGTTGTTTGCCTGGTGCAGTTTGGGAAACTAGTTTACACAGCCAGGCAAAGAAAATAATCTATACAAGTTTGGGAATAGAAAGAAACACAGTGAAAAAGTTATGTCCTTGATAATGAAGGAAGGGAATTAGAACTTGGTTTTCTTTCCTCGTGAAAGACTGAAGGAAGAAAGGGGATAAAACTGAAAATATGAAGAAAACTGGATGAAAAAGATATCTGGAGACTCTTCTGGGAGAGCACTGTACATTAACCACAAAATACATAAGTTAATGCAATACTTTACAGAGAACATAATCTCTTGATTCAGGATCATCAAAAACATAAAAAAACAGACTTCTCAATTATTTCATTTTTACTACATTTGCCTTCTTTTGAATTTGATTTCGTGCTTGACAAGCGTTTGAGAAAACCCATCTGTAGATAGCAAAATAGCTTAATAGACTTCAATGCCACAAGTGAAAGTGTGTGAGATCGGTCAGAGATTAAGGTAAAATCCAAGAAAAGGGGGCCAGAACTCTGCTTTTAACTTTACAAACTAAAAAAAAAAAATGTTCACATTTCTCAAAAGGCAAAATGGGTATACAAAAATGGGTATTCCTTTGTGAAAGTGTCTTGAAATTATGGTTGATTTACAGTTAATCATAACTGGGAAGAGAACAAAAAGCCAACTGCACGTTTCTCTATAAAAGCAGAAGTCAGATACAATGGTAGAAGTCAGAGAAATTACCCAGTCTCAGAGGCTACTTTGTATGTTCTACAGCAGAGCAAGAAAAACATAATTTGCATAGACTGGTTTTGTATCTGCAGTTTTTGTGGGAAAACTATTGCTCTGAAAGAATTCCAGTGTGTTTTGTTGTAGTCCGAGTCATGTGCGAGTCATTAAAGTCAGAGTCTTACCCGTTGAAAACCCATCATTATTGTGTCGACCAAGGTTAAAAAGAAAATGTCTGGTTTATGATTCCACTCACTCTTCTAGCTCTATACCAATTCTTGTAACCTGAAAAACGTGCTAGAGAATGGATAATCCTTTGCAATTTCCAAAACCTCAGTTCAACATCCATTAGACAGCATTTCTTTGAAGACCTTCTTAGCTAAAATATTCTGTTTACACCTGCAGCTCTCACAAAAGTTTAAAGAAAAAGAAGAAAATAGCAAATGCACAAGTCTAACTCTCAGCACAGAAAATGCCATTTCCCTGCCTCTGCAAAAGGTCTTAGAGCTTCAGAAATTCCATTTGCAAAGAGGATCATATATTCTTTATATTAATTACTATTTTAGATTGAGGAGAAAACAAAACCAAATCAGAAAAAAAAGAGAAGAATGACACGCCCATGAAAAAGCTTCTTGCTCGAAGAGCCCTATTTTTCGTGTGCCATCAACACAGGCTCTTTCACATGACTTGCTCTGTGTTTTTCACAGAGCTCTAACAACTACTTTAATGTCAATGTTCATTTAAGGCCAGTATAAAACCATCTGTCTCTTCCCATAGATTTTTAAATCCCTAAATGACCTCCAGATAGTTTTTAGAAGTTTCTTCTTTTCTCTGCAGTGCCTTTTGGAATCACCAACCCAGTGCCTTTAAATATCTCCCTCCTCTTATTACCAAGGCGTTACAATTAACTGGTGACTGGAAATCTGGTGTCCTGGGCATTAGTCTTAATTACTGATTCTCAGCAGGAGTTCAGTGAGTCAAACCCAACATTTTGTAAGAACCCAGTTCCCTTTTTAAGCTGCTATCATATAGCCCTCGATCTTGTTCTGCTGCCCCTTTATCAGATATAAAGAAAGGTTGCTTTTGTTGGTTCGTGGTTTTGTGTTTGTTTTTTTTAAATCAAACCGCTCCCAATTTTTGTATTCAAATTGCAAGTCATATTTTGGTAGGTGGAAAAAATGATCTGTTTGTGAAGCTGCTTTTGGCCATGTCAGGAAGCCGTTAAGGGGCAGTTTCAGTGAGTGCTGGCATCCCATAAATAACTATTTCCATGAGCATCAAAACTACTGAAGCCTATGGATTTGTCTTGTGGTTGAATTCCCAGCTGCTTAATACCCTGCTGCCTCTCACTGAGGCTTTTTCTTTAACTTCATAATGTCCCTCTCGTGTGGTTTCTCTGGTGTCTAATAAAGGCTCAGTTCACACTGCAATTTTTCCACAGTGAAGCGACTAATGTCGTGTCTCTTCTCTACTCTGGTACCCAGTTTCACAAAATTTATATAATAACTTGATATCTTTGGGACAACAACCAGCATGACCCTTTCAGCTTCGCTCTGCAAAGAGCTTCCTTTTGCCTTGGAGGATATCCTTAAACTTCCACAGTTGTTCTGTTCTCCTTAACTTCAACCAGATCAGCCTCGTGATGAGAGCAAGAACTTGCTTTAATTCTAAAGTCGGCTATGAGTACTTTACATATAATACTCCTGCAAATTACATATCTCATGGAGACAGAGGTAGGGGCTTAGTTTCTTTTAGCTGCTGACAATCTTTTCTTTAGTGCTCTGTTACTTTTTGGGACACTACACTGTCTTGTACATCTTGGTCTAAAAAAAACATGGACAAGGTAGTATCCTGCCTGTTTACTGTCAGGTCTCCTTCTTCTATTCTAGTTATTGGCTTTTGCTATGATGGGGATTTTGTTTCCGAACTGAATGTGCTGTCATCGTTCTGTTTTGCTGTACGTACACCAGCACACTCTGCTAGTACTTGCAAATTCTTGTAAAATTATATAGTTCACTGAAGGTCCTCTATCTTATGTTATGACTAAGAAGCCAGGCTTAGCTGGTGTTACTTACCACAGCATGTGCTGGTTTTTTTCAGGCTCTCTTTGACCTCCGTGTGCCTTCCAGCCTCAAGCTTCTGGTATCAGAACTGCAACATCTGAGCACTGTCTATTCTCTACAACTGTTGTCCTAGACAAAATAATTTCTTGTTAGCAAATTCTGGTGATTCTGCCATGGACTAATTTTATCCTGCCTGTTGCACTTGTGCTCTCGTGTATAGTCTCTCACAGATTTTCATCCTGTGTCCCCATTACAATTTTTTTATAGGTCCTGATTTGCATCCTCAGATTATCAGTTTGTCTCTTCTCCTTTTGATTGCAGACTCTCTTTTTCTAAAGTCTCCCTGTATTTGGTGGATATTTACATACCTTACTTTAAATGACTAAGAAGGCTCATGTCCTACAGCTTCCCGTATAGTCAGTGAAGAGAGAGAGGAATTGCTTATGAGGACAACTGCAGCATTTAAATTGGACTCTGAACTACACTTTAAGGAGCCTCATACTCCCAGCCCTTCCCTTCCTCCTTCTTTCTATTAATAATCTACAAAGACTATCCCTCTCATTTAGCTACCTAATTTATAATACTAAATTTAGGCAGTCTGAGTACTCCTAAATGCTCAATAATGTATTTTTCATGTGTTTTATTTCTAGATGCTATAATATTACTCTTCTACAAAGTTTTATAGTTCACTTTTTCTGCTTAAGTTAACTGGAAGCTATTAAAATCATCCAAAACTGTTACTCAAAATAAAGCTACCTTCTGTTAATCATCCTGGTTTTGCTGGCATCCACTGATTTAACCTTCCCCAGTTCTCCTCTGCACGGTACCTCTGCTGCAGAGCTTTTAACTGCTCCATCCCTTTACTGAGGTTATTGTCTTCATTTGTACCACACTGCTCCTGGTATCACATCCTGTAGTTAAAAAAAAAATTAAAAATCATTCAGAGCCAAATATCTGACAGAGCCCTGCTTCATTCAGCATGTGACTCTGACTGATCAGCACTGTCTGCCATAAATCTCTGAATAATCTTGGTGTCCATTTGCAGCTGGCTCATGTCCCAGCTTCTTAAAAACACAGTCATTCAGAAACATTCTCCAAAATATTGGTATTAAAAACCCAAATATATGCTTCAGAGCAAATCTAAAGGTCTGGAACATAAAAGTCATAGCCTTTGAAGCTTGTTCCAAGCCCAGCATGCCAGTTTCTGATGGCATTAGTCTACATTCAGCCATAACTAATAACCATACTCAAAGAGAAACAGTTATCGTAGGGGTAACTCTGCAAAGCAGATTCCTAAAGCACTTTAGGCTTTAGGAATGGCTGTGCTAAGCCTTGAAGACTCATTTACAAAACAAGACAAAAAATATTCCACTTTAAGAAAGAAACTGTAATAGGGGTATTAGAAGAGAACGTAATTTTATAGAAAGTTATGTAAAGTTCCATTAAATTACTTTCTGTGCTCTAAAAGATCTAGAAATAACACCTATTTACTCTAGCATCACATACACAGTTACACCTTTGAAGATTTCTATCATCCCTACTCATAGCCAACAATTATTGAACAGGGAGTGAGGGATTTTGAGTTTTATCCTTGCATCTTGCAGGCAGTTTAATAAAGTTAGATTGTATTTTAAACATTTTCAGTTAGCATTTTGATGAATCTTCTATGATTTTTCAAGTTTGAGTGGTTTGCTAGGTATCTGACATGCAGTACAACCTACAGGTTTTTAAAGTACGTGAAACTATTGTACTTTGTTATTTAAATTACTGAAATATTTAGGCGTCTTCAGCATTGACCAGAGTCTAATGCTTGAGGTACTTCAGCTGATGGGAGACACTGGCTCAATTTTTCATATTTGTACAATAGATATGATTGAATACTCAGTAATCAGAACTGCTTTTGTCATGTATTGATGGGTCAGGATCGGTCTAAAAACAAGAGGTATTTGAAATGGGTATTGCTAACCTGTCAAATCATCTGTTTAAAATAGAAACTTGTTCTTGAAACATGGATACCTGCAAAAATAGACAACACAGTATCAGAGTCGCATATCTGGGACTTTTATAAAGCTTTGGGTAAAACTTAACCACGGTTTCTACTCTTGGAGAGTGCAAAATGCTTTACTAGTGGTATCCTTTCAAAAGAGATTCCCAGTTAGTCAACTACCTTGATGTAACGTGAGTTGCTGCTGCCTCTTAGCCAGCAGATTCATCATTATTTTATGCTATCATGTCCCTAAATATTATTAATACAGGCTAAGACTAGAGGTGGATAGCTATATCTCAATGTGAAAAGACAGTGTTGATAATGAGAAAGTAGATCTAAGGATAAACAAGTATTTTATCTTCAGTGGTATTTGTAGGACAAAGTGACTTTTGTCCCTTCACCAGAATGAAGTAAAACTTCATTATGTTAATTGGAAGAATATACCACAACCTAGGAAATCATACATTAAAGAAAAACATACTGAATTTGCCATGCTGCAATTCCATGCCCTCAAGTCCAACCAGTAGCAGGGACAGACTGTGCTAATCACGTGCAGAACATCACCAGATGAGTGTCCTGGCCAGCCCCTGCTTTCCATAGGGCATCCTTTGGAAGATTTAATACTGGAGGATTCTGTGCATCAATCGCAACAACTGTAATTATCTACGATCCCTACACAGGCCTTGCAGAGGATCATCCTTATACCTTCTTTCCTTAGAATGGCCATGAAAAGTTGAATGGGAGTCTGCAATGCATTGTAGCTCATGCAAAAAATCACTATGGAATGAATAAAGTGATATAATGCTCCTCAAGGAAAAAAAAACAAAAAAACCCAAACAATTAAGAAAGGCTTGATGAGGGCAAAAAATTATGCTTGAGGAAAGAAAGGGCTGGACCACATCTGTGGATTATGCAGTGAACCGAAGGGAACAGCAGTAGATAAGTAACCTGGATCACCTCAAGGGATGACAGTTTGTATGGTATCTTGCCAAGATTTTAGACTTAAGACAGTTACTCATCTTGTCTGCAGCACAACAACAGGATTGAAAGCTGCGTTTGAGTTTCAAAAAGGTTTTAACACTGCTTGAAGAGGCTGTTCACAAACAGTGATTTCAATGGCCTCCAGGCACTTATCGTGTTTGTCATGTACATAAAAATAAGAAAAGTAAATAAGACTTCTTAATAAGACATTCATCTGAATAAATTTGTAATTGTCTTGAATCAAAAGTGTTTATGAGGTCCTGAATACAATACTTTATCTTCTCAAACTGTAAGACAGAGAGAGTTTGACAAGCAATTAGGAAACTCAAGACAGAAAGCACTATCAAAGACCAAGGTATTCTTATTATTAATCATTGTGGAGCTCTGCACTACCGTAAGTCAATATCAGTATATTGAAGTCAATGGAGTAATTGAAGCAATATTGATTTTTCACAGGCTGCAAAGCTGACCCAAAGCATTTCAGTTTATTCAGGTTGTTTTTTTTAAAGAAATATAGTTGGATTTTTTTTCCTCTTCTCCTGCTTTTTGTAAGTCTAAGAAAGCAAAAGCAAAAATTAGCATTAATTAGATGTTCAGAGTTGAGCACTTTAGAGGATTAATAACATATATAAAGATTTTTTTTCAGCCTTTTATGTATCTAATATTTCTATTCCTGTTTCTGAACCAGATAGTAATTTCAGTTACAGCGATGTAGTTCTGGAGCACTGCTAATGAAATACAGAGCTATTGCTGAGAGAAACATCTGACTGATAGTATTTCACATGCACTTTGGTGATAAATCTGCATTGTAGCAATTTTTCACGTGGGAAAAGTTTGCCAGAATACGTTACAAAGATATTTGTGTAGTCCTCTCATCATAGAATGATTTGGGTTGGAAGGGACCTTGAAGACTATCTCATTCCAACCCCCCTGTTGTGGGCAGGGACACCTCCACTCCTATGTTGCTTCAACCCCCATCTGACCTCACCTAGAATGCTTCCAGAGAAGGAGCATCCACAACTTCTCTGGACAACCTGTTCCAGTGTCTCACCACTCTCACAGTAAAGAATTTCTTCCTAATATCTAATCTCAATCTACCCTCTTTCAGTTTAAAACCATCACCCGTTGTCCTATCACTATACTCCCTGATAAAGAGTCCCTCCCCAGCTTTCCTGTAAGTTCCATTTAAGTGCAGGAAGGCCACTATATCGGTGTGTGTTTGTCATCCTAATGAAAAATAGATACAATGGCTTAATGAGAGCAAGGGAATTCCCTACACACCTCCAATCAAATATTATGTTTGTTGAAAACAAACTTTTGTGCGTTGATTGTTTGTTTGCCATTAAATATACAGCATATGTCAGATAACACTGGGGTAAATCTTTTTAAAAAACATTTTTTAAAATGTTAAAAAAAAAAGTCTCCATTTAATGCATACCTTACATCTCCTTCTGGGGTCCAGCTTCCCCAGGATGCTCCAGTACATGTCACACCAGTGTAGTTTCCTCCGGCACTTCCCAGCCAGCTGCTTTTTCTGCTTTCTATCTGTGCTCCCATGGCTACCAGCAACCACCTCCTGATTTCAGTGCCTTGCCTACAAAATCTTGCTTGTGGCACGTGAAAAATTCCAGGTACAGGTTGCATTTAGCAAAAATCCACTTGGACGGGAGTCAAAAAAAAAAAAAAGTAAGATACGTTCAGAAGAGAAGCCCACAAATGTATCACAGTCCTACTAGTTTCTCAAAATTAGTGTTGTATTACTACATTATTATTTTGAATTTGGTGTTGAATAAATGCAGATTCTGTTACGCAACACAGCACATCATGGAGAATACAGTGTGCCTTGCATTTATCACATCTGACATGGAATAACCTCAAGCAATAGGTCAAAATGAAGGCCCTTTTTGGAGTCTTTAACTCACAGTCAGACCCAATTACCCCACGGAAAATAGCCAGTTTTGAAGCCTGTAAAGCAGTCACTTACAAATCCGTGCAGGGCATTTCTATATTTACCCAAACCTTGTCACACTGCCTTCAAACAGATGTTGTAAATAACCCTTCTCTCAAGTCATATAATTTTATTACTGAAGTAAATGAACCGAGGAGGAGACAAAGATCAGTGAGCAGAATAGAAAAGGTCAGTGTTACTCTCCCTACAGTGACAATAAAAGAAACTAAAGTGGGGGCACCAAACCAGAGGTGGGAGAGGGGGAACTAGGAGGAAGGAAGGAGAGATACCACAGTACTATCTTGCAGTAGCTCATGATTGATAAAGCAGCAACGCATGAAGAGGAGAAAGGGCGATTCACCTGAGAGATAAACACTACTTGGCTCTGCAGCACCTCTCATTGTGGGAATCAGAAAGGACACATCTATGCTGCAGTCTCAGCGTTCCTTGCTACTGCAGTTGTACTGCAAGCAGCAAGTCTGGGGAAAAAAAAGAAAAAAAAAAAGACCTCATGTCTGATTAACTGCCATGGAAGTACACCCAAGAAGTATTATGCACCAAGCCTCAGTATCTTTTCGAAAGAGGCATTGTATTTCTATCCCAATTTCATTGAAAAACGGCTGAGGCACAGGTACATTAGCTGCCTTTCCTGAACTCACAAATCAGTGGCTAAGCTTTCATCTAAGCCCAGGTACTCTCTCAGCTGTGTACCCTCACTACTCAGAAATGACCTGTAAAAATCTATATTCTCTCAGAATTCCCCAGAATTAGCCAAAGTGCAGCAGTTGCTGTTGCAGCACCAGCAGCAGCAGCCAGTTAGGTCTCTCCATCCCGCTCTCCTGTTACACATTTCCTATGACTAGCTGCCTAATGAGGAAATTTGTACATTTAAGAATGATATTTCTAAATTAATAACTGTGATTTCTAAAATAGGACTTCTGTATTGGACTATCACACTATAGACCTCAAACATCACGTTTCCCAAC
The DNA here is from genome assembly GCA_013396935.1 of Baryphthengus martii. Taxonomy (NCBI): domain Eukaryota; kingdom Metazoa; phylum Chordata; class Aves; order Coraciiformes; family Momotidae; genus Baryphthengus; species Baryphthengus martii. The sequence continues at coordinate 594,774 of VWZK01012336.1, forward strand.
ACTTGTGCGTTTCTTATGTGCCAAGTATCAAATGGAGTAAGCAGAGACAAAAGCTACAGGAGTCATTGATAGCATCAACTTTCCGGCCGGTGGGTTGAACTTAACAAATCATGAGAGAACTTTATTTTGGGGTCAGCAAGCTGATAAAGCCTACTGAGTGCAGATTCTATTATTTCCATGTGTGGTTCTCAAAGACTGAAGGGGAGGGAGAAAGATACACACGATCCGTCGGCAGAGCTGAGCTTGCTGCGCCGCTGATTAAGAGGATACCAGAAAGCTTACTCTGCAGTACTGAGCACTCGGATGCCATCTGTCTCTCCTCCTCAGAAGATCCAAGTTCTGCAGCACTGGACAAAGAGATGGGAGGGCTCTGGGTAACGCAGCCAGGCCCCACAATTCACTGCTGCTCCTGAGCTAGAAATGAAGGGTTTAACTCACCTCTCATTTCCATGCCTGCCGGAGGCAGAGAAAGGAGGATTTTTGCTTAGGATGATTCCCACAGAACTGAGCAAATCTAGTGATAGAAGGAGAGTGTTGCTTTCCTGGGTGTGGTGGATATTGCAAAGTAATAACTGTGAGACTCCATTGCAAGCTGCGTGTGACACACTTACTATACATAAGCGCGTCATCATCTACCTTCAAAGATCCATCACCTTTTGGCAAGGATATCCCTGCTTTATACTGAATTAAGGACACTATAAAAGTGAATTAGGCAAGACTGGAAACTCAGGAATGCTTTTTCCAATTAAGAATGCAAGAAGCAATTAGTTAGGCAAATTGCAGTTGGAACTTGGCCAGTAAAATCAAATTCTGCTTTTATAAGCAGCAGCAGAGGATACTTAAGAGCGCAAGTCTAATCTAAAAAAAGAAGAGGAGATGGAATAACTGCTCTTTTTTTTCTTCTCTTAGTAAGGTTCTTTCATTTTCCTGATTTTTGCTTATAAATTACTTAATTATATTCTCTGTTCATAAACATTCTATGATACATTTGGCTGGAAGTCTAATCCTACAATTGTCATTGCAAATTAACAGAAATGTGATCTGAAGGGCTATATATTCAGAATAAAGTATTAGAAGAAATCCCTTGATCAGGAAATTAAACATATTTTAGTGAACCGAGTACGGGTCTCATAATAAACACATATTTGCTAAAATAAATGTGGAAACTCTAAATATGAATTTGGTGACTTGTTTCATTTTTATACCCGAATCAGACATATTGTGTCTCTCATGATTACAAAAGCCAGAGAGAATAAAGGTGTCATCTTCGACACAGATGTAAATTTGTGTGAAGTTGGACTTTTTTTTTATTTGTTTGTAAAGCAAATTTTTGTTGCACAGACTGTAGGCAGATTTCCAAACAAAATGAAGAGCAAAGCAGAGTCATAACAAGCAGTGTTCCCTGAACCTGACAGGGCCATGGTTTGTTAGGAAAAAACCCTATGGTAACAAAGCACTGTACAGGCAGATAAAGGTTTGTTGTTAATATGAAAAGTATGAAAGCTGAACAAAGAAAACTGACAGGATAAGATGATTTTAACTTTTAACTGCACGTATAAATATACATGTGTGTGTTACTGAGAATGAAAGGAAAATATTCCTTCAGATGGGTTTACAAAGAGAAGAACTAGAAGAAGCAATTTTCTTTTTCTTTTGTAATCTAGATAGTGTAAAATTATTCTGCCTTCACAACCTCAAGGCAAAGAAGACAGTCTGCTTCTCTAGCTATAAAAAACAATCTGTCAGATTTTTTTAAAGGAAGTCACAACCGATTTCTCCTAAAATAAAAAGCAAGGGGATTAGAGCTTTGTGGTGACAATGAAATCTGCTCAAAACTTTTACAGGGAAACGCAGAGCTCCAGTGAGATCCTGCTTGAGGCACTTATGCTGCAATAAAGACAATTTAGATTCAGTATGTTCAGGGCTTGAACTGTGAAACATTTAGTCCTCCTTATTCATCCAGATTTAAATTTTTGTAAAAACTCCTATATTGAATAGAGCTGAAGGTCAACAAAACTGAAACAACCTGCAACATACATAATCCCCATCCTCCCCTTAGAAAAGAGGTTGCAAAGCAGGTGGAAAAAATACTTTTCTGAAAATATGGTTCTACACAAACTGTGTCATTTAATGTGCTAAATTTAATATCGTATATTAAGGCAAAACAGTATGTCCAACTAGCATTCTTTTTGTAGACTCCCTATTTGCTCTAAAAGTTAATTTCTAGCTCTGGGATGGTGCTCAGTTGTTTCTCTTTTGTGGATTTGAACATGATCAAAGTCTCCCCAAAGTTTTCAAGAGCCCCAATATTAAGTTATTGGACTACCTTCCAAGAAAACGTTCTTCTCTGGGTCTACACCCTGCTCTAATGTCTATGAAAAGACACTGATGAACTTTTAAACACTAAGCTCCGGCACCTGGGGGAGAGTCAAAGGAATTGAAGCAACGATCCAGCTTTTCTGCTCAAACCCGTTTTGCAAAGGCTGGATCATAGTCTTATTTAGAGCTGAATAAGCTCAATTTGTGCAAGTAGGGTGTGAGGCAATCTTCCAGTACTGCTCACGCTTGGTCATTTGCCAAAAGAAAACAATCTGTCTTCAAATTAGCAAATACTTGAGATCAGGATTTTTACGTCTGTTTTTGTTTCTTTAGTAGTTAGCATGCTGTGGAAGGTGTGCAACAATCAGTCCCAAACCTCCTGAAGGAAGGCAGTTCCCTGTGCCAATTTATTGAAAGTCCAGCACAGTATTTAATTTGCCAGTCTACAGAGCTCGCAGGCGTGTTAGGTGCTGCCTGGCACAGAGAGTGAGCCCGGCTCTAGGGTGGACAAAAAAGATTTGTAGCTTTCCCTGGTAGTTACAGAGAGATTTTAAAAGCAACTGCAGCTCACAAGTACTTAAAGGGTAGTTATAAAGATGTTAGAGCCAAACTCTTATTGGTAGTTACAGACAGTGTAAAAAGAGGTAGTTGCCACGTAGGTTTGGATTGGGCATTAAGGAAAATACAGAGACATGGTGGAACATCTGTCCTTGGAGGTTTTAAGGACTTCACCAGACAAAGCCACGGCTGGCAATTCTGCTTCGAGAGGACTTCCAGAGATGCCTTCAAGGGGCATTTCTGTGACACAATGGAGTCAGCTATCCATTTTCTGTAGGCTTAATTACACACTCCTGTACTTTTGGAAATCCCCACTCTAACAGGATTTTAACCTTCACACTGTGTGCACGAGAGCGGAGATGGAGGAAGTAACAACCAGTAGGAAAAATAGGATACTCTCTGTGCTTACCTCGACTCATGCTTTCCAAGTCCGAGGAAAAATATCACGTAGGTATTTTTTTAGTGACTGAAAAGGTGTGACATTCACATAACCCCCAAAGAGGTTCATTCAGCACTTTTAGCTGACTTAGAATTGGATTTTGTGCACGCACACACAAACCTTGACATTCCACATAGGTGAAATCTAAGGGACAGAATGATTGCATAGAAGAGGTTGGCATTTCACTTACAGTTCTGCAGATATTACTCTTTGCATTCCGGTAGTCTGAACACTGGAGCTTTCTTCCTTGAGCAAATGAGAGCAGGGCTTGCTCCTGGAGCAATTTTATTTTTTTTTTTTAATGGTATGTAAATGGTGTTCGCCTTCTACTTAATTTAATGGGTATTTCAAAATCAGCTTTGCTAGTACCTATGTTATATTTAGAGAGATACACACTTCCATCAAAGAGAAGTTTCCACCCCCTCACCAAGAAGTGTGTGATAATTCTCAAAGCCCAAGCACACAACTTGCTTTCAGCTTAAAGCCAGGTCTTTGAAAACAAGCCGCCCTGTTCAGTCACTTGAGGAAGCTTTGGTTTGGGGGAAGGAGGAAAGCAGGAGGCTGACTTGCTCTGTTTGCAGTCAGGCGGAAGAAGTTTCCCTCTATGTTACTGAAACACAAGGAAGGAACGAGGGATGTCGAAACCTGCAAAGTTGCCTGGAGGCCAGAGCTGAGTTTACAGCAGGCTGCTCACCTCTGATCACAACAGACTCCGTAGCAATGCCAAGAAGCAAACATTCCTACCAGACCAAGCAGAATACTACACTTACTTACAAAGAATAACACATTGAGAACAATTTTCTTTAGAAAATTTCTTATTAGTCACGGTGGTTTAAAGGCTTCCTGCACAACTTAAGAAGACAAAAAAAAAAAGGAAGAAAATGTGTTACAGCGGAACTAGGAATTCACCTACCACACTACTTAACGTTCCACTGGAACTTAAAAAGGTACTCAGCCGTTTCATAAGACGTTGACTCGTGTAGCATTACTTCTGTTTTCTTGCCTGGGAAAGGAGATGTTATTTATAAAAAAGTAAAAGATTCAGAAAGCAGCTTGACAATATGTCCTGTCATATACTTCAGATCAGATTCCTCATTTATAATTTATAATTTCATGAGGCCATTCAGTTTTTAATTTCCTTTCATCCCTTTTTTATCACCAAAATGTGAGAACAAAGACAGAAATAATGAGTAAATGAGAATCTTTTGCCTCTAGAAACACCCTCCCCCTGAAACAAGAAATCATATTTTGAATGTATCCACTAAAGCAGAACAAGTTAATTACGAAGGTGAATAATAAAAGTATTTTGTAGCTTCGGTTTTTATACGTACGCATTTCTATATGTATTACATATTTTATCAACTATGCGTCTACATGAAGCAAATTGCGATGATACCCAGCAGAGATGTTTTCTGGGACATCAATGAGTTGTCCTAGCTTTGCAGCCTTGTGGTGGCTCCACAGAAGAGCTGCCTACCCTTGTTTGCTGAAAGGGAGACATAAATGCTTGCTTTCTTTCTGCAGATGAACCAGAGTGAGCCAAGCTTCCTTAACATGCCGGGTGCGTTCATCCAAATAACCTGAGGTGTAGCACCAGGCAAACTAGGCTGCATTTTCATGGCATCTTTAAATCAGTCAAGGTGCAGATGGCAGCTGAAATGCATGATCTCACCCTTCTCTGGATAGCAACCCCCTCGTTCAGCAGCAGCTATTGCTTCCATGATCTCAAACCAATCATGTAACCACTATCACACTTACTCTTCCATGGTACCTCCTCTCTGTGGGGTTCAGAGTACCAGCAAAGCAGTGTTCTTCCTGGCTGGGCACACTTCTAGAGGCAGACCAACAAATTCCTTCAACTTCCTTCAGTGTCTTAACCTGTGGCATACAAAGCTCTTGGCTCAACCTCTCAAATTCAAGTGTTGCTTTAGCGTTTAAGACTTTGGTTTCCTTATAGCAGGCTGGCAATGCTAAAGGCCACACGTGTGGTATAGGTATTGAACTGTGCTGTAAAGAAGTTGGGAGCCTGGCTCCCTAAAAAGTTTCATCTGGCTGAAGTGCTGTGGGACAGCAGTACCATGCAACAGCCCAAGGGGCAAAGAAGACATGGAAAGCTAGTGCTATAACTCTATAACTTCCTAACTGTAGGTCCTGAAATACTGCTTGGTCGTAAAATTTCACTATTCATGCCCCTGATGAAATGTGGGCAAGTCTGTATCAAACAGCCGTGGAGTTTATAGGGATGGAAATCGAAGATTGCGTTAGGAAAATTGTCTTAATGTATCGATGACAATTTATTTTGCATAGGACGAGATTGTAGATTATGCATTTCGATAGAATATACATGACAGAATTCAGAAAAGGGCATAATATTCTACCTTATTGCCTGTGGGACAAACACTGCCCGTAGATTTGTGGCATTTGCATGCACAGTTTAGAAGGGAATTTGTACACACCTACTTAAATAGAAAGAAAAATGGATTTTTTTAAAACCAGGACTCCGGTTTATACTGATAGAGTTCACAATAAAAGACTGTGGAGTGCTTGTAGTGGTCCTGTTCTGGTAAGCCCTTAACTTTTTGAAATGGAAAAGTGACCTTTTTTTGCTGTTTGTAAAGGTCGTGTAGCACTGTGGGGGGAAAGAATGGATTTCAAGTCCACCTTTAAAATAGAGAACTTAATCATTTTATCATCATTATTCCTACTGGAAGGCTGCTGAAGAACTTCATTGCTCTTAGTATTAGGATTGTTCTTTTAATTTTCAGTCCAAATTAACACACTTTTTAAAACAAAATTTAAAAAAATCCCAACAAAACCCAAAGTTGGTAATTCAGTTGAATTTGACCTCGTCACAATTTAAACTAATTTCATTTTGTCATTTCCCTTGGCAGAAATGACAATTATACAGCAACAGTTTTATCGAGTCCCTCTTTATAACCTTTATAGCCCTTTTTATGTTAGAAGACACACATCTTACTTGAATTTTCTTGTGTCTAGACCAAAGACAGCTCCTCAGAATGCAGTGATCTAACCTGGCACACACCTAACCCAGCACACACCTCCCACAGAAGCCTCTACAGGAGGAGCAGAGCACAGTAATTGTCACCCATGTGTTTTATATGACACTTTTTGTTCCTATGCGCCAGAACACCACTTCCCATTTTTGGCATCCCGTTGCTGGCTTGTATTTCACCTATAATTCTCTGTAACGACATCTTGTTTTTCTGTCATGCTGTTTTTCCTCTAGATGTTCTCCAATTGGCATTTCTACATTTCATTTCCCTTCCCTTACTGTAGCACTTCATACACACCTTTTCTGGAGTATTTATACTGGAGGTGACATCCATAGGCATATCATCAGTCAGTCTGAGTCCTTTATTACAGAAGAAATAGGTGGTAGCTTTTCTAGGAAACGGTGTTTACAGGTGTATTGACAATTAGTAACATCTGCCAGGGAAAAAAGAGACAGATAGGGTTGCATATGGTGGCAAAATACTGCTCAAGAATTACACAATTAAACTGCAGTGTGGATCCAGCAGGCTTTCAAAGCCATGTTAGGGTTGTAGATCATTACCTAGAAGTGAATGTACAGGTCTCCTGGAGAACATCACAGAAAGAAGGCAAGCTGCACAGGAGATTTATGACAAGAATAAATGTCTGCATTTGTGCTGCAGCCTGTGAAACCAATGGATTGAGGCAGAACAGCAGGGCTGTAGGAGTCATTTGCTAGTGAAAAATGTGCAGATCTGGCTTAAACCTTTCAAAGTACAAAAGAGAACAAGAATTCCAGCTCAGGCATGACAGTTACCATATGCCAGTTTGTTGGTTTGTAGGGTTTTTTTTTTGTATATTCTTCCATAAAAAATACATGGTGGGATTGAGGGCTTGGGGTGAGCATTTCATTTAGGCATTTATAGAACCATGTGTGAAGGACTTCTCGCCATCCTTTGGGCTCAGGTCACTTATGGAGCAACCCTGATATTCCAGAAGCTATTTGTTTTTTCTGTCTGTCCTACTGCTCACCCAGGGAGGCTGCTGAGCTCAAATGATCAGTACAGTGGCCCTTCTCTCTCACCACCTCTCAGAACAAGGCAGGGAGAATACACTGTAGATGCTCCAGTTCAAACATTGCCAAGTGCACTTCATGAAAAACTTGAGAGTCCGTCCCTGCCTGATATCAGAGCTCTTTATCAGGAGGTGGCACCACAGAAAAGATGATGCTAATTGTGACAGTCCAGCCTTTGTCAGCAGTTCTTTTGGAGGTGACAGCATGGAGGAACAGCAGGGCATTTTCCCAAGGAAACCTGAGGTACTCCTTTCGGTAGCCAAATCAGTTTTGCATCTGCATAGCTTGATGTGTATCATCATCCCACTGGACAGCTTTTGCCCACTATGAGGCGTATCTCCATATTCTCTATTCTTAGTTTATTTTACTAATGGACAATGGGAAAGGTCTGTTATTTCTCTGCAAAACCTACATTTACACAATTGGTCGGTGTGGTCTCAAAACTTCATTTAGAAGGAATAGAAATACCCACGGAGAGCAAAATAAGGCCTATTAGAGTGGCAGCCCTTGTGCATTATTACTGTGGGTTTGAGAAATGAAGAGTAAGCTATTTGGTAGGATAAAGTAAAATGGAAAATCATCATGGAAAATGTGTGTCTCAACTACAGCCACTCTGTTAGTGCATCTATCAAAAATTACTCACCAGAAATGATGGAACAAGTGGAATTGCCTCAGCTCATGCATAATTATTATGCTGTATAGTTCATACACTTGATACACTGGAACATACACTGGATTTTCAGATTCTTTAGTGACACTGATAACTGTGTATATGTTTATATATGCACAATTGTGCATCCACATAGATGTACACACGTATATCCACATATGTAGAGACATAAAAACACAGACACAACTTGCGCTTGTAGTTTCTTTGCATTTGTAAAGTGTGGGTAAAACTAACAGTTTAAATTATCATACCAATCATATCCATTTTTCCCTTTAAGAAAGCCTATAAAGTTGCATTACTCAAAACTGGTTTTATTATAATTTTTCTGTGAAGTTCTCTTCACTTTCTTCTCATTCTTGAATTTAGTATTTGGGTTGAAATACAAAGCACTGCAAGTGAAATATAAAGCCTGGATCTCACTGAAAGCTTGCATGAACTCTGGGCCAGTGAAATCACGTCCTTTGAATATTCATGTCCTTGGGGGTTGCGTGTGCCTTGGTATTGAATAGCATCTACAAGTACTTGATTTGCTTCTCTCTTTACAGCCTGTGACAAGTTGAAGACACTTGGTCATTGAAACTTCCCTCCAGTTCCCTGCTCCTTGTCAGAGGACCCCTGAATAACACCTCAGAGAAAAGATTTATCCTCAAAACTTGGCTTTGCATGATACCAACTCTCAGCTTGTTCCAAAAGGCTTAGTGAGAAACATATTCCAGGCCAGAGACTCTCAGATAAATTTAATATTTGCATACAATTACAAAAATTCATATTCTCATCGTGATTCCTGCTGCTAAGAGTAAGTGCTGGTGAAGCTGAGAAGAATTTGGCTTGTTGATTGTCTGCATGAAATGAACTTAAAGATAGTAGTTCCAAATATAGCAGCTTATGAAACCGAGCATCACCAGACTGTCACTGCGTCTAAAGAAAGCAGTAAACTAAGTACTTGCTGACATCCATTAGGCTGCCAATGGTGTAGTTTAATGATTTTAATGGTGTGGTTTAATGGTAACAGACCTCCATGGTAGCAGATTAAGGTGTCCTTGAGGCACTGAACAGTCCACATTCCCAGGTTTTGCCATATTCTTTAACAATCACATGTCCCCTTCTTGACTAACAGCTGTTTGCTCATCCTACAGGTGCCAGATTGTATAAAGTATTTTTTCCTGTGTGCCTCAAATCAATAGATGCTGAGCTCAAGCTACATCTGCTCAGCTACACGTTAGGTTGCCTTGTCAGGCATTCTTTAAGTGAGTCTGGATAAAATGATTTTGGGCATGACTCTCTTTGAACATGTTCCACAATGGAAGCACCTCCAACATATAGATGATATTGAATCAATTGCAACAGCTGTTAAGTCAGATGACTGTCTTCAGCTTTGCTCCTAGATCCTGTTTCATGCTTCCATCAAATCCAGTGCACTTTCATACCGCTTCCATACAACAAGAGGGACAAAGCCGGCATTGCTTTATAGCTCGTGGTTGTGCCATGACACTTTTGGCTGAGACTTGCTACAGATTTAGTAAATACAGACTCACACAGCCTCTGGCCCAGCCCTCAGACAAGGACCAAAACTCACACTCCAAGTACTCCACCCACAACTTAAATCACTGCACTTGCGATGATGGCGATTCTCTGCCTTACTGGATAAGAACTGCTCTCTTCAAATCAGAAAATCACATGCAAAACAATCAGCTGGAAAGACATCAGTTACTTGTAAGCTAAAGAACTTGCTCGCTATATTGAAAAGACAATCTTTCAGAAAGTGGCCTTACCTCTTTCTGACCACAGCCTTTAAATTTTTCAGGGCCATTTTATCTAGAAGAGTGTCAATATGAAAAACTGGCAAGGCAAACATCTGAGCCAGGCCACTCATCTTTGAAAGAAAAATACTTTGAACTTCACTGTTACTCACACTGCCAGCTCAGAGGAGCAGTAATGCAATGGCTGGTTGGTGCAGCGAGTGTCCTTTATTTGCACCACCACGAAGACAACGTTAGCTTGTGCAGACACAAACTGACATGTGAGCATGGAAGGAAATGATTTACCTTAAAGCTGCTGTGGTTCTTCTGGATGTCGCCAATGTGGAGTTCATGGCTCACTCTCTGCGCTCACTTTCTTGCTCCCTCCATCAGCTTCAGATCTGAGTTATGAAGGAACAAAGAACAGATGGATCCCACCACTTTCATCTTTTCTTGAAAGCACAAAGAGATGGAGAACAGAGAGCTAAAGATTTACCGGGTTAAAAGCTCCTTGGTCATGCACAGGAGATACATGTACATCTACCATAGGGTCACCTGAACCCTGGTGCCTGCTGGGTCAATGCTGACTTTTTCCAGCGGAATAGTAAAATCCCACAGTTGATTATGGGACTCACTCTGCAAAAGCAAAATAAACTGGTAAAGGAAGAAAACACTGTCAAAAGGGTAACGGATGGGAACACAGGGTTTTGCAGCTTGATGGATGACTTGTTTTATTTGGCCCTGCACACTGCTTAGATTCTCCCCATGTAAAATTTGTACTGAAAGGTCTTTTTCAGGAACTCTTTTCAACATTAGTAATAAAGTTTATAAAATCCTAATCTTTTAGTCAATCTTCCTCACTCTCCATTATTTCTGCTCCCTGGAGGGCAAAGAGTGAACTTATGAGTCCACCTCACACAATTTTCTTACTCTTTGGAGCTTGTGAACTTTACCTCTGTTTTTTTTTTGTTTTGTTTTCTTTTTTCCTCTGAGCTGATGGAGTGTGAATCATATGATCCCTGTTTCTGTTTTCTTTTTCCAGCTGTTCCATGCATGGTGAGAATGACTCACACGAAGGACCACAAAGATATACTTGTTGCTTGCTAAAAGGAAAGCTGCAAATCAACTTTTTTTTTTTTTTTTCAAATTTGCTGTTTTGAAAAGGAATTCATTAACTCTCCTGCCTCACTGGCACATTGAGAAACTGATGGTCCAGTTGCTTTGTGTGGGTAGATCATCAAACTATGCCAAATCGTACCAGGTATGCATATAATCCTGGTCATCATCCATACCACAGAAGGATGCAGAAAACAGAATCAATGAATTTTGAGGCTGTTCATGGAAGAAACTGGGACTCAATTGATGTGCAAATATTCAAGACTAGCCCTACAGTAAACAAAACAGTCAGGAAACATCATGTTCTTTTAGCTGTCTCCAAGTGTGCTGGACTCAGGCTTTCAGCTGGCATTTATTTTTTCTTGATATCGGGTGCTATTGTCAGTTACTGATGCATTTAGACAGCAAACAATAAATATCTTTTTCTGTGTTAATGAGATTGCCAGCATGACATAAGGGTTCATTTTTTAAAAGTGAGATTTCTCTATTTGTCTCTAAAATGTGTTTTTCGGTTCTGGAGGACAGAGTCGTAATTCTATAATCCTTTTATGTTTTGTCATCTTAGGAGCTGCTGGCATATCTTATATTTATGGACATCCTGCAGTGAATAAACTACATATACCATTAAATAAATAAACAAAATATTAGTGTCAGAGCCACAGTGAAAAAAAGACAAACTAGAGGAAGAGCAGGCGTCTGAGGATGGAAATGCTTCTGGTATGGTCTGGATGGAGAGATAGGAGAAAATGTCTTTTTTTTCTGTAATAAGGTAAGGGTTTATTTTCTTTAGTAATAGAGGTAGAGCTGTCACTCCAGCACTTTATTTTTCAGGAAGAAGACTGTGTGCTATGGATACCAGTCTATTAGAATTACCTTCCCTTGTGCTTCCCTTTCACTCTACTGGATGTCAGGTTCCGGTCTTTGGTAGACAAGCAACTTGCTGACCATGGTTCCCTCTTCCTGCTCCCTCCTTTCTCCTCAGCTCTCAGATTTATGAAAGGTACCAAGCTGCCTTTCAAAGTTTGCTCTGATTTGCAGTTATGTGTAGATCATTTGCTGGAAGTCTTTAACAGTAGGGATCACAAGAAACAAGCTCTTGAAAAATATTCATGTTATATTTTTACATAAACATGTTTTGTATGAGAGCAACATATTTAAGTTAAAAACTGAAGTTGCAAAGTAAATTTGGCATTGAATTAAGGCTGCCCAACCTCCTGCTTCTCCACTCTTCTATTCACACCATGCCTGTGGAAAATCATTCCCTTGTGTTCAGAATGGCACAATCTTAGGCCGTGATGACAAATTATTTTTCTTATAGAACATACCTCATTTGGTACATGGCCAGACAGAGCTGAATGAGTGAGCAGCTATTCAATAGGCTGCTTTCTTGTTTAGCATAAAGCCCCAAGGTCTATTAACATCACCAGCCAAGCCCTAGTAAAAGGACTATTGTACATTTTCCCCGGGGTTATCTCTGGCAGTCATTCCTACAGTATCTTGGTGAGTCATCAGCGTGGTCTGGCCCAATTTGCAATTTTGAGGCTTGATGTTTTGTGACTACTTAACATTACACAGTCCCCTTCATTTCAAACGCAGCCAGAAATACTGAAGCACTTCCACACATCTTGTCTCCTTAAACAAGGTGCTCAGAAAATTAAGAATATAAGTTTGCCACTATCTATGAGAAGTTTGGCTTAAATGACTTACCTCACATCACAGGAATCAGCTGTATAAGTAAGATAAATTTACTTGGCATTATATTTATCTTCTACAGGTAATTTAAAAGTAATAAACATGAAGTTAGTCAAACTCTCTCTCCCTCTGTCTATCCCACCTCTCTGCCTTGACAACGCATCAACCTGCTGGGCAGTTTCAGCCCAACTTCAAAGAAGGTCAGTGATGGCAAAAATAATTAATGCTCTTGAGATTGCACACACTTTGGTAGAGGTGGGGACCCAAAATGGGCTTAGATGAAACGTGCAGCCATTTGTTTAGGCAAACAGAAAAGTTACAGAAGCAATAAGGAAAAGGGTTTAGGGAATGGAAGTCTGGAAACCATAGGAAAATAATTTTTATTAGTTCTGTGGTTCATGACATGTTTTATTTTTCTATGGATTTGCATACCTTCCAAGCTTGTTAGGTAGGACTCCTCTTTTTTATTAATCTCCTTCACTACACAACCCTGATTAACTCCCAGGAAAAGCTTAGAAAAAAAAAAGAATAATTGATTATATCTTTTAAGACTACTCGAGAACATATATACATCAGCAGAAACTGTATGGATAGCAAATTAAACCTACACGAGACTGCCTTAATTCTGCCATGTCCTACCTCATATGTGTTTGATGCTTGAACCTCAGAAACCTTGCTTTTAACAAGGTGTTTTGCAAATCTAACCTTTACACGTACACAGATGGGCTCCGCAGAACTAAGCGTGCGTGCAAAGCATTTCTGACTGCAGTATCATTCCTGCAATTGAGAGTTTGAAATATAGAGCTCTTGACATTGTCTTATTAGTGAATTGCTAAATCTGGCGTATTCTAAAACCACAGCTCAACTATATTATTTGAAAGCAGGAGCCAATTACTGAATTTGCTTTTAGAAATGCTGAAGCGATAGCAGGGTGTGCAAAGTATGACAGCTTTTTCATGTTGATGCAGCTGGGTCCCGATTTTTATTTATTTCTTTATTTTTGTTTTTTTATTTCTTTATTTTATGGATTTCGAATAGCACGTGTAATGCCTTGCATCTTGAAAGATCTGAGCTGACAGAGTTCCATTGCTTTTGACAGACTGACTTATAGACAGCAAAGGGTAACCAAGTTCTATATGTGTTATTTTTTTTTCTAGTATTCCTTGTTCTGACAGGAAAAACACGAGACTTTAAAAGTCTATAATTTCCTCATTCAGACACTAGGTAATTGATGGAAGAAAAAAGAGTTCCACAAGGTGTTTGTAGTTAATCAGTGGTGTAATATATGAGCCCAGTGAGAAAGACCCAGCTATAAGTCTCTAAACTGTACGTAGAAAATACACTTGTACAGAGTCAAGTGTTAATTACATAGACATTTGAGCTTCTTTCTCTCCATATATGTGTGGTTATACCTAGTCACATACAGAGATTAATTAGGAAAAAAACCCCAACATTCTGAGGAAAGAAAGTTTCTAAGGTCTTAGATCAACATTCAAGGCAAATAGAGACAGTCCCAGGCTCTCACAGACTGCGACACTCTAGGGTCCAGGTCACTGGGATGAATTTGACATATGCTAATGTAGGTCTGGAAGCCTAAGGTAGAAATTTGCATCTGTGCATGACTAAGGCAGGAATTAGAAAAGTACTGAGAGGACAATAGAGAAGAGAAATAAATTGTTGGTGCAGGAATCCTGCAAAAGGATCAGGTGGAGCTTTTGCAAAGTAAACCACCTAGGATATGTTGGAAATGCCTTACTGACTACATGCATGACCTCATCACACATCCTTTGGAGTACTAACTTGTGGGTTTTGTCAGTCTGATGACAGACGAATTGAAAACAACATCATTCACTGGCAACAAAATCCCTGAAATGCCTGAGAAGTTTTCTCTCTCCCGTGATACCTGTGCTCTGGGATCTATCTAGGAAAGATTGGTTTGAGAAGTGTGGCAAGCGTCACACAGGAACTTGTGCTCTAAACCTCCCAGCAACTCTGACCTTGCCCCCCAACCAGGAACCCTGCTCAGAAGTGCTTTCTCTTGAGAAATAAGGTTTTGTTGCTCTGTTTTCCCACTAAGCGGAAACCAACATAATACAAGAAGAAATAATATGGGAATTGCAGGTGGTGCTTCCCCGATTTGCTTAAAGAGGAAAATGCACAGGGAATAACTGACAAAGGAAAGGAAAAGTTGTGAATGGAAGTGACTTATCAAGGCATTCATTTAAACATTTGATGGTTTTAACCCTCTGTGAGGTTCCAGAAGGGGATTTGAAAGCAAGCGAGTCTGCTGCCCACAGCCAGGTCAGTGCTTCACCATTTCTAACGAGGTAGCATCGCTCAAGCAGACAGAAATAGGCTGCTCCTCCACAGAGCCTAACAGCCAAGCAAAATCCACAGGAGTTCCTTATAATTCATAAATACAGTCAGGCTCCAAACCCTTGATTTAAAGGCCTTTTAAAATCACTGATTATTCAGGCATCTCCTGTAATAAACTGTCACACGATTTAATTATCTTCCACACTACCAATTTAGCGCAGTCCCTCGAGATGTGCCATTGAACTCTGTCTTCACACTGAGCAAATGGTTCAATTACATCCTCTTCAGCCCTTTGGACACAGAGGAGAGCACATTCATTGGCCACACGCACCACTGAAGTACCAGACACCAGTAGTCATCTCGGCAACTTGTCCTTGCTGCTGGTTTTTGGTGTTTGTGGCAGCTACCAGCCCTGTGCCCCATTGAAGAACAGAATCAAGATTCAGAGCAGATGAAGCCCCCAGGCACACACAGGAGCCAGGCTGGCTTCACTCCCAGCAGGACACTCACTCTGCCTGCTCTTCACCTTCTCCCCTGCAGCATCTTTCTGTGCTTGTCTACAAAGCAGTTTCCAAAGGGAGAACGCTTTCACCTCATTGCCCTGCATAAACCGCTGGTCATTATGGAAAGAGGCTGGGAAAGCATTCAAAGATGCTTCCACTTAAGCAAGGCTTTGTTCCCACACATTTCACAGGGTCCCAGCTCCTCTTGTTTGGTCCTGTTGCAATAGCTGGTACACAACAGCCTCCGTGAAGTTTGTGATGACAGAAGCTGTCAAAATCTTGTGTGAGGCCATAAGAGTAGCATATGGGTTCACTGCAGAAGAAAACAAAGCTGAACAAAACCCTCTCCACACACACATTACCCCTTAGTTCACAGCAGATCGAGAAGAAACCGTAAGGTGAACACTTGATAGCAGAACGCCTGGGATTATGAATCCAGAACAGCAAAAGAGAAATCACAAACTTTTTTTGTTGTGGAGAAGTTTATGAAGAAACCCTACATCTGAGCAGGCCAAACTTTGCAACAGCTTGGCTCCAGGCCTAGTGCCGTGGCTCAGAGTTCTCTCTGCTTGTTGCAGAGTATGTTGTTTTGAAGGAACCATTTTGTTTTCCTGAAGTCCTTGCTGTGCCCAAGGTTGCCCTTTACTCCTGCAGCACAGGTTAATTCTCAGGATAGTGAGGCAGCAGCACATGAGACTCCTGCTGTTTGATTTTTTAAGACAACATGATTCTCCTCCTAAGGGAAGTAAAGCCCTTTCTGCATGCTGGAAAAGTCATTAAAAGCAACAAAACCAGCAGAAGGCAGACAAAAAAGTTTTCACCTTTTCAAAATTCCAACACCAGATCTCTGGAAACAACTAAACAACACTCAAGGTAAAAATGTCAGATACAGGAAGATGGGTACCTTAGGCCTGCAAAGTCAGCACCATCCTGTTCCCTTTCTTGGTTGAATTCCTGCAAAGGAAATTCTTCTTCCAGTACTGTTTAAGAGTCAATGGTTTTGTGGATAATCTAAATTATTGTTATTAATATTTCTAATATTACCATCTTCAAAGACCCTCTCATCCAAGCTCTGACTCATATCTTACATGGCTTTCAGAAAATTAAAGTTTCTTGCATTCCATCAAAATGAATTGCGGCTTGCTTGAGTGCCTAAGGAATACGACAAGGAGAAAGAAAATCATTGATGTGAGGGAAGCAGTCAGTTCCTCCATTGATGTCTTCTGGTTTATAGGCTTTTCACTGCCAATCAGTGTTACAGCTTTTCATCTTTTTTTTTCTGACCAAGTGCACATTATTTCACGCAGTTCAACCGATTGTAGCCTGGCAGCACTCTAAATAAAGCTGTCCCTTGTCAAACAGTTAACTTCTTTCACTTTGCACATCACCTCGGAATATTGCTGGAGAAACAACAAGCCACCATCAGTGGTTATTGGCCCAGACAGGTGCCAGAAGGCAATCTGATCATCTCCATTTCATCTCAATCCAAAATGCAGCTGGAGAATAAGAAGTGTAGTTGTGGCCTGGGAGTCATCTCAAAGCACAGCAAGGGTCACAGTATCTCCCTCTGGAGTTTTTGGGCAGGAGGCAAGCTCTGATTGCTTGGTGCAAAGCTGAATTATTTTGAAACATCAGGACTGAAGAGGGATTTGGTGGTATGCTGGTATTTTGTGAGGTGTTGCAGGTTTTTTTTTAAAGCAGCAACTGGATGTGGAAGCAGCAGCAGCCTCATCATGCCGGCACTGATTTCATCTTTGCCCTTTAAGCATTTCATTGCAATTTTTCCTATCTAGTTTTTCAGCAAAGGTTCCTACTCAGCTAATAGAGAGGTAACCATGTCAGCTATTGAAGATCCCTTTTCCACTGACAGACAGAACTCTTGAATCTCTGAAAGAGCCCCTGTTGCACCAGAGACCTCTATTTCTGCAGACTGTCATAGCCTGGCAGAGGCTGCGCTGAAAACAGAAGATTGTTGTGTCCCTCCAGATAGAAAAAAGAAGAAAAAGAAAAGCAGCATTCAACTAGGACTTCCTCAAGATGGTCTTGCTTGAGTGAAATGGTGCTGGAAACTCGTAAAAGCTTTGCAATGTCCTACCCAGCTGGGAAATGCGCTCGCTGCACAAGAGACAACTTAGTTCATTCACGCTGTACAGCAACAGTCACATTTTTCCAGCTCAGCAACTCTGATATGCAGACGTGGGTAAAGACAGAGTGGAGGAGAAAGGCATTTCAGTTTTTTCCTCCAGGCTTTTAGCTCTAAGACAATATTATCCAGTGATTAAGTTGCTGCTATCCCGACCCAGCTGTTATTTTTGGATCTGCCCTTTTCCAGGTTTCAGACAGTGGCTAAAATTCAACGTGCCTCAGCTCCCTCATCTATAAAATGGGAGTGAAAAAACTTTTAAATATAAGGACAAAACACTTTTTTAAATGCTGGGATGTTTTCTTATCAATGGCCCTGTGAAAAGATAAACTATTTCTATCTTACATGCTCCTATTATCTTGTAGGTGGAGTTTTCTCTTCAAACTCACAGCAGAATCCTATTGTGACTGGTTAAATAGTTTTTATGGTGTCTACCAGAAAATCTGGTATCAACAGTTAAATTTACTGCTTGGATCACATTAAACCATCTAAAAACACTCTTACAGTACACATGAAGTTATCATTTTGGTAGATTTTAAATTATTATTCTTTTCAAAATAACTCCGTGTAGAAATATGCCCTTAAGGGTCACATCTTTCACTGAAATCAACCAACAACATAGAACCAGGCCCTAGTAAAAAGCTTTAGAGACACTTTATA
Organism: Baryphthengus martii; assembly: GCA_013396935.1. Taxonomy (NCBI): domain Eukaryota; kingdom Metazoa; phylum Chordata; class Aves; order Coraciiformes; family Momotidae; genus Baryphthengus; species Baryphthengus martii. Next base: position 612,995 of record VWZK01012336.1, read on the forward strand.
GATTAATTTGCTCAGTCAAATTGTTATTTAATATAAAGAAGTGTCCCATCCCATCTCAATTCACACAGCTCCAGAGGGATATCACAAGAAAATACTGTCCTCCTTGGAAAGAAAATAGGAAAGATGCTGTTAGTACTTTCTAGTTAGAAACCAGTTTCTGTCTCTGACTCAAACTTCCCCCCAACTCTACAGGAAGAATCAATTAGAGCACAGACTCACCTCTGCAGTGGTGCACTACTAGTATCCCTGGAAAGGGAATAAGGAACTTTGACAGTACTTGAAGGAACAGTTCCTATAATTCGAATAGAATCCCAACTTGAATGGATAAAGTCAAAAGATACAGATCTGCTTAGCTCCATCAGCTGATTAACACAAGAAGTTTTCTCACGGTATTTTGTGGTTTATGAGGGTTGAATTGAGTAAAAAATAAAATTGTGCCAAGCATGGAGAAAATTCCTCCAAATTTTCGTATATGTAGGAAAGCTGGAATGACTGTGCTACTGCTAAAAGAAAAACACCAGCACTTGAATGTGCCTTCCAAAGGCAGATGAACAAATGCCCCTTCACTACATAAGATACCACATTTTTCCTCAAGAGTTTTTGCTTGTATTGTTGATGGTAAACAGCTCAAAGTATTATGAGAACTGTCTTTACTCCCCCTTATAAGCAAAACTTTCTCCTTCTGCCCAGAGTGAGATAAAACCAGTCAAATGGGGGATTTCTGCATATCTTTCAGGCAATTTTATTCCAAAAGCAGAGAAAAGGGATGAAAATTGCAAGCATCATTAGATAAACTGAATGTTTCTGTAGTTTACAGCCTATTTAAGACACACCTGCTGAGCTCGTGGAGTATAGCACCAAGTTAAATGGCACTCTGTACACCCATTTGACCAGTGGTTTAAGGCAAGGAAGGATTTTATAACAAAGTGTAGCAGATACAGAAGAAACAGGAGAATCCTAGGATGTAATAATATCATAGGAATTACTATAGAATAATTTACATGTGTTAAGTGGCAGAGGCATTATCTGACTTGAGGGAGTTATTTATTCAATTATAAGCTAAAACACACAGAAAAGTCCTAAGGCAGGTCTTTGAGAAATACCAAGTAACACACTGCTCAAAAACAGATAAAGTTTTGGAAACTGAGATTTCAGTGCACTTGCTCAGATGCATCACCTACCCACGAACTGGGTCACAACATAGTTTAATATTGTTGCTTTGTAATATTGCTTAATTCTGGCAAACTTATGCAGAGATGAATAAGATTTATAATAGGTGAATATTTGCAATTAAAAACTCAAACCCAATAGTTAATCTTTTCTAATCCAGTCTACCTCTTTACACCAAAGAGCTCTTTGCTGTTTTATCAGAAGCAAAAAGAAATTGGAGAGCCTGCCAAGGCTTAACTTGCACAGCAGAACCCTTGAGAGGCTGGTGGCATTAGCCTTGTAGGAAAATGCTTGTGCTGGCCTTATCTGGGGGAGGTCAGCTCCCAGTGGGACTGGGTGGAGCAGCTCCAGAACTCATTAAATACATTAGTTTGCAGTTCCTAGGACTACTCCACAAAACAAATGAGTAAACCCTGTTTATAAGAAGCTAGAGAACACTACAAGCTGATACATCCAAGGCTTCCTGGCCTTTGTGCTCAGGAGCAGAAGGGTCAGCAAAGCAGAGTTTGGCTGCCAGCATCAGAGTCTCCTTAATGGTTTCAGGAATGGTTTGAGTCTCTTTATGGATGAAACTTGAAATTTCAAGTACTTACAAAAAAACCAAGCCAAACAACAAATGAAAACCATGCCCCTCAACAGGAGAGATAACCCAAAAACAGGATGCTGAAGGAGGTATGGTAGCAGCACAGCAAGATATCTGTGGCATAGCTCAGCTCTGCCTTACCCTGTGGCATCCAGAACGTGTCTGGTTTTATCTGTTATTTTTCCACAGCTTGTCTCTTGGCTTTCTCAGCCACTGCAGCCTTCTATTTACACAGCTGCCTCTGAAGCTGTAAGTCGGCAGCAGCGACTGTTGCGCAAACAAATGGAACATGTGGATCTTGCCAAGTATCACTTACCCCAGTTTTCCTCCTCCTCCTCAAGCAGTTTATGTTTTGGCACTAACAGACTTCCTGAAAATTAAAAATGCTTTCTGCTGCATTTCATGTATAATGCATATCTGGTTGATTTGGCAGAAAAAAAAAGTTTTGAATTGCTTTAGGATGGGAGAAAACACAAAAAAGAGAAATTCCAGTGTAATGCAGCAAAGTTCACTTGTCACATCAAGACCAGTGCAGAGGATGCTGTGTGTGTTACAGATACCCTGAGCCACAGAGCCCCCTGCACCTGACCCTTTGGCTGGGGAAGTACACCCTGCCAGGCCAGGCTTATTAACAGAATCTAACACTGTGGGGCCATACTCAACAGTTGCTTTTCTCCCTCCTTCAATCATACCCAGCCACAGTTAGGTTATCAGAACAGCAAAACAGCTTTAAAATGTATCCCTAAGGTGTGAAGAACACCATGTTTTTCATCTGCATTTTTAAGGCCAGCTTTACTTTCAGCCTGAGGGACATGACTGACTAAACTTCAACATCTGTTTTGGTTTTGTGGGTTTTTTTCCTTAGTTAGGCAAGTTGTGATACAGGGATTTATGCCATTTTTGCCTCTGGAGGTGGAAAACAGCCCCTGTGTGCTGAGCAAATGCTGTGCAGCAGGGAACACTGCACTGTATATGGGAGACAGATCAGGATGAGGAGATATATATGTTTGAAATTGTTATCAAAGGTCTCTTAAGCTGCAGATGTTGCTATAAATAGATTGACATCCTGTGTTACTAGAACTTCAGAGGAGTCTGTCTCACAGTTCACTCTATCACTCTGAGTGAAAATACAGATGGAGTTATACCAAGTTCAGTAACAGAAGAGGCGTGTTATTGAACACAAGAAATAACCAGATATCCACTTAGCAGCATCAAATCATAGACTCCAGAGTAATTTAGGGTGGAAGAGGTCAGGTCACACAGAAGGACAGGTCCTCTAATGCATCCCATGGAGAGAGGTACCTCTCTGGTCATCCATGCCAGAGTGGAATCACCCTCAGGGTGAAATACAGCTTTCTATCCCACCGCAGTTTCCCTGGTTGTAACGTGTCTGCTGCCCCTCCTATCACTGTGCACCTTCTAGAGAAGTCTGACTCAGCCTTCCCTATGCTCACCTGTCAGGCAGGGCTATACAGCAACATCTCCCCATTGCCTTCTCTTCCCTCAGCTAAACAAACCTCATTTTCTGAGTAAACCCATTGGGCAGTTTCTAGTACTGAAGACATTTGTTCTTTCCCTGCCCTGCTGCCCTCCCCAGAACACAAAAGATGCCGAGACAGGCTGTTTACAGTGGCTGAGTGTGAAGAGATAGTGTGTCAGGAGAAATGAGGGTCATAAGGACCCAAAAGCACCTCAGCCTCACACCTTTCAGCAAATGACTCAGGGCTTTGCCACTTACAGCTGTGCTGTAAGGATAAAGATAAATCTGAACCCATGTCAAACAAAACTACTGCAGCAGGAAGCAGCCTGCCTGCAATCTCACTACCTTTTATTAGAGGCTCATTCATCGAGCTGCACGATCTGCTCAGTTCTGGTCAGAGTCAGGTGCGTGGGTGGAAAAAAATTGAAGGCACAAGTAGCAGTACCTGCTGTGGGAAGAGCTGTCAGCTCCCCAGCACTTCATCTCGCACGAGAAGGTATTGAAACACCATCACACCACGCTCAAAGTACTGCAGTGCTGGCAGGGAGGGAAACCTCAAGGTCTCACTCAAATCCAGCAGGTTGCAGCTGCTGGGATGCCTGGGTGTATCCCACAGATCCTGCCCACCCATTTGGCACTCCTGCCTCTGCAGCAGGAGGGGTTGGTGGCACTCTGACACCTTGCTCCAGGGAAGCACTCGGGTGCTGTTTCAGGGGCATGGGTTGGGATGCTGCCAGCTTCAGCACTTGCCCCCTTCCTCTCCTCTGTGCTAAGGACCCTGAAACAATAAGAACCCTCCCAAGCAGAGCAGCACTGATTCTGTGCAGATGCCTCAAACCTCAGGCCTTTGCATTTAGGGGGTCCAGGTGCAGCAGTGGAAACCACTGGGCAAGGGAGAGCTCTGGGGCTGGGGGTTCCAGCAGCATCTCCTGCAGGGTGACAATGGTGCGAGGGAGGCCTGGTGACATTCACACCTACCTGCAAAGTGATTTTTGTTTGTTTTTTTTTACCATCTTCTCCATGAGTCCTAAAACAGTATTTTCCTTTGGCTTTCATCATAGGCTGAGCAACAGTCTGGATGCAGCATCTTGGAGAGCGTCCCAGGCCTGGCCAATGGAGGGATGCAAGAGCTGTGAGTGGCACCTGGGCTTCACAGAACACTCCTTTGTGGATTCCCACCCAACAGGCACTGCATAGAGACTATGAGGAAAAAGGAGGCTTAAAAAAACCCCTTCACAATAGATTACGATCCAGGAGAGCATGCCAGCTTGTTCCTCAGACCCCAGTCTTAAATTGCAGAGCTGTTGTCAAGGAAAGTGTCATGCTGAAAAGAACCTCTACAGCCCAGGCGTCCAGATGAGCGTGGGCTGGGCTGTCATGTGTATCAGATAGGGCAGCCACATTTCATTTTTTGTGCTAGCAATCATTCTGAGAAGAAAAAAAACCACAAAAGCAATAAACCAGTAGGGAATCTCTCTAATTAAGGTCTCCCAGATTGCCCTGAGGGATTAAGCGGGAAGAGCTGTCACCAAGCTGTGAGAAGGCTGCAAGGTGTCAAGACAGACTTTGTAATGTCAGGGCCAGCAGGTTCAATAAGGATTGAGAGAAGCCCACTCTCTGGAAAATATCTGCACAAGAAAATTCGGTAGCACTGAAGGTCAATGAGAGCACTGTTCTTTGAAGAATTAGAGGTCCATATAAACCACAGTGAATTTTATTTTGCTCAAAAAAAAATTACTACTGTGTTTCCCTTTCAGATGCTTTCAATAAATTACATTGTCGGTGTCTGCAGCCAGAACACCACCTTGTATCTCTTTGTAGTTGAAGCCTTTTTCAGCCTTTGGAGGCACCTGGAATAGCAAGAAGCAGTTGTAGCCAACAGTAGTAGCTTCCTAGAGCTGCTGAAAGGATTTGGTAAGACATTCCTTCACTTTGAATTTAGACCAGGTGACAATATTCTTTAAAATAATGCTAATTCAGGTATCATCCTTGTCACATCCTTAGGAATTAATTTTTCTGCAATCAGTTTCAAGTTCCAAATTAGAATATTCCTATATTCAATTTATGCAGGTAATTTTCCATAATTATTATTAGCACTGTCACAAAGTAAGCCTAGCACGTGCGTTTTCAATTTTCATAAAGCGAAACCACAAACCTAAGTTTTCTGATGTAGTTCAAGACTTCTGGTATTTCCTGAACTTCCTTTGACTTCTTACTCTTAACTCAAGGCAGCAAGTCCAGTACAACACACCCTGTTCTGCTGAAGAGTAATTGTTTCACTCACACTAACCCATAAGGGGGTCAGCCTTTATTAATTCTAATCTATTTTACAGATGTTAAAGTAAATTAACTTTCAAGTTTAAATAAAACACAGGTTTTAAATATGGATTTAGCAATATCTGAGAAACCAAAGAGGGTAGTGCTGCTCTTGTTGAACTGGCACCCAATGGGACTGCGACAGACGAATTGAACCCTTTCATTTCTTCTTTAGTTCAATGGCCCTGATTCAGTGGTGTCTTACATGACTGGTATGTGAAAGACAGACACTTGTCATCCCCAAGTATGACAATATTTAGTCATCCTCAAGTACGACAATATTTAGTCATCCCTGAACCATAGCAGTCCTTTAGAAAATTGACAACTGTCTAAAACCAGCAATTACTTCATATTTGATCTCAATGATGCTGTAAGTTCTTACAGTTGGTACACTTCCATCACAACAAAAATGGGAAGAGTTCTTAAAATGCATTTTTGGAAACTAGCAGAATTTCTGGACAATGATGGTAGAAATAAACAAGTTGACCAGAAAGTAGAGACAACACTTGCTATCGTAAGGAAATTCTCTTATGCAGGTGGCACTTAGGAATGTTTATTCTGGGAAAGAAAAAGATGGGCTTTAAAAAATATTTGCTCCTATAAACTGGAAGAACTGTTGTTGGATGGAGGTTTCTGCATGGCCCATCTGAGTTGCCAGATCAATGTGGGTTAGTAGTGTGATAGAGCTGAACAGAAAGGAAAGTTCCTAGCTGAGCTATAACAGTACAGAATTTCTGCTGAAAAATCATCTGGAAAGAGCATGAACAAGTCAGATCGCACAAAGGGTCAGAATACGCTGCTTTGACAAGATTTCTTTTATGGTTACGGTGCTGCTTTCCCTTACTTGAAGCAGACAGCACCCTCAAGCACAGCAGGAAAATTGCTCTGGCAGATACCCTTGCCAACAAACAGGATGAATTAAATATTACTAAATGAAAGTTTCACAGTGCTACTAAAAGTATTTTCAAGAGGAACAAGCAAGAAGATCAGTCCTGTAACTTACTGTACACTGGAATCCACCCAAAAAATAAATAAAGTCTAAGCGTGACCTCTACAAGGTCATGTAGTGCTTGAAGCTGTGGCAGGTGAGGAAGTGTTTTCCTAGGCACAGGCCAGAGTAACGATCTTATGTATAATTCTTGAAACTTAAAGCCAACAGTGGATATGACAAACAGTTAGGAAAAAACCATCATGAGAACAGAGGCACATAATGTCCCAGCAAAATAAAGATATAAAAGGAAAATTGTGTGTGCAACCCACAAGCCAAAAGCAGCTGTCCAATATGTATCACTTCCCATATATTTTGGGGTTTTTTTCCCTTCGATGTTACATTTTTTTCATTTTTGTCTGCAAAACGTGTTTCAATTAAAGGAATTTTGCCTATGTCCTATGTAAAGGACCTCCTAGTGAAGCATTCCTTGCACTCTGAGGAGAATCTCTGTGTGCATCATGTTTTCTGAGCATGGTTAAGCCATCAGATTTCAAGTTATGTTGAACCATATCTCCGAGGCTGTAAGCACATAGGTTAGCCATGCTGGTCGAGACTGACCACTGATGACAGGACAGGTCCTAAAGTCAAAACTTTCAAAGAAAATGCAGATATGTGTAAAGAGACACATATGGTCTTTTTCCTACTCATGATTGACACTGAGCTTTACAAATATGTTGTAACAGTAGCCACATAATCCAAATATTTATCTCTCGAGGATAAAGTGAGTTTATCTACTAAACTCCTGATTACCAACAAAAACTTCAAACTACCCATCTAAGTAAATGTTTCTTGTAAACAGTGGACCTGAGTCATTTTCAGCAGGAATGCTGGACTGCCTGTTGCTTTGAACACAGAAGGAAAACTGGAGGCATTTAAAGCAAGAATAAATTCATAAACAGCATTTGTAAGACCTTGCTGGTTCTCTGTTTGCATCTGTAATGCCACTAAAGCAAACAGACAAGAGAAACTTCAGCTCAAGGGTACAAGGCAGGTACCTAACACTTTTCACCTGCTATACAAAGCAAAAAATGCCTTTATTCTATTGCCCAACTATTTCTTATTTGAAGTGAGGAAGCTTTGCAGTTCCAGAAAGCCTTTTTTGCAATGCTGATTTTGAAGGATATAATAAATTAATCCAATGACAATCGGCAGCACAGTTTGGAAAAAGCCCATCCAGAGCAACTGAGTGAAACTTGAAATTTCAGTGATTTGTAATTTTGTTCCATTCTAGCCCCTGCCATAAGAAAACAAGAGAAGAGCCAGTGAGAGGCTCAGCTGTCCCAGCCTCGTGCTCTAGCCTACAGCTCCTAGGCTCTGACCAGAGCGAGCCACTTGCCCCTTTAGAAAGGCCACTGCTTCTGGATGCTGCTAACACACACACAATACCCATATACCTCTTCAAATCTGAGGACAGTAAACCTGTTTTGCAGTTGCAAGCCCTTAGGTGGGTCAGGAGCCTTCATCTTGGCATCAGAAGTCACCACCTTCCATCCTCCACCTTCCCCAGAGGCTGCACTTACCATAATGCTGGGGGAGTGCACTGTCTGCCTTGCCATTGCAGAGGGGATTCGGGGCTCTTCAAGCTACTGCATTTCAGAGAAGATCCTGTTTATCTCCCTTTCCTCTTCTCCTGCAACTGCTCCAGTTGGCAGCACAGCTCTTATAGGACAGAGGGCCACCTCTCCTGGCCTCAGTGGGCAGCCCCAGGCACGTCCTGCAGCATTGGATGCTTGCAGGACTGCAACCACCCTCTGAAACTCACTCTGTGCTGAGGGATCTACCTTGGCAGGGCCAGTTGCCAGGAAAACTACTCTGTGGCATGTTACCACCATCTCTGAGACTGTTATGAGTCCCTCTAACTTGTACCCCTCTCTACAAACTGTTCTACTGTTGGCTGTGCTCTAGGAGCTGCACTTTTATATAGCCCTGCCCTGAGCACCAGCTAAAAGGGTGCTTGACCCTCCCTAACTGGGGACAGCTGTAGCCAAGTCTCTGGGCACCTGGCTCAAGGGCAGCTGATCACACTCCTTAGAAGTAGTCAGAGTATCTCCACTTACTTCTACCTTATCTGGTAGCAGCAGGTATCCTCATGTTTCTTAAAGGGTTCCCAAATATTCCTTGATGATCCTGGATCTTGTTACCAGAAAGTCAAGAAGCTCCCAAAGTCGAACCCAAAAACTGCTGTGCAAAATGCTGTGTTTGTTGGCTGCAGCTGTTATCTGTGCTCTCATAACAATCTGTTCATAATATTCTGAATTGAGCCTATACAGGACAGGGGGTCAGTAAAATGATGTGATTTATAAAACACACAAAAAATATCTGGGAATCGTTTGCACAGCAGCTCCAGCTCAATCTGTAGCTACCTCTCACTTCAGCCAAGTCTGGATGTTGCAGAAGATGATGAAATACTTTCACTTCTTCCATTACAACTTTAAAATATCACTTCAGGTGCTGAAGCTGGAAGATTAAACCTCGATCTGCTATCATGATTTATGGCACCAGGGGATGTTGGGTAAACTATGCCCTTGTATGGATTTTAATCCTACTAAATTCTTGATCTCCACACTGTGTTATGCAAATGAACTCAAGAGTCAGCTTCTACAGGAAAAAACCCTGACATTTCCTAGGACTCATTCCACTTATACCTGTTATCACACAAGGATCTCTTCTTTGCTACTGGAAATGCAAAGTCTGGGTTTTATATTGACCCTTCTACTTCATTTAATACAGACCTTAAAAAGAAAATGACACTCAGTCCCATATGCCTTGCTCTTGTGGATCAATATTGAGTCTCATTAAAGAGCAGCCCAGACCCTTGGCTCAATAACGTAGCTCACTTCTGCTATTATTCTGACTCAACATGTAAAAAAGGTGCTACTTCTTATTTTACCCATGCCTATTACCCTAATAGGCATGAGCAAATATGGTTTACAGTGTGACAGTCAAACCAGCTGTAAAAAATAGTACTTCTGCTCAAGTTCCCTGCTCTGTTCCACTCCAGCTGGAATGAAACTCGTCAAACTTCAAACGCGGTTGAGGGAAGGCTTTCACACCTTTATTGCTTGATGTACTTTCATGACTCATTATGCTGCTATTTCAGTCCATCTGACAGCCATCAGGACAGGACATAGAATTATTACTCAAACAGGAAATTTCAGGTCCAGCACTTGGCTTCCTGTTGATATGACTCATAAGGTTAGGTTGTTGGGGTTTTTTTTTGCGTTTTGCATGTTTCCCAGTAGAATATCAATAACGAAAGTCAATCAGTGGCTAATAGTGAATGCTGAGCCCTGCCAGGATGCTAAAAAAGATAGTAGCTTTTGAAGAGATAACAGGTTTCTGGAGGCAGGAGGCAAGGAGATTCAAAGGTGCAAAAAACTGAGAAGTTTGGCAGACTGCAGCAACGCTGCTGGCACTGGGTAAGGCTACGTCGCATTTGCCAATTTGTATTTTAGGATTATCTCCTTATTTGCCTACAACTGGCATCTACACTACATGTTGCTTTGTCTAACATCTTCGCATCAAGACGCTGTTTAATGATTGAGGCATTAGAAGACATTAGAAGATTACACATCACACCAATTTAATGCATTACAGAGCAAATCAACTGTGATGGATGGAACTTCAAATAATAATTTGATTACAGGGGGACAAAACCAAGAAGCACCCAGGGAATTCTGCGATGTGGAAAACCAGCAGATTAGATCTGAAATTAATCTTAACTTGATAAGCAACTGGAGTTGCACGCACAGAGACGACTGACAAAAATATCTGTCATCCCAAGGGCTACCAGAGGAGTCAGGGATAGAAGCTCCCTCTTCCTTGGTGAGCATCAATGTTGCCATTCATTTCCAAAGGGCTTGCACATTCCAAGACTGAATTTGGCTTGATAGCTTTTCCATTCTCCAGGGCACATTTCTGCTTATCCTCCATGGGTTTCGGCTCTTTCAGAGGCTTATTCTGAGCCATTTGCAGAAGGACAATCCAAGTCCTCTATCCTGCAGACACTTAAGCATGTCCTTGCCTTTAAGGCTCTGAATAGGCATCCTCTGGGATTACTTGGATCCTGAAAGTCAAGCACATATCAAAGTGTTTGCAGGATTGCCGCCTAGGGAATGAGGCACACAAGGCTCTAGAAAAAATAGTCCTTAATGAGGCTCTATTAAAATGAACACAAATGTTGTTAAACTTCAGTTAGTTTGTTACCTATCGAGAAGTACATTGACTCTAGCAGTGCGTTATTTTCCGCTGTAATTTTTATTATTTGAATACATGTTATTAAGTATGCACACAGTGATGTTATCTACACTACTATCTTTCAGATATTTTACTTTGGATGTCATCAGCACATAAAATCAGTTAATTCCTTCCATGTAACGAAAGCTGAATACCGATTGCGGAGCTATTAGTCATATGCATTCAGAGTATACACTGTACTGACTCTGAAGGAGCCACAACTGAATGCTGAATAATTCACAAAATTTGACAAAATGCAAATAAGGTGACTGACATGATATCGGAATGCTGAATTCCCGGAGGAATACAAAGGAGGTATTCGTATTTTGTTCCTCTTGTGGAAAAATTACTTGTGAGACTATGATTTAATTCATTTCAATTTTTATTTAAAACCCTTTCATTACTCTGACCCATTGCATATGACAGCTGCATGGCAAAATTAACACTAATTTGCAAGAGCAGCTGGGCTCCCTTGGCAGTGAGACAAAGCACAAAACATTGTTCAGAGAGAAATTAAGGGTGGAGTTACATATATACTTAATTTTATCCTACATCTGTTTCAGAATAATTTATTACAAATATACCCCAGTGATATCAGTGCAAATTATGCACCGATAAAATCTGCAGTTGCTTGCATCTGATTTCCTATGGCACAGATCTCGGCAGATCAGTTAGGGCCAGGTTTACCTGACGTTGCTATTTCATTTTTGGCAGCTGATCCCTCCCTCTTTACTCCTGGATTACGAACATTGCCATGCAGAGGTGGAGAGTTTGAGTTTAGGGGATCAAAAGGCTGTTTTTCCCTTGCCAGGGCCTTGAAAAAGACTTAGAGCTCTTCGAGGCTTCCTTGTGCTGCATAATAATGTATGTCCTTGTTAATAAAGTAGCAATAATTTAGCCAGAAATTTAGATTGTTACATTTAAAATAATAATAATAATATATATATGACATCTATGTTGTAAAATATTTAAGTTCCAAACTATGTGCAATTTACCTTTGCAAAGCCAAAGTGTAGCACATTTCATTCTGAAAGCTTTCAAAAGGACTTGTTATTTTCAAGGGATCTAAAATCCACATGCAAAAAGACTCCAAGGGAGATCAGCACACCCAGTAAAATCAGGATTCAGACACTTGCCACAAGGATTCTTGCTGGTTAGACACTTAGAGATGGCCACATGAGGTTTTATGAGGCCGTTTCCAGAGCTCAGATCCTGCTCAGGGATTGATACTGTGCCATGCCTAGGTTATAAATACACAGATTTCTAACTCTTTCTATCTTTCCTTCCTCTGGCCCATGACTGTCAGTCTTAGTCTGAGCTGATCCACATTTCTAGTGCTTCTTCTTCGGCAGCCTCCAGCAGTGACCTCTCTCAGCCTGCACTTTCTGTGATTCACTATAAGCTTTTTCTATCAGCAAAATCTCTTCTTGCCCCTTTAGCTCTCATGTCACACACTTACAAGGCTGGTGATCCAAGCCTAGCTCTTTGTGAGCCTGTCCCATCCTTTCTGGAGGTGGTGGAAACACACTGACAAGATGCAACACGAGGAGGACTTCTGCTTTACCTCTTCAGTGGCCCACAGAGCATGGCAGGCTCCCACATGGGCAAGGCAGTCCTTCTTGTATCACCTCTGTCAAATAAAATAACACCTTCTGCACTTGAAAAGCTGAAGTTCAGTGTAGGATGCTTAAGCCTTCACAGCATCTTATAGGCTGTGATCTGCTGGCAGCAGCTTCCTTGGTGGCAGCGTTAGCAAGCAAAAGCCTTCTCGCAATACCCAGTAGCATGACATCACGTCCAGGACCTGAACCACTTCACTTCAGAGCTGATTTGGGCACCCACTAAAGCACCATGTCCTGACACACACCCAGAAACCACAATCCTTTTCGAGAACTGAGGAGAAGAATACAGACAGGCAACTCTGCAGCAGTTCCACCGGTGTGCTCACAAGGTACCTGGTGTTCGATGTAGGCCAAATTAAAACATGCTTTGGTCACAGCATCCTTCCATGGGTGCTAATTTTAAACAAAACTAGAATTAAGTGGAAATGTGGGCTCCTGATAAAATGAAACATCCCTTTGTATTAAACTCTACCTCACAGGGAGAGAGGTAGTCTTTTATTTATCTAATAAAATATATTATTTGTCTAATAAAAGGGAATGTTATATCTATCAGTGGTTTGCTAAACATCTCATTCATTTCAGTTTGCATAGTGAAGCTTTGGGATGAGGGTGCTGATATTTTTGAATACCTGCCAGTCCCCAGGGAAGCTGGAAAAGGTTAAAAATTTATTGCTGGCACTCCGAATACACTAACGTCTTGCAGACAGAGCTGGCATTGATCTTTTCCCCTCTCCCGCTAAATCTCCAGCAGACAAGAGTAGCTACTTTCGATCGTACAAGCAGAGCTCCTTGAAGAGAAATAAAATCTTTCTAACTTAGAACACACTGCTTAGAGCAGAGTTAGAGTTCTGTTACACAACCACTGATTATTTCCATCCTAGCAATATCTTGAGCAAAGAAATTGTGCCTTCAAGAGCATCAGCTCTAGGTGAGCAGAAAAAGAACTGACACCATGGAGATGTCAGCGGAAGCATGAGAGGTATTTATTTGTCTGGGCATAGGCAGAGCTGGAGAAGCAGCAAGAAAGCAGTGCTTTTTTTTTTTTTTTTTTTTTAACTAGGAAAAAGGTGGAGATTGTTCAACGAGGAAGCAGTTCCATTTATATGAATATAAGGAATAATTCAGTATAAAGACAGGAATTTTATTGTGATGGTGAAGATAAGTGAGGAATGGTGTCAATATCTTCTAAAGTATTCCTGGTGCTTCTTTTTGTAGAGCACTTACTGAAAACAAATTGGGTTGACTACATTTCATTAGAAAAATGTTTCTTAGGAGCACCTGGCACATCTCAGCTCTAACTTGTGAAATACTACATTAAATGGTACATACTACTTTCAATACAGTGCTATCAAGATGCTACCAATCTCTGCATTGTGGTTCTGCCATTGAAAAAGATGAGGTAGTTCCAAATTAGTCCCTCAGAGAGGCGTACTCTCAGCTCCTGTGAAAATTACTGGAAAGAGTACATGAAATCCGGCTTTAGAGCATATCCCTTTACAAACTCTGCTCCTGAGGCATTTCTGTATTGCTTTGATTCACAGAAGTATGTGCCCCAGCGGCACCCGAAGGTCCCACCTGCTCTGGGGAGCCCTGTGAGCCGGGTACCATTCAGGCTGGCAACTGGAGACAGTTTTTGTGGAGTCCTAGCCCAATTTGTTGCCCTCTCTAGGTAGCAGGGAAGGAGCTGGAAAGTTGAAGATGCCCTGGGATATTCTCCGTTTCCATATAAACAAACTCCATTAAGACATAAATGGGTTTGAGCTCAATTGCATATGAATTTAGACGATAACTGTAGACTTTTAAGCAAATTCCTTTTGAAAAGATTTGGCTGGCTAGACTCCAGCAGCATCCTTGTACAAGAAGACAGGGTAGAAATGCAAAGTACGACCAGAGTAACACACCGTACAGAGATGGCAGATAGATAATTCAACAGGAGATGAAGACGTGCATCAGCCGGCGTCACTTGCCGTGTGCCCTGATCCCAGGAGTGGTGGGGTCGTCACACAACTGCTCGTTCTTCTGGGCAGCTGATAAAAGCCCGTGACTTGCTGTTAGTGTACAGTTAACAGAATTGTGCACAGGGAGGTCTGACTTGTTATCAAGTACAGAGCCAATCTTGTCATTAATCTTTTAAACGTAAATCACAAATCAGAGAACCATAGAATCACAGAATGGTAGGGGCTGGAAGGGACCTCTGGAGATCACAGAATCACAAAAGCATCTAGGTTGGAAACGACCTTCAAGATCATCAAGTCCAACCACTTACCCTACTCTACCAAGTCCATCCCTACACCATGTCCCCAAGGACCACATCTATATAGCTTTTAAACACATCCAGGGATGGCGATTCAACCACATCCCTGGGCAGCCTGTTCCAATGCCTGACAACCGTTTCCATGAAAAAAAGTTTTCCTAATGTCTAATCTAAACCTCCCCTGGTGCGGTTTGAGGCCATTCCCTCTCGTTCTGTCACTAGTTACTGGTGAGAAGAGGCCAGTGCCTACCTCTCTACAACGTCCTCTCCGGTAGTTGTAGAGACCAATAAGGTCTTCCCTTAGCCTCCATTTCTTCAGGCTAAATAGCCCCAGCTCCCTCAGCCACTCAGCAAGTCCCATCTCCCTGCCAGAGCAGGATCACCCAGGGCAGGCCATGCAGGAAGACTTTTTTTGGCCATTTTAAGGGGAACATACTCTGAGCTACTTACCTGCTGCCCTCAATAACTGCATGTGCAAGCAGCGGAGCTCTACTTTTGCCCTACATACCAGAGTGCAGAAAGCAGCTGCGTAAGGAAGGCAGAGTGGAAGAATGTGGATGGTGTCTGCACGAATCCTGTAACCCAGGAAAGTCTGCCCTAGGACTGTCTGGTTGTGGCTGTGGCCTGGAGTTACCTCTTGACTAATTCCCACTTCGCTTGCACAGGACTTGTTTGTGAGATGTCTCTGCACGTAAAGCACAGCTCTCTCACCTACATTTCTTACTCAACCAACAATACTCCTGCCGCTAAAGGCCGTGCAACTGAACATTTGAACACATAAGAAAAGTGCTCTCAAACCATATGGGAAATTCAGGATTTTTTTTCTTTCTGGTAGTCCCTTATCCTACAAAAAGCCTCTCTTTCTTTACCGGTAGGTTTCTCGTAACCTTCGAAATTTCGTCTTTGCCTCTCGCTGATTGCCACATCCCCAAACTTTCACCATTTATATTAACAGATGTGATGGGGAGGTTGGGAACTGACTTGCAGGCTGCTTTGAACTTCAATTACTTTTTTAAACCAAGATCAGCTAAAGTACTAGAAGACCCTGGATAAGAGACAGCTCTGCTGTGTTTAAGAGAGGATTATTGTGATTTAATTTATAACGGCTCCCTTAATCAAAGTGACACAAGCTTGCTTGATATCTATTTAAGTTTCCATATTATTTTTTCTCTTGTTTAATTAAATCCATTTTGAATAGTGCTTTCGGGCACAACCTGCAAACTCTGCATGTATACAAGTGCTCAGATGGTGTTACCAAGATCCCGTTTGGAAATGGTACAGCTCATTAGCTTTGCTGGCTCCCAGACAGTTCAGAGCAGTTTGAATTTCCTGCCAATTCAATGGTATTACTTAGTTTGTATTTAAAAGCTCGTGTTTCCTTTTGACCCACGATGGTCAGCAAGCGCAAGCACTGAAGGGCCTGGTCTTTCATCAGCGTCTGCAAGAGGAGAAGAGCTCTGAGACTTTGGATGAGTGCAGTGCATCGGCCTCTGCTTCCTTTTACTGCTGCTTTACGGAACAGAAGAAACAGACAATGTGAGCTTTTGTACAAAAGTGAGGTGACCTTTCGAAGTTACATGTGGGATCTGCTGCCGTTTCTATAGAGACCAAATGCATTAACCTGAGTCAAGTGGGAATGCCTCAGGCTCATTGAAAAGGATATAGTTTCTCAGAAAGCTGGAAGATTTAAGTAAAAGGGTTGATTCATGTACTTTACTTTTTAAACAAAGGGAAGCGGCATTTAAACTTCATCAGTTGGATGTCTGAGCAAAGACAAACTTTTTGTATCTGATTTCAGCTTCCAATTTCCATCTTGCATCAGCCTTACCAAAAAACTGACCCACTTTAGGGTCCCAAATGCTTCTTTTGCTGAATAAGACTCTACAAGAATTAGCTTTGCTTTAGTGAAAGATGCTTCTTGTTTGGTCAGAGTCTGCAAAAATACTCTAAGATGCTTCTTAGTTTGTCTATTCTGAATCCATGAACTCATAAATCAAAATCAAAATTCCACTCAAGGCAGGCCCTAAGACCTAACTCATTCCCTTCAGACTTAAACACATTTTGTTTCAATACTCAGAACTACTGCACAGAAGAAAATACTTGTGACTATGTGTAAGAAAGATTTCTAAAAACCAAAAATTCTAAAGGGATCAGCTGCATTCCTTTTCTGGGAGCTGACAAGAAAAGTGAATAATGATACATTTCTATACTAACCAATAAAATAAACTATTTCCACTGATTTAAGGTACTCAGCCTATTTAATTTGTGGGTGGGTGGATATGAATCATGTCACAAGTACTGCCTGTTGTCCTCTGCCTAGATATATACTGTCTGATTAGGAACCTAATGAAGTTCAACAAGGACAAGTGTAGGGTCCTGCATAACCTGACAGAGGAATAGCCTCCTGCACCAGCACAGGTTAGGGGTTCACCTGATGGAAAGAGCTCTGTGGAGAAGGACCTGAATCTTGGTGGACAAGTTCACCATGAGCCAGCAATGGGCCCTCATGACCAAGAAGGCCAATGGTGTCCTGGGGTGCCAGGTTCTTCATATTAGGAAGAAAATGACCAGCAGAACCAGGGAGGTTCTCCTCCTCTACTCTGTCCTACTGAGGCCACATCTGGAGTATTGTGTCCAGTCCTGGTCTCCCCAGTCCAAGAGAGACAAGGAACTACTGGAGCGAGTCCAGTGGAGGCTACGAAGGTGCTGAGGGGGCTGGAGCATCTCTGTGATGAGGAAAGGCTGAGAGACCTGGGGCTGTTTAACCTGGAGAAGAGAAGACTGAGACGGGATCTGATCAATGCTTATTGATAGCTAAAGCTCAATTAAAGAAATAAAAGAAAAAAAGAAAAAAAAGGAAAGAAAATCATAGTTGCAAAATGGCACTGTTTAAAGGCTGATTTAAAGGCTAATTTGACAAATGTTGCATAGGAGAGAACCACGTAACTTGCAAATAGGAAAAATTCTCATCATCATCCATGAAAAAGAAATACTGCGATTAGTTTGAACTGTGTTGAACCTTCGACTACTTTAAAGAAAGTATTATTCAAAAAGGCAGCCAATGCATAAACAGCTCTTCGTCTTTTACCTCGCTCGGCTGGCTTTTAGATCAAACAAGTCGGATCAAAGTTTGTTTTTATAGTCTCCTTTAGATGCACGAGTCCCAAAAGTACTTTAAAAAATGGCCCTCTGAGAAACATAAGATCTATCAGGTAGTAAGTTAGAAATGCAGAATTTAGCAGAATAAAGAGAGGTGCTAGGTATCAGCAATGAAACAATTGGTTTTGTCATCTCAACTGCAAAATTAAATATTTCTAAATGGCTTTCATTTTCCATTCTGCTCACCGATCACATCACACGTATAAAATGCTGCTGTAAGGGCTTGAACACTCTATTGATCTTAATAGTTCTGACTGCACCGCTCACTGCATTCCTGGAATGCTTAATGGTCAGTTTTGGGATGCCCTTTGAGCGATCACCTAATTGTACAACCCAAGGGTGAAGGCTGTGTCTGGAACACAACTCAAAGTATCTTGCTCTTCCTGTTTGCCGGCTGGTTGCAGCTGGGCCACGGACATTGTCTGCTGCCTGTACCTGGTTCTAACAGGTCATGGAGCACATGGAGAGGAGGAGAGAGCTGATGAGGGGCAGAAAAGCTTTCTAAATTGGAGCTGTTTCGATCTGACACTCTGTGGTCCACGTTCTTTGTTTGACAGGGGTTTAGCTTTTTATTAAAGACATTCACATGGGTTGATGCAGGTGCTTTGTGTGCCTGCACAGGATGATACCTCCCGATAAATAAAAGAGCATTGGTTTTGAGCGCAATCCTGGTTTATCCAGAGCAACAGCACATGCATATGAATAGACTGAAAATATTGACAGAGAGTACTGGAAAAGGTTAAGTCAATGTTTGCTCAGTGCTGCAATCCAGAAGTCATTTTAAGCGCAGCAAATTCTGAGATTCCTGAGCAGGAAGCAAACAAAAAGGTCAAAACAATTAAGAGATAAGTTAGGTGAGCTCGGTGCATGCACAAGCAGGGACAGCAAAGCTCGCCGCTTGTTCCACTCTGCTGCTCAGCCCGAACACGCTGGCAACGTCTTACTGTCCATGCTTTTGCAGTTGCATCTTCTCTGCCCTTGCAGGGGGCATTAAGTCCAGCCTTACTCAGGGACATGTGACACCCAGCGAGGGCCTGCTAGGGAGCACGAGTACAGGGATGTGTGTTCATGGGCCTTGAGTTTTATCGAAGCAGGGAATGAATAGATGTTGGCAATGAATAGATGGACTTCTATAGCAGCAGGATTGGGAGCTGAAGGAGTCATCAATCTTGGTGCAGAGTATTGAGCAGAAGTCTAATAGATGCTCAGCTCGGCCTGTGTATTTTTCATTTGCAACAGCTATGTATCACTGCATAACATACACTTATAGGAATTGATCTGATGGCCAGAATCTGTAACTAAGGACAAGTAGTGCAGTTCAGGAAGGTGGGATCAAGCAGGCAGGAGAGTAACGGGTTTCCAAGTTTTTCTGGCTAGCAGCAAGCAGAGCCAGTTACCTGGCCAACCCCCAATCTGTCTTACTGCTGCAAATTACACCATCTGCACCACCTCATGCTGGGCAGCAGTGAAGCAGTTAATGTGACTTTTGTGGGAGAGGTATGAGCTGCTTGCAAGCTGAGGTAAGTAAGTCAATATTACAAAGCAAACTCCGTAAGGAACCTCAGGTTCTCCAGCAGAGAACCTTCATTAAAGCACCAAGCGAAGCAGTACACTTATTTCCCAGGGGTCAACCACTTACACCTTAAACTTTCAAAAATTAAATTTATGCCCTGTATTCCAAGACATTGTGCATGGTAATGCCCTTTTGGGATTATAAAATCAAAATCTCTGACATTTTACTAAAACTTCTGTGATGAGAAGGAGGGCAAGGGGATCACATTGTCAGAGCAAGCAACAATCTGGACACCAGAGTGCCTTGCAGTGCAAGAGCACTGGAAGTACAGATGGCTTCTAGAGACACAGAAGTAAAGCCCCAGACAAGTGCTTCTCAAAGCAGCAGCTTCTTTTCTTGAGTTTCTTGTCAGATGGGACAAGAAAAAATGAGCTTAAACTGTAAGAAGATTCAGGTCAAGCACCAGCAAAATAAACTTTCTAGCAGCAGCACACTGAAGCACTGGAGTAGCTTCACTTGGAAGCTCTTGTGATCTTGTTTGCCAGAGGTATTGAAGTCCTAGCCCAATCTAATGACTTAATTAGAGCTGACATTATCTTGTGAGGAGGCCAGACCAGCCTGGTTCTTGAAGTCCCTTCAACATTGCTTCTTTAGCTCAGGGTCAGGAAAACTCTATCATGAATTAGGCCAGTTCCAAGACTTCAGAGGAACTTCAGAGAAGATGCAGGAGGGACAATGTTTACCCTGGCAGAGCAGTCTGCCCAGTCACAAGCTTTACTTGTGCCACAGAGACAGCACTCAATGCTTTTTTTTCCCTCCTCATGCTTGATTTCTCTGATGGTAAATAATATTGGAGAAATTGTTTACAGTTTGTCAACCACTTTCTTAACCATAAAACATGACAGCATGAGGCTCCACTTGTCTGAGGGGAGAAATTTTTAAAATTGAAAATAATTTCCACGTTGAGGCTCATAGAAGTCAAATGGAAATTGCAGACCAAAACAAACACTACAAAATGAACTTATCTTCCTATATAAATGACTCTTGTAGAAAGCAACTTTTCTTATGCCACATATTTGAGATGCTCAGGTAAATCTTAGTAAAATATGCCTTAAAACACTGAGAGTAATACAGAAAGTGTACGAAGTTGTACTGTCTTCCCTGGCATCCGCTGCATTTGGGTTTTTGGGAACAGCTTGTATCGCCTCATCCATCAATCTCTTGTGCTGTTCTGTTTCCACATTATTTTATCTTGAGGTATAGAGACCATTTCTGTTTTAATCATGTATATGTAACAGGTAACAGACCACAAGGAGGGCAAGTGGAGTGAAAGAGCTGAAGTTCTGCCTGTTGGATATGTGTGAGTCTATGACACAGCTCACCTGGAAGTAACCCAAAATACTGGCTACGATAAGCTTTTCTTTTCGTAGCTATTCAAGAAATATTTAGACTTAAGAAACTACATGTGTTAGGCATTTCACAGAGAGCTCTCTGTGCTCAGACTACTGAACTAACAGGCTAAGATGAAAAGGAGAATTAATTACAATTAGTAGAAACAGGAAAACTGCTGAAAATGGATCAAATTCTTGTGGAAGAAAAGAAGAGGCGGTTTCTTTATCTGAAAATAAAACGAAGAGCAAACAATTTTGACCAAAACAATTTGCTCTTGACCAACTGAAGAGTATTTATCCAACAGCCTGCAGTGTAATACAGGAACACCTCAGTGAACCCGAGTCATGCTGGGTAAAAGAAACTCTTGCAATGCAGACTCTCTTTAACCGGCTACGAGAGAAGGAAACGCAGAGTTAGGCTTTTGTAAACACAGCTGATCCCACCTCTGGTGTGTCGCTTGATCTCCAAACAGTCTTCCAGAGGAAAACAAAACACCTCTTACAAAAGTGCTTTTTATCTGGAAGACTGAAAGGCTTTCCATGAAAGATAAAAATGTACATGTTCAATTCCAGCATTTCTGTTACTATTCCAAAAAGCACAAAACAGAAAGTTTAGACATTAGCTTGTCAGTCTCTGGGGTAGGCCTGTATTTTCCATGTATGTCTGTAGTGCCCAGCGTAGCAAATACCTCTGCAAGCTAAATAAGCAGTAACTACTTCTAATGTAGTAAAGTAGTAAATACTTCTGATGTCTACAGAGATGCCACACGATATGCAAGCAAACACCAAATAAAGCCATATTTAATATCTAAAATGTCACTATTAGGAGGAATTATTTGTTTCTTCACCAGTAACTTCAAGAGTGGATACATAAAGAGAAAATATAGAAACTACTGCCTGATGTTTAGAGATTAAAAACAAGATAAGATTTCACACAGCTTTCCATCACTGTAGTCTGCATACATCCACTATACCTGTGAGCACAGAAAACCAAAGCTGTTCTCCTAAGGTAGAGCAATTCCCTACTTGAACAGCACTCATCTGCCTCTGCTCCTGTTGAAAGATCTCTGAAAATCTCTCTGATTTTTCCGCAGGTGCTGAAATATCCGAGTCACTCTGAAGCTAGTGGGTGTTAGGAACCCCAATGACTTTGGAAGTCAGAGTCTAAATGCCAGGTGAATTCCTTCTACCTTCTCTTAACACTGAGGTCCTTCATGCAGAAGGCTGAATACCAGTTGCAAAGTCTCTGTGACGACCGCTGAGAATATGGGACCTCTGCAAGGTGGCCTAAAATGAAGCTGTGCTGGGCAATACTGATATATCAAATACATTTTAATCATCCCTGCTTCCAGGCTGTTTAATTATGGGGCTGAAGGAGGCTCTTGGGGAGTCCTTCATACAGATCTGCCAGTATCCTTTCAGGATGGAGCTCAACTGTACATGATAGGGTAGATAATACATCTTTTGTGGCTATGTGGGTAAGCACAATAATTGAAACTATTTAGAGGATAATTGGTGTGCTCTATTTTACAAGGAAATAATCTGGTTTCCAAGGGGACTAACTATGAGGCCTAAAGCCTGTAGTTTATCTCAGTGGAGGAATGGGATCATTATGGAGGAAAACAGAGCACCCATCCAATTCAATTACCCTGACTGTATTACAAATGTAAAAGAGGAAATTGTATGTATCCCAAAAAGCAAAGTTTCCCACTCTTCCCGTTCCACCCCACTTGGAACCTACCCTGGAAGCACTTGTCTCCTGCAGACTACAATGGGACTTCTGTGCTCAGAAAATTTGCAAGGTTGGTTCCTTGCAGATTACCCAGCTACCTCTCAAACCCTTCTTCATCCTAGATGATCAATGGGCTGGAGCTTGTCAGGCTCTGTTTATTTATCCACCCAGTAAACTGCTGCATTTACAACTCCAGGTGGGTGCTTTTGCAATCAACAAAAATGTAATTAAAAAACCCCACTGCTTGGAAGGGGCAAAACATTTGCCAAGCATAAATCAACTATTAGAACATTTGGTCTCTTTTCGGGAAAAACATTACTTGGAACTTCCAATTAAAAAACATTAGTTAGGAGAGGGGATATTTGGATATTGCTGTGTTGCTTTCTTCTTCCAACTGGACCAACATCCCCAGATAACTAAGAGCTTATGTGATCTGAACAGCTGATCAGCATATAGGTACTGAAAATACTGCAGTGGGACATGAACTGCTGAGGTTCTGCTCATGAGGGAGCTGGTGCCAGGCTGGGATATTCTGCCTGACCAACAGAGCTACCTGCCCTCCTCCTGGCCTGGTGGTTTAATTAACCACTGCAACCATCAGCAGTGTTACATGGTTTCCAGCACTTTATGGGCCAGGTTGTCTGTCAGTATAATTCATTGTAAAGCTCCATCTCTCTCCTTAGCAGTATTTTTACCTCCTCCCTCCTTGTTAACAGGTTTCCTTTCCTCTTCTTCAGTAATCTGGAGTCTTCAGTAACTTGGATCCTGTTCTGTTTCTGTGTGGTGACTGCACAGGCCTGTGCCCAGATCAAATTAATCAGATGCCATTAAAAACGAATGCATTTGAACCTATTTTGCTATTGTTTCAAATGCAGTCATATATCCAAGCCCAGTGTGCTGGATTATTGATCTTTGATCAGTATACTCTGGAAATACTTTGGCAGACCTGTCATGACACCCAAAAAATGAGCTCAGAGGGCAGCACCAATGCATTTTAGGATGATTTATTGCATATAGAGAATAGCATAAAGTAGCAGATAGCCATCATTATTTTTACTGACCTAAGTGAGTAAATCATCTTCTTATAGGGATGTTGTATATTCCAAGCTGTTTAGTACATTATTTAGCTCTAAATTATTTAGAGCTTCTAAGTAGTGGCCTAGTAGCACTGGTTTGACTGTTTTTTTTTTTCCTTCTGAAAACTTTGAGTTCAGTGCAGCCTGAATAATCTGTGCTTACTCACTGGGAAGGAGCGGATGGACCAATTCATCCACCAGTCAGTACAGTAGCTGGAAAGGTTCTCAGCAAATCCTGTACATTACTGCAGAAGGACTGATATCCTGATGATCTGCAGGTCTGGGAGGTGATCAAAATGAGCATCCATCAAGAGAGCCGCATCTAATTTTGCCTACGTTTGCAGTGCAGCTCTGGTGCCATAGCGCCGAGGCTGGGCAGCTGCTGCCTGAGCCAGCCAAGGGGAGCCTACCTTGTACCACAGTCACACCAGTAACTTCAGTTTTCAGTCTGAAAATAGCTCGAAAAAACAAGAATTCCCTGACCCTGCTGTTTCTCAGCCCTTTGCAGGTGCAGACTGTTGTAAAATAGATACTATAAAGATTCTTTCTTTAATTATTTTTTTTTTTGTGGCTGAAAAACACGGATGGGGAGCTGATGAACAAGCACTGCTAGAGCATCCTCCCCACAAGCTGTTTCCTCTTTGTGCTCTGCCAGTTGGGCCCAGCTCTGCTCTGTAGGAACATTTGGGTCCTCATCCATCACAGATTTTAGCAGGAATTAGGCTTTGTGCAGCTGGGCCTCACTACACATTTTTTGACACCACCACTTAGAATAGGAAATATCCCAATGCAGCCCAACAACAGCTCAGTAAAAGTTGCCTTTTAAATGGCAACTAGTAAATGCCAGGGACAAGGTTACAAAGCAGCTCGTTAGCAGCTCAAGTGTACTCCAGCGACTTCTTTCTGTCTCTCTCTCTCACAACAGGAGGCAATTTTAGATTGCACAGCACAGATGTGTCTGGCAGATACATCCTTCTTCCTGCATCTTAAAGAAGTGTCTTAAAGATTGTGAACCATTAATCTCATAAAAAACAGGTACTCAAATAGGATTAGAAAAAATATAACAACAAAAATCACCTAAGAATTGTGACTAGCTGTAAGAACCAAATGGGCACCTCCTGCAGTGAAAAAAACCCTGTCTGCTGCTGCTATTATTACTCAGACTCTTAGAACAAAGGCCAGAGGAATCCATTTATCTATGTATTTTCTACTTGCTCATCCTTTTGGGACCAAATGCCAATGCCAGGTGCATTCTCTTAAATATTTTATTCTACCACTCCACAGTGCATGTTGGGGTGGTGGTGACTAATGGAGTAATTCTGCACTTTTGTGATTATTTTTGGCGGGTGAATGAAGTGAGCACAGCTTCTTCTCCCTCAGCTCCCCATGCTCAGGCTGGTATCCCACAGTCAGATCCTTCCCATCTGCGAAGACAAAAGCAGGGAATTATTTCACCCAGGAGTGAGTGAACTGAACCTCACTGCTTCACAGGCAGGGATCTTCCTCCCATCTCTCCAGGTCATTTAAAATGGAGTCCAGCAGGAGCGATATGAAAATGTTACGTACCACACAGTACATAAATACTCTGAATATTCCAATAAACAATCAGTTCAAACGTCACAGAGCCTCCAAGACTGAGAAAAAATGATTACCTCAGTCTAGTGTTTTTGCAGACCGGAGCCACAGGTTGGTTTTTTATGAGTCACTTGCACAAGGTTGCACATGAAGGCACTGCCAGGGTGAGAGCTTTCAAGTCCTGTCTCTTGGACTTGGAGTTCATTATAAATTACCCTCTGACTGTACTGTTTGTACATCTTACATAGTAAGTAGGCACCAGAAAGAGAAACAAACATCACTTTTCTATACGACTCCTGAAAAATGAGGGTAGCCTTTGACTGGAACTCTGCACAACGGTCAAAACAAGGGCTTGAAAATGATAAAACCAGACTTTGTTCCTGACTCTGCCATCGACCGACTGTATGATCCTGAGAAAGTCGTGCATTTGCTCTACACCTTTTGTTTGCCCATCTGGGAAAGCTGATAATTTACCCTAGATACATTTGTGGAGCTCAGCTGTTTGCTGCTTATGGTGCACTTTGACATATGCATAACAAAAGGCATTTTGAAAGTGGAAGTTATAAATGCTGCCTGTAACATTTTCAATGTTTTCGATTTCAGGTGAGTTTCCTCTCAAGACTAAAATAAAATATGACTTTTAAAGGTTAATTTCCTAGCCTAGCTAGGAATTATACATATAAAGTAATAAAAATGTTGCAGAAAAGTTTTGGTTACATTGTTTGACTGTAAAAAATAGTATTAATTTTCATTTTTCAACTGCTCAACAATTAGTTAGAAAAGGTTTTCTCTGCGCTTCGCTCCTGAGAACACACAGAGACTTTGCCAATCAGGAAAAGCCGTATTCTCTTGAGCACAAATTTATTCTTCCATGCTCTTGGCAAAACAACTTGTGTCCTGTTTTATGACGCACAGCAGTCAAATCACGTTCTAGACACAGACCTGGATCCATCTACGAGGTGAAATGTAGCCCTCACACAGCAAATCCAAGTTAACCTCTTGTGCACAGTTGCTCAACACAATTCTGAATCACTTGGCCTAAAAACCATCTCTTTGAGGGGGAAAAAAAAAAATTAAAAAAAATTATGTTACCAAAATCTACGTTAATTCACTAACTTCTCTGCAGAACTCTTCACAAGGATCTTATATGAAAACAGCCCGAGCTGGTTTTAATACTTTACTTACGCTGCATCAAAGCTCATATGGTATTTGATATAATTTACTTACTGCTTTCAGTGTAAGCTTCTTTCCAACTTGTTTCTTTGAAATGAACTGTTGCTTTAATGCTGTAAATATTCAGCAAACATCAATATTATGGCCAGCACAATGCGGTTCAGTGTACCAGTGCCAGGTTTTCATTGATTGCTGCTTCTATGTGCCAGTTTTAAGACAGGCTCTTAATAAGCTCAAAATATGTTCTTGAGATTGGTCTCAAAATGTCTCCAGTGGAATAATCAAGCTTCTAAGAGGCTGCAGAGAAAAACAATAATCGTATTCAAAGAATTCCAGCTCAGACACTCAGTCAAAACAATTCCTGGCTTAGCCTCATTAATCAGGTCTGAAGTTGAACGTCCAAATGACAAAGGCAGCTCTGAAGGGCTGCTTAAGGCTTCCCCCAGCCTTGGCACTGGGGCCTTTGCAGATATTGCATTGCCACCCCGTGGGGAGACTTCAAGCTGCTCGCAAGTCCTGGTCCCCAAGGCCATCACCATGTTTGTTGCTCCCTGGAGACTCCACTGCAACCAGGGATCCCAGTCTACCTCCGTGAACTCTCATCAGCCACATTTCACCGGCTGAATGAAGTCCAGTCTGCCCACCAGCTCCTGCTACTACCCCACATTTTAACTAGAGATGGTATCTTCACCTTTGGCTTTGGTTGTCCAAACACCCGAGCCACCCTCAAAACCTTGGGCAACTACCACCCACTGACGCAGAGCTGAAAAGCACTGGGAAAGTGGAAGGTCATGAGGCACTGGGGTCTGCGGGACACCAACCTTTGGCCTGAAGGACCCCAGGCAGCAGCAGAAGGCCAATGTCTGAGGAAATCATGACGAGGGAGAGAAGGGGACACAGGTAAAGACCGTATGAGCAACAGTAGGATAAGATAGCCAATTTTGGTGGGAAGTACCACAGAAGTAATGTAGCACTTCAAAGGAGAAACAGTTTGGGAGGTGGAATGCAAAGGTGCACATGGGTAAGGGCTTTCCCTTGTCTCTTGACATCAAACATAAAGAACTCCTCCAAACTAGCAACCCATTATTTTTGTTATCATATTTCAGCAATTCCAGCAGTTCCGCAAATGAGAATTGAATCAAGGCTGAAGCTTGCTGGGAAGGGAAAAAAAGACAGAAATAGAACAAAGAAAGGCAAAAGACCAAACGGAGGATACTCTTTTCAGCTGAGAGCTGTGACTGTTACAGTTTACTAGGACCTTGGAGATAGCGAGTGAATCTTTAAAGCCAGTGTGATGATTTGACCACATTAATGGTGCACATACTAAAGAGAAGAATTTGAGAAAAACATATTTTGCCAAAATGGAAAAGAACTAACAAGACAGTGGCTCTCATTTCATAGACTAGCTGATTTTAAAACTTTAGACTAAAATGAAATCTTTAATCTTTCCAGACCTTAAGTCAAGAAAATAGATCAGAACTGAGACCTGAACTCACCAAAGGAGCTAAGCTACAGTTTCCTTTACAACATTTTCCACACAGACCAGATTATATAACACAACACATTCTGGAAACTCCTTTTGCAGAACGTGAGCCCTTGTCTGAAGTTCAAATGCAAGTGTATTTTCCTGCCTCATCTTCACCATCCAGGACATTCTTTTCAAGAGCAATGATTCTCACTCCAGAATCAGTGCTCTGCCTTCAGTCAGCAATTCAGGCTTTTTCCCAGGGGAACATCAATTTGACCTGTGGCAAAGAGACATTTGTCAGTGCAGTTCAAGCTGGGATAACTCAAATGTAAATGAATAGAACAAACTTCATTTTTTCTCATTTTAATAGAAAGGATGCAAACCCAGAAAAAAAACTTGTTATTTACGCAGCCCTTCTATGACGTGGTTAGATTAATTTTAGATTCTGGAGGTGGTGCTGGTTTTGCTGTTCTGTATTTTTAAAGCCCCATCACCACACAAACATTGACTTTATCACGTATCATACCATTATGTTAGTTCCCCACTGCAAAGTTAAGAATGTGAGTTTGAGGGGAATGTATTCAAATCCACACAGGCTACAGCAGGCCCTGGAAATTTAATCCAGGTCTCCTGAGTCTCAATCAAATACTTTGTCATAAGATTACCTTCCATTTAGGTTAGATCTCTTGCTTTACTTGTACAGAGACACCAGCACCAGACTTGCATGGAAATAAGAGTCTGAGTGACTAAAACAAGTGTCAGTTAATTTTCCACTACAGTCACTGTCCTTTTTGTCACAGTTACACTATTTGTTACACTAATGTGTAAGCTTGAAGTTCTGGAAGAAGACCTAGTCTGCCCCACTTTCTTAATTTTTAAAAAAACAAACCGTGTCCTTTAGCCTTGAACACTCAAGTCTAAACTCCCACTTTAAGTACATGCGCAGGAACAAGCTCTTGCTTCCATTCACATCAAAATCCTGAAGCTCTTGTTAAAAATGAGATAACCACTTTGGAGAAAATGAATCAATCCATTGAGTGACCTTCTTTGGGGCTCAAAATATGTTGTTAGAAATTGTTTGTTCAGGTGTTTATTTTTCTCACGTATTTCTGGCTTTGCTTGAGACTAAAACTGCCAATCTCTAATACAGTTCAGAGCCTGTCTTTTTCTGTCTAAAGAGAACTTGAATTGTTGAATGACTGACAGGCTTTACAAACCTGGTTGTGATTTCTCCACGACACTGACTGCTCAGTGAGCTGTCAGATACTGTGCAGCTGTAGAACAGAAAAGTAAGTGTGTTATTTGCTGGAATTGAAATATCAATTAGACCCTGTGATAAGTTAATTCATATCTTTAATGAAGAGTGATATTTTCTTTTGATGTGCAGGAAAGAAAGTGTCTTGAATATCGAAAATATTTGCTAAGTTTGCTGCTGAAGGCAACTGCTCCTTCTCTCCTCTTTTTGAAGTATTTTGCTTAGAGGGAGGTGAAGCTTTTGAACTGAAAAATGTTCACTGAGCTTAATGCCTCCTGTCAGACTATATGCATCTGCCTCTCTGGATAACATAAAATAGAAGTCAAACTGGAAAATACAAAAGTTCTTGCATGTCTTCATTTTATTTAATAATCTCAGAGAAAAAGAAGGATATGCGGTCACTTCTCACTCTTAAATGGATTTCATTTTAAAGCCAAGTCTGGATTGAGGCTTTATTCTTTCTCCCACTTTCCCTGGTAACTATCAGGGTACCTGTAGCCACTGCAACTCTGTGGGTCTCAGAGCCCAAGGATGGCAGGCTGTGGTTGAAACACACAGTGGCAGTGAGTAAGTTGAAATATTTAATGATTGAAAAGAACATTGTTTGGCTTAAATGCTGGCCATGCTTGACAAATAACTATGAAAATAGAGTTAAATAACTATGGAGGATTCACAGTCAAGATGCAACTCTAGAACGTGCTCTGGTCTTCTGCTGATAGCT
Source organism: Baryphthengus martii (assembly GCA_013396935.1). Lineage (NCBI taxonomy): Eukaryota > Metazoa > Chordata > Aves > Coraciiformes > Momotidae > Baryphthengus > Baryphthengus martii. The sequence continues at coordinate 642,710 of VWZK01012336.1, forward strand.
GTCAAAAGGAACTTGATACAACATCAGGTATACCAGATTAAGTAAATTTTGACTGATGTATTTTCCCTGTGATCAACTCAAGATCCTCAGCAGTGGATGAAAATCAAAGTCTAGAGTTAGTTTAACTGGACTGAGGAAGACAAATTCCCAACTTTGTGTTCTGGAGATCTTCAAGTTCTGATTTAAATTCACATATCTTGATTTAAATGCATCTCAAGAACAGAGCAGGCTCAGTTCCTAAGATCTGTGGAACAGGTCTTCAGCAGGACTAATCAGTGTTCATGGCAGTTGAGGGCTTAACAAATGACCATTCCCACAACCAGAGGCCCTTTGCAGTTCTTTCCAGCTGGCCTTCCAGCTTCTCTCTATTGTCTACTTCTCCAAGTTTGATTAGGCAGGAGAGAAAGGATGGAGCAGCGGTCAGAAGAATAACCTAGAACTCCTCAGGCCTGTGTTCGGTTTGTTATTTTACTGCTCCATTAATTTGGGTATGTATCATATATAGAGTTTGAAATTTACTTATTTCACAGAGGTTCATCCAGAAGAAGGGGCAAGATGTGACAGCGAAGTCTCAGCAAAAAGAGGTAGCTGAATTTGAGAGCAATGTTTACTCACCAAAGTTCCAGCTAAATGACCACAGCTCTGCACTTAATGCCATTGGTGTGTCACTGAAGTAATCACACCATCTTAGGGATGATTTTGCTTTTCAAACTTAGCTTGTGTTTGGCTAAAAGAATTGAGGCACAAAATTGTTTTGGTTCTTGGCTCTCGTTTAATACAATGATCTGTATTTTTAAAGAATTCTTAGTACTAGATTTACAATTTGGGCTTAAAACTGGAAGGATCAAGCCAAGATGTTTTTTCTGGGACCCTAAAAATCCCTACTAAATTTTTTGGAAGGGTAAGCCATCAACTCAGAGCTGCTAACAGCGATTAGTGAACCATCCTTGTACAGAAATAAAACCATCAATTATACCAACTGCTTTCCAGTTCTATTGTAGCACATAAAAAAAAAAAGAATTCAAAATGCTGAAAAATACAGCCCATGCTTAGAGCTCTTTAAATGATTCAAACCAAATGTGTCATAATTTGGCTTCCATAATCTTTTTCTTTGCCTTTTTCTCACACACAAAAGGCTAAAGCCATTCCTTCTGTTTGAAGAATTTTGTCCTCTGAAATGCATTTTCCTGCAATGCAGGCAGCCTTTAACGAAGCAAATAGGATTAGCCCACTGGAGGAATAGTTTATCCTGATTTTTGAAAATCTAAATCCAATATTGTTTGAACGATGCTGGCTCTTCTTTCATTAATCCCAGTCCAAAAGATGTCCTGAACTTTCTGTCAAAGTACATTGCATAACAACAGGACTGTGATACGGGTTACCAGAACATCTCTGCTCCTTGTAACAGAACATACAGTCAGAGCAACTCTCTGTAACTCTTTCCATTGCTACCACATAAATAGATTAGAGAAACAGTATTTTGGGTTGTCCCTCTGCAGGAAACTTCAGTTAGGCTAAAATAGCCTCTGTACCCAGACTTAAATGCCCAGGGACAAGTTCGGGTAGGCAGCCTGCAGCACAGCCACAGTGTAAAATCGGGGCACTAAAGTCTCACAAAACAAACCAGGTCATCCAGGTAACTGTGTGGTTCTGCCAGGAAAAACTTTGAACTGGAGGCTGCTCCCAGCTCAGTTATGCTGGTAAAGATTATATCTCATCTTTTCCCTACTCATGTATGGAGAGAAAACCTGCCAGAATAGCTCTGCTGGCCTGAGCTGGAGAGATTTGATGTGGGAGCCCCTCAGAACTGCCACTGAAGGGACGAACAAAGATGTAATCTCCGTGTCAGTCAGCAAGGAAATCTGCCTTTGCTATGGCCAGTTTCAGTGCTGCCAATTCTACTTCTCAACTATGCCTTTTGAACTACCAAAATACTAAGCCAAGAATTTCCTCGTGTATCCTGTAAACAACACAGCGAAGAAACGCTCACGTAACAATTTCCTTCCTGGTTTCTCCTGACACGAATCTCACCGTAAATGAGGCTTTGGAACGCACCGTGCCCTTCGGCTGGTGCCAGGTCCCTGGTAAAGTCATCGTTTCTGATTGGCGCAGGACAGGCTCTGTGCTGCAGGTCAGTGGTGTGATGAACGTTTGAACTGTTCCCCCATGTACTCCTGAGCTGCCACATGCAATCCTGGCTGTATTCTCCTTCCTGCTTCCCAAAGGGGCAGCATTTGAATAGCCAAAGGATCTGGTTTTTGCTTTGGCAAAAAAACTTCAGGAGTTCGTCCACAGTCTTTTTATGGTTTTATCTGTGGAGAAAAAAAAACACCAATCAATCATTGCAGTATAGCACAGAGAGGAGATAATGCAGGGTTACAGTGACTGTCTCCAGCCCATCATGGCATCTCTCCTGCCTGCTGTGCCCCATCCATCCCATGGCATGCATCTGCCCTTTTCAAAGGGTAAGCCATTTAACTGGATCTGTGCAGGTGGGAGGTTGCACAGCTATGATACTGCAATACTGTCCCTCAGGGAATCATTTGGTTTAGTGGGTTAAATCCAGCTCTATTACAGCTACATTGAAATCTAGTTCTGAGCAGGTGGTGTTGCCCTCACTTTTGAGAGGTCTGTATAACCTAGTGGACATGAGGTGCTCTCAGTGGTCTTTTGGGGGCAGAGTTTGCAGGATGCAGTGTGAGAGGGGGTGGATTTCTCACTACTCCCATTAGCTATGGCTGTGGGGATGCTAGCACATTGCATTTCCCTCCCACACATGAACTCTACTCATCCCAAGCCAATTCACCCCAAGTGAGCAGTGCCAAGCAGCTTGCAGAGCTCTCACCATGCCAAGTGCTTACTGCAGTGGTTGAATCTACTCCAAACACTTTTGTCTTTATCCTGCCTCTCTTTTTTTTTTGCCCATGCCTTTTGAAAACACAATATCCTAAGTCAGATTTTCTGCTTAACCAGCTGCACACTATACATGTATATAACAGCCCACCACCCTTATAACCCAGTTTCCTGTTTTCTTCCAAGTTCACAATCTTCGTGACTTCACTTTCCAGAGACACAGTCCTCGGCCTAATCTCACGGTTCTTTCCGTCCTACTCTCAGTCCTCCCCCTTGCCTCTGTTACTTCACAGCCCTATGTCTCCACCTAGCAACCCTCTGCTTTTTCTCATGCCGTTTTTACAGCCCTGCTCAGCATGTGCTTCTTTACCTGAGCTTTGTTCCTTGTCTGATTCAGCGCTGCCCTTTCCTATGTTTGCCCCTTACAATTAATCATTGGATTGTGTCTGTCTCACTCTCCACACAACACTCTCAGGTCACACAGCTCATCTTCCTACAATACTTGCAGCACCTACAGTGTTATATAAATAATCCAAACAGGCACTGTATCCTGTAAGCTATGTCATACAGCCTGGACTGTGGCCAGAGCACAGATGGAGATTTCTATTCATGGCATCAGGCCTCTGCCTGTTCCCCTGTTCTTAGCATATTCTTTTTCTGCAGATTCTGAGAATAACCCGTGTTGTTCCAGAGCCCAGTTTCTGTGCATTTTCCACTCCAACTCAGACAGAGGCATTTTCCTTTTCTTCCCATTCCCTCCATCTTTTGTGCATCCACAAAAAGACTGTAAGGGAATACACTGCAATTAGCTCTTCCTCAGATGCACTCATCTGTTGAGAGCACTCAGCACTGAGCCAGGTTTCTGCAGGTGGGTAACTTAATGCCTCCTCTTAACACTTTTATTTATCTCAAGCTAATTGCCAGAAGTGGCAAGCTCTCAGCATTCCGCATTGAATTCATGATCATACAAATACTTAAGATGATGCATTGCGTGGCTGTGACACACCAGTAAAGCAGAGATGGAACTGGGACTCTTGGAGCCAAAACCAAGAAAAAAACCAAACCAATACAAACCTGAAAAAGCCAGGGTAGAAAGGATGTAGAAAAAGGCCTGAAGCAGATACACATTCAGCAGCTGGTGACAGAAGATCCATCTTAATGCAATAAGGTCTTTGTAGATGCGGATATTCTTCCCAGCTCTCATTTTTATACCTAGTGAGACAATGGCTTATATGTAAAGTGAAGTACTCACCACTGTCACAGAATCACAGAACGTTAGGGGTTGGAAGGGACCTTGACATATTATCTAGCCCAGCCCCTCTACCAGAGCAGGATCACCTAGATTAGATCACACAGGAACACATCCTGGTGGGTCACTAGCACATTTCCATCACTGTAGTCACTGGGACCTAAGAACAGGACTGTGAGGTGTCCATATGCCAAAGCAAAGTATGACAGCTTTGTATGCCAGTTGTTTTTCAACCTGCCTCTAGAGCAGAAGAAGGATGGAAACTTTCTCCTTCTCTCGGAAGGTCTATAATCATAACCATACTGGCACTATGAAGCACAAAGATAGGTGAGTTCATCTTGGGCAAGGCACTGTGCAAGCAAAAGCAGTTCCACTTCCAAAGAGCCAACAGTCTGAAGCCTTTCTCCAACAGCTGCATTGCCCTTGAAGTCAAACAGTTGGCCATGCGTGTGTTGCGAGGAAGGACGGGAGGGCCACAGCAACGCTGCTGGGATGCACCAACCCACTGGGCTTTGTGCAGGAGGAGCTTCCCAGGAGGTATCGCATCTACGCGTGCACTGCTTTGACTTTCTCAGCAAGATCTTCTGAACAATGTTTCTGGTGCATCTACTGTTGTGAGAAGCCAGCTGGCTGCCATCTGAGACCAGATGCCAAGTGGCTGTCAGCTTGTCATCTTGAGTTTTAGTATTCAACTCATCTTTCTGTGAATTGGCTTTTGGCCTTTTTTTTTTCCCCCCCCCTAGGAAGAGTTGTGCCTGAGCCAAACAACCTCAGATTTATCTCTCAGATTTATCTCCTGTAAAAGAAATTAAAGTATGAGTCACTATTGCTTCTGGTGAAACAATATATAAATCAGAATTTCAGTGCTTTAAGTGGTTTCCCCCCTCCTCTTTTTTTTTTTTTTTCAGTTGCATAACTATTCTCCCGCAGTTCCTAAAAGAAAACTCAGAAAAAACACATAACAGCCACTTCAGACAGTTTACTCATTCAATCTGTCCATTATGTAATTAATTAGAAAAGCTGAGAGAAAAGCTCAGTTTCTGAGCTCCTGATGCTCACATTTTAAGTTTTAATAAAAAGGCTGGTTGCATATGGTCTCCAATATAGTAGTACTGGTCAGTCCTGAAGCACTGTCACCAGTTTATCCAAAGAAGATGCAAGACAAAAATAAATGAAAACTAACTGAAAAATTCTCAAAATTGTACAGCGAAAATCCCTGGAACAATTTTTCCATACGTAGTGTTTCAAAAGATGCAACTTCAAGCAGCTTTAAAGGACTGCTACCTTTAAGAGAAAGGCTTTACAAGCATTCTTTGGGAATGTAATAATTTTCTGATGTGTCACGGCAGGCAATTTAACTCACTGGTCTGGTGGGAAAATAATATCCTTAAGAGTTCTGGAGAACAGAATAGAAAGAAGTCGTTATTGCCATTGAAGCAAGAAAGTATCTGCTGGGAAGATACTTGTGTGAGTAGAAAAAGCATGTTTTCCACAAAAACTACTTGTTCAATAATATGCAAGGCCCCAGCAAAGAGACAGTTCCGAGTAACTCGTGTCATCAGGCAGGATTTCCATTCTGCATTGTTATTATATGACCACCTGAAAACAATCGTGCCTGTGTTAAATCCCATTAATTTAGAAGCTCTATACAGCGTGCCTATTTGTTGTATTATTACTAATTCTGCTAAAAAAAGCACAAGGTTTTTATACTTGAGCCATTCACATTTAACTTCTGACAATATAATACTATCGAAGTTTACCCAAAGACACAAACATAAGCATCTGCTTGTTCGCTACCAGACTGAAACAACTCTAGGATTCTGACTGAAATCAAAGGGCTCTCACACAGCTGTTGTGGGATTTGATGGGAATCAAATAGTGCATGTTCTCTCTGCCTCTACTACAGCATGAGGTAGAGCACTGACTACATGGTAGAGAGCACCAGCAGATGCATCCTTGTCTGTACATTTTTGTTTGAGAGTTACCTAGGATTAGTTTGACAGGTACATTCAAGTTCTCAGGGGTGTAACTGTCAGAATGAGAGTGAGATATTCTTCTTTTACACATTTCCTGGCTTAGGAATAGATGAGAACCTGTTTGTACCACTCCAATCTGACGGAAGCTCTCAGTTGTTACAGCTACAATAAATTGGAACTCTCTCCTTGATTTTTTTTCCCCAGTGGAAAGAGGATAAAGCCATGGAAACAGAAGGAAAGATGTTTTGTACACAGTCAGAGTTTACAGAAACAGGTTTTACGCACAAGAATCAGAGCAAAGTGAAATGCACCCTGCAACACCCAACAAAAGGATCACCAAAATATTAAAGGACTTGAAAGGTCTAATACAGAAAGATCATGTTGGTCTGTGCTGCCAGCTCCCACAGAACTAAGCTGGTAATGAGGAAATGCATTTATTTTTAGGTCTTTTCAAGAAGGAGAGGGCTGATGTCCTGACACAGCAAAAAAACCCTGGGACACTGCCAGCACTTGGCACAGTAATCTTTTCTGTATAGCTCACGTGGTGATAAATGCTGGCTTGGGTGAAGAACTCTTGATGTCATTTTGGGAACAGCAGTATGAAATCAAAACACCCAAGTAGGGCCAGCAAAGAAGAGCAGAACACAACATCCAAAGCAGCAGCCCGTTATTTCCTGCGTATCAGTGCCGGGGCTGGCAAAGGTTGGAGGCTCCTAAACCAGATATTATTCAGTATTTGTTACATGTCCTGAAGTGCCACATCAGAATTTTCTTGAGGTCTTTAAGTGAAAACATTCTCTCATTTGAAGGAGACAACAAAATCAGGCACTTTTTCCTTTACCACCAAGCTTCCGGTAAGTTTGCATTTCCAGGTATTTATAACAGCACCAAGAAAGAAATCAAAGCATTTTAAGCCACAGTTGGGATTAGAGGCATTGCTGCAGTGACACTGGAAAGCAGGTGTCTGAACTACTGTGCCTGAGGGCATGAAAACACAGACAGAAGTAAGTACAAGCAGCAGGGGTGTACCCCTTCCAGAACCCAGCCAAACTGGAAGTTAGGAGAAAGTCGATGATGAGAAGAAAAAGACACGAATCACGGCAATGGAGACACATCAGAGAGGCAGGGCAGCCCCAAGCGCACATCTCACTGGCTCTCGACAGCTCTTCATCTTAATTTTGCATCTTATTACACACCTTTGGCAGGTTAATAAAATAAAATGGCCTGTTCAGGGACACTGGGGCTGTTGGTGGTGCCTTTGAATCCCTCACAGTTAAAGTTGTGCTTGTACAAAGTTGGAGAGATTGAGAGATAAGCAGGAAAAATGCAAGGTCTTGTTCAGGGAAAGATATCCCAGTTTCATAGTAAAATATGATTTCAGTCAGATATACCAGGAACTCTGAAAACAGGATCAAAATATATTTGGCATGTGTTCATTAAAATAAAAGGAACAAACCAAATACGGATTTCTTAAAAGGTATTTGGCTGTTTTTGAAAAAAAAATTAAAAAAAAAGTGTGTTTTTCTAATTTATTTTTTCGAATCTTCACATTGCTGTTTTTCTCCAAGTTTCTCTGGCTTATCTTAAAATCACTGCATTTGATAGGAAGCTGGTGTCATCTGACCAGGCTCTTTGAAATGAACATTTCTCATGCAAATTTTATCTTCATGAAAATGTGAAATGGAAAAGGGTTTTAAATCTTTAAAAAACAGCACAAGAAAAAAGTATTATATAGCAAACTTTGAAATATCATCAATTTTTTAAAATTCAACTTGGCTGCAAAGAAGTAGATAGAAAAGTCAAAGAGAAAAATCTCCCTGTGGTCCACCTCCAGGAGTTACAGCAATATTCCCATCAAACAGTGAAATGGTACCCAAAGGAGGTGAAGAGCTCCAAGGCAGTTTTAGTCCTAGTCTGGCCAGATCTCTGAAGGTATTGCAAAGAGGGAGAGGAAAGGGACAGCTCTTTCCTGCAAGAGGAGATGGATGTTTCTGTCAGCCCTGCCCACACGGTTCTCCATGCAATGGAGAATGCCTCTGTGGCTCTGCCCACGCTCTTCATCTCACCAGTGGCTCTGGGAGCAAGGTTTCTTGGCACTCAGTTAGGGTAAGCTCAGGGACCTCTACTAGGCACTCCTTTGCTTGGGTCATTTTGTCCTTGGCAGCTTCCCTTGCATCACTGCCAACCCTGGCTGCTGTGATCACCAACTCATTTTCTTTCCCAGGCCATGACACTTGATCTTCTGCTCCTCCCATGCTGCCAAAGGCAGGCACCAATACTGCTTCACTTTGGGCAACACTGCAGCCACACGTGAATGAGATGACACTGTTTGCTTGGGCACTGGTAGAAGGAAAACTTGTTCTCCTTGGATGCTCCTGGCTAGACCCTCCCTACCCCAGCAGGACCAGCACACAACTTGGTTTCTGTTCAAACTGGCAATTTGCCTTCTAGCAGTTTCAAGAAAGGAGATTTATATCCCTAAACCCATAGGTGTACAATAAATTCTTTTAACAGAAGCAGTGGTGAAGACATATCTACTGTCATGATGCTACTACACACATGTAAGAAAGAAAACATTGGGCTGATGAGTGTTTCTTTTTTTTGAAAGTCATCTTCTGTGCCTGTCCTCTTTTTCTGGGCTGCTGTGGGCCTGGGCAGATCAGAGGCTTTTAGCTCCTTTGTAGAGTCCCAACTTCACACCAATGCCAGCAGTATCTAAAAGTTTTACTGGATTTGGCCTAGCATCCCTGGTGGTTCCTTGTCCCATGGCTACATTTTCCAATCAGTTCTAATTTAAATGACTTTTTATTATCTTCGTGGTAATCGCAAGCTGACAATTAAATGCAGCGTGTATAGTTTCCAAGAAGGAAGAACAAAGTATTTCCCAGTAATAGCTACTTGGAGACTATAAGAACAGCACGAAAATATTCAGAGCTTTTAAAAACCATTGTAAAAGATTATATTTTTTAAAGTAAAATTAATAGGATGAAGCTGAGTAAATTAAAAATATTAGTCAAATGGTATCAGGAGGGATGTCCTAGCACTCCGTTAAACTGCAAAACAATCTCCTGATGGAAGCAGCTGGAAGCGTTGTTAGCCCAAATCATTTAAAGCAAGACAAGGCAAAGCAATGACTGGAGCAATGATCTCTGTGGCCACACAGCTGCACACTAAACAGTTAAGGAAATATCCTTACACTGATATTTCAGGTGAACTTTTGGAACTGGAGTAGTGGTTTGTTCTTCACCCATACCACATATGTTCATTCGGAAAGGAGGAGGGTCGGTTACCTGGAACAAGAGCAGAAGGACCCACAAATGCAGGTCTTGGTTCATGTAGATCCACAGAGCATCTATGAGGAGCACTTCTGAGGTTTTTGGCAGACATGAAGTATTTCCCTGTCACTTTGTAGCTTCAAGATCCACAAGCCTCTTTCAGGTGTCACAAAGTCCACTTTCCTCAGATGGGGCTGTCAAGACAGAGAAAAGACAGAGTGAGAGGCTATCAAGCAGAGATACCAGGTGCTAGACAAGATAGTGCTTCTGGATTGTCAATGGAAAACCATTTTGTACAACATGCATAGAATCACACAGAATGTCTTTGGTTGGAAGGGACCTTCAAGATCATCTAGTCCAACCTTCGACCAAACACCGCAAGCTCACCACTAAAGCATGTCCCTCAGCACCAGGTCCACACGCCGTTTAAACACCTCCAGGAATGGTGACTCCACCACTGCTGTGGGCAAACTATTCCAATGTTTAATAACCTCTTCAGTGAAGAAATGTTTCCTAATGTCCAGTTTAAACTTCCTCTGGTGCAGCTTGCATCCATTACCTCTGGTCCTGCTCAAGACCCCTGTCTGGCACTTCAGGTAACTGAAGCAATGCGGCTTTCACTGTTTCTCTGGTGAAACTTTTCTACCCAATACATTCTCTGTAAAGAATTGGTCCTAATATGGATCCCAAGTTCTCCTTTGCTCAGATTTACTACTCAACTCTCAATTAAAGTTCTTTATGTGACACAGTTGTCTAATTAACATCACTGTTATGTAACTGGAGCAATTGAAACAACTGATGCCTAGTGGATAAGGACATCTTGGATGGGACTGGAACTAGATGATCTTTAAGGTTCCTCCTTACTCAAGCCATTCTGTGATTCTATGATCTTGTCATCTCATTTATGACAGTGATCTCCTGACATGCTGCAGCGTTGTCAGGCCCCTCCCAGACTGACCATAGGTAAGAACAACCAGAATGATTTTATGAGAACATCTCCCTGGCCGCCACCTCAGCAGTATCTAAGATGCAGGTGCATCTCAATATCTGCTCCATGCCATCAGGTGACAAAAACATTTGAGACAGACAGCAAACAATTAAAACTGAAACAGTTTATCAGGGGGAATACTGGTTCAGCTACACAGATCACTTTAGAAAGGAAGTTATTTTTCAAGGGAACAGCAACATTGTATAATTAAACAAACCATAAACTCTGGGGTTACCTTGAGAAGACGGATTGCTAAAATCAGTCTTTTTCAACACTAACCTTTTTCTTCTGGAAAGGTCATGTTCATGCCTCTATCTCAGTGAATGTGGGAGCTTAAGTGCTAGAATTAATGCATCTTAGGAGCAACCACCCCAAGAAAGGGCCTGCCAAAGCTGTAACAGCGTAAAACAAGGGGATTTGTGTTTTTTTCAGACTGCCACATGCAGCTTTTACAGTCACTATTATAATGCCCTTTCAGAAATCCCTTAGTGATAGCATACTTCACTTGTTCTACATTTAGGTTACTCCTTCTTAACAACTAATATGGGGGCAAAGGGGCTTTGTTTTTTTAGCTACAGAAGTAAAGCAGAGATATTATGGTACTGCAGAGCAGCTCACGCAGCATCTCCCCACCTGATTCTTACAGCAGTATCCTAGATTTCTGGAGATAAATAAGGTGATGGCAGATTGGAGCCTTTAATTCTAAGATTTTTTCTGAAGTTTTGAAACTTATTTTCAACCTTAAACAAGCATTTCCTTATACAAATGGCCTACTAGGCAGATAACCTCTTATTTCCTCATCTAGCCATGGTCTTATTTTATGTTATTAGCTGATTGCTCCTACTAACAGTGTCAAAATTTGACAAACATGCCCCAGGTTTGCCAGCAATGATGTAGTCACAAATTGTGCTCTACAGCCACTATATTTCTGCACACATAAGAGGCTGTATTTTTAAAACGTACATTTTTAAATGATGGTGCTAAAACTACTTATCCTAGTATAAAAATTCCACCTGATGATGTAAAGAGCCTTTCAGAGAAGTACAAGTTAATCTTATAGTAAATCTTAAAGCGTAACTTAATCTTACACGGGTACTTGTCACTGAAATCACTTGTGAGTTTTCAAGCTTTCAATTATCCCACCCCACTGGATTTTTATGGTTTTCTACCCTAAGCCCTCACTCAGAGAGGCAAAGCAGTCCAAAAAATTAAAACAGCAGGGGATGTGTGTGCTCAGGAGCACACTGACACTGTCACTGTGCCACCCTCCTCTCTGCTGTGGCAAGTGCTTTCACTGTGCTCTCTGCAATATCCCAGATGGGTCCGTGAGATTCGTTGATATTTTTTTGACTCAACTAAAAGGTTAAATCTTTTGAGTTAAAAGCAAACAAACAGACAAAGCCTTTAGCAAGCAGGTATTACCTTTGCTGCTTGTGGGCTACGTTACCCTTTGAAAAGGGTGCTTAAGAAATCAGTAGACTTCTAATACACCACTTTTCTCCCAGATTCCATAAGTGTCCTGCAAATCTCAGCTCTTTCTACAAGTATTAGAAGTCAGTAGGTGATGCAAAAGAGAAGGACACTCCTAACAACAGCAAGTCTACACTCCAAAGTTCCTGCTACTTGCAAAAATAAATCCTGGGCTTATTAGAGCGACTCAAAAAGTTTGAGGTAAAAGTGACAGAGAGGTTGCTCATCAGGAAGAGGGGATAATCTGAATGTCCTGGGATTTCTCCCACAAAGAAGAAATGGAAAGTAGTCTGTGCTATATCCAGGATGCCCTGCAGACAGATGCAGGGAATCTCAGCAGGCAAGAGAAAGCTGTCCTGCGAGTTGTGACTGCTTCTCATGAGGGATGACAAGAAAAAGAGCTGGATTGTCACCAGTCCTTGAAATTATAGCAGTGTCTCCCTTTGGATACGACTTTTTTAAGAAAATGCCTTCTCACCAGAGGAAAGCCCAGGCAGAGGCAAATGAAAGTGCCAGTCATTTCAGAACAAGTCAAGTTTTCACTTGTTCTGAGAAGTGAAAAAAAGAAATCAGTTAACTCAGACAGAGATTATATTCTTCTTTCTTGAATCTAGCCTGCATTAGCACACAGACAAACTCTTAAATCAAGATATTTTCAGGTGAGAATAAGCATTGAGATATGATCAAGGCTCTGTCTGAAACTTGGAGACAAAGTTAGAGTGAAGTTATTTGACAGAAACAGGAGAAAAAAATATAAAATGAAGAACTCAAAATGAATCAGCACAACAACTGACCATGTATGTTTAAAAATCTCTTGTGGAAAAAAAATTGTGCATGCAGTAGCTGGCAAAAGTTTTAATAATTCTGAGTTCTCACTGGACAAGTAAAGTACATAATTCAAGGGACTTTCACAGCTACTGAACGGAATTTATGAGCCTAAACTGCTGATATTGCATATGGTTCAGGGAAATTTGCACCAGTCCATATCATTATCACCTTCAATTCTAACTCTCTTACAGTTACAGCAGTTTGGGAATGTTCAGTGCGAAAATTCAGTTCCTTACAAAAACAGAGCTGGTGAGATTCTGGCTTTACACTTGATTCTTCACTTTTCAGTCACTGCTGTCTTTATTTCTAATTATCTCACATTACAGAAGCACCAAAGATATCCAGAGGCAACTGGAAATCCACTGTGCTGAGTGCTGTACAGACAGCTAAGAGACAGTTCCTGCCCTAAGAAGCAGAAGAAACAGAGGCAAGCTTCTAAAAGGTAAGAAAATAGTCACTATTTAAGAATGTTTTCCAGGGCTGAAGTGTTGATAGATTATGTATTATATCTACTGGGGCTGTATCATCTTCAGTTAACAAGGTTACAGTAAAATGAGTCCTAGTATTGCCATTTTGGGGATAATGCAGAGCAAACTCAGGGCTGGGGGGGAGAAGGCAGCAATGCAATGGCTAACAGCATGTAAGTAGTGGAAGATAAACACAAAATAGGAAGGATGATTATCAAAGGTCTATAAATATAATCTAGAGAAAAGAAAACTCAAGCAGTCATAGCTTCAATCTATAAATATCTTTCAAATATAAATACAAATGAAGGGAATTACTCAATTTCGGCAGATGCTGGGACACAGAAGGAAGCTCACAAATAAAGAGTTGGGACTAAGCTTAGAGTGTATTTTTGAATACTAAAACCAGTTGGAGTCTGAAAGAGGCTATCAAAGAGGTGTCATCCTGGTAATGCTCCAAGATGTATTCAGTGAGGCATTAGCGGGAAGAAATCCAGGCAGGGTGCATTTGCATCTTGCAAAGAGCACAAAGACAAGCTGGCTGACCAAGCAACCTTTCCAGCTCCCACATCTGTCTGGTGTCAGGCATGGCCTGATGGATTCTCAACCCTTGGGACAGATGTTTACAACACTCAGACTCCTGCAATGCGACAGTAATGTAGTAGCTAGAGAGCAAAGAACTGCAGCAGTAACAAAACAGACGTGAAGCAAGACCTTTTTGAAATCAAAAGACAAACAAAACCCAAATTAACTTGGGGAGTTTATGAGAGTTTTTAGGTCAACGTCACCCCAGAGCATTAAGGCTTTTGTCTTTGCTTTGATGAGGGGAATCTTGTCTAGTACTGATGTTGCCCATAGCTATTCTGACATGGAGATGCTGTCCTCAAAAATCTTGGCTCCTAGGATGCACAAATCAAAACGTGACGTTTCATGTGGGGCTGGCAGCCCCCCAGGCCTGCCTGCAGCTTATGTCTGAAAGTAGCTTATTTTGCGCACATTACTCTGGCATAGGGGCCTCTGTGGGTGCCAATGTAGCATTTGTTTGGGGGAAGAGCGTAAGTGTCCTTTGGGTTTCTGAAACCTTCCCTAGTACTGGCAGTTACAGTAGGGTCAGAAGGAAGTTCAGGCTTTGATCTTGTATGGATGAAACTGCAGTCAGGAGAGTTGTTAATGCAACAGCCCACATTAGGAAACCACACAGTCGTGGTGCTCCGCAGTATTTGAGCCTCTTTGGTTTAAATTTTGGTTTCTTTTTCAGATGCAGGGCTAAAAATACCTGTTACTATATATGCAAAAATGGCCACATTAATATTACTATAGGACCACTAATTTGTTCAATTTCTTGGTTTTTTTGACACCCATATTGGCAACTGCAACACTGCAGGAAGAATTGTCACATTTAACACGTTATTGCATTGGCTACTGAATCTTGACTAGTGATGTTATTTTAGATGTGTTACCAATAGCAATTTTTTTGCAGTGCAAAATGCCAGGCTCGATCGAGAGCAATACAGCAGTTGCTCTCTGTCCTGCCAACTGCCAAGCACTTCAGCTTCTAGCATCTTCAATGATTTCCTGAAGACCAAGTCTCTTTTAAAGGCTTTGGATCCTTTAAAGTCCAACTAACTATAAACAACAGAGAAGAAAGAATAATTCTCCCAGTTAAGCCTCCCACAGAGACCGTTCTCTGTGCCAGTGTACAGATGAATAGGCTTTGAATGCTAATTGTAACACTCTGTGTACTCTTCCTGAGCTAATCAGCTCACAGGGTACAGACAAGCAACTTTTATTATCAATTCCATTCCACTACACAAACCAGCCTGAAATGCTTTTCCAGTAGCTAATTTAGAGACCTCCCGTTGGCTTAGTTCGGGCTGTAGAAGGTTTGTAAACAAGCTGTGTTATTCAAGAGGAATTCGCTCTCCCTCAGCGTCTCTCTTCCTTTCTCTCTCTTGCCTGAAGTATTAGGATCTAATGGAAACAGTTGCATAAGAGTGGGAAGCAAAGCATGTTAATACCTCCTGGCAAAAGCGCACGTTCCATGTCTCGAGGTCTCATGTGTGACACAGGACAAAACTCAAACTCACTTGCAGACCAAAGTAACACTGGTTCATTTGCTTTAGGAAGTTAAAAATCATTGCAAAAGGATTATTTTTGCCTTCTGAGAGTGGAGCACTTTTTATCATTATAAGTTATATAGAAATTTGATTTTGTACCTCACTTTGGAGTGAGATATTTATATATGACCGCAGCTAGCAGTGACAACCTTCAGACAGAAAATCTCTGCTGGAAACTGCCAACATGAACTACAGGCAGCATCAATAAGCTGAATTCTAAGAGCTTGCCCACACCTTGCACGGCTACTTAGATTTGTATTGAATGTGTAGCAAGGTGCTGCTAAAACTGAGTATTTTCCATTGGTACAAGTGACCATAACACCAATGTGGTGAGGACACTTTCAAACTAGATAAATCTTTCCTGTTCAGGGAAAAAGTCCAAAAGCAACCACTCCCTCAGAGATAAAAAAACAACAAAAAAACCCCACAAATAAAAAAAAAAACCCACGACAGAACTCCTTATTTGAGATAAAGGGAGTTTTGTAATTTAATCTTTAAAGGCAAATATTTTAGCGTAGCACAAATGGACTTTCAGAGACTCTTTGCAATTTTTCCCTCCTTGTCAAAAGTTCATTTGATCCTGTTGTGGCCGTACTCCATTGTAACAGGTTGTATACTATGCTGAACGGCACCAGGGAGCTGCTGCTGTTACATACCACAGTCTGGTGCAGGAAGCTATTTGTCAGCCATTAAAAATCCACATGGAGTTCAAGTGTGGGCATACTTTTTTCTGTCGTGGAATTAAGGTGCAAAACAAGGACCTTGTCTCCAGACAAGTCATTCAGCAAACCCCCAGTTTATGCTGGAAGAGGGAAATCACTGAATGATGTGGTTTCTCTTATAGCTGAAATCACATTCCTGGAAGTGACTTAATTCTTCAGCTGCTCTCTGTAACCTATTGCTCAGCACTGGAGCCACATTTTTCAAAGAGCTTAATATCTTTCTGGATCAACTTTTGCAACGGGAAGTGCAGATCAAACTCCCATTCTGCTGAAGCTCGTAGCAGAATCCCACTCCTTCAACCAACAAGTGAATAACTGGTTCCCACTGGTGGTCTGAGTACCTCAGGAAATCCTATTCATATCCCACGTAAGCAACTCCTTTGCCTCTTGTCCACATTGTCACTCTGGCAGGGGGGTTGGACTAGATGACTTCTAGAGGTCCCTTCCAACCCCTAACATTCTGATTCTATGATTGAGTACACCACAACAGCTTCTTAGACAACACAAGCAAAAAGTCTACAAAGTGTCTTAGGACTGAATGAAAATGGCAGCTTATCTTCACTTCAGGCAAGGATCTCTTACAAACATTTCCTTTGGCTTTTTTTTGTTAGTGAGGAGAAGAAAATCTCAAACATCTCACAGCACATTATTAATATATAGCCATTCTCTGCTGCTCACAACGGAGATGGAGATACTGACAGCAGGGCCCTGAGACAGTAGCCCCATTATACAACCCCTATATGTAAACAATTCCTAGAGACTGCTTAGAAGAAAGGACCAGTTACAGTTATTACCAGTATTTGTTAGGCACCAGTAGTGTCTGTGGTGCTCTACAAGGCAAACCCTGTCCTACTTTATCAAGAAGAACAACGGATGTCAAAAGACTCTTGAAAAGTGCAGAGAAAATGACAACTTACAAAGTTCCTGTTCATTTTCTTTTTCCTTTCTACTTTTTCTCCTATCACTGAAGGGCTTGTAAATAATAAGAGTGGTGAGGGCAGGCTGGTGACAATGGCTCTGATGAAATGCATTTTTAGGAAGAGTTTGAGTGACAAAAAGGAGATACCCATAGGCTGGGAAATAACACACAGCCAGCAACAGCAAAGGAGAGCGAGTGAACAGAGCACTACACAAAAGGAACCAAATGGAGAGATTTGTCTTGGTGAAGTGCTGAGATGAATCAGGGAAGAGAGAGCTGTAAGATTCAGTGAGATGAAACCATGGTTTGATTGACAGGCAGGAGACAGTGGTTGTAGGAGCTGCATTTCTGACAGAGCAGTAGGGAGCAATAAGGATATGTAGAAGGTGGGGAAGGTTAGAGGTTATCATCGAATGATACTCAAGATGAAAGACAGTAGGATTATTATGTATCACGTTTAGATGTTTAAGGACATGAAACACTAAAATGCATTTAGGACATGAACAGAAGGACCCACTAGACAGATGAAGAAGGGCAGCTCAGTTATGTGGGCACGAATCACTGGCGAAGGAAACAGATGAGGAAAAGACCAGAAACAAAACCTATTAAGAAAAGAGAAGGTAAGTTGATGAAAAAAGCTTCTGACGGAGCCTTTCTGTCTTCTTGAAGTCAGTAACACATGTGACATTTGGAGAAAGAACTGCAACCTGAAAGCTTAGGGAAGGAAATTAAAGTCTCAAAAATGGACCTGAAGGGAGCAGTGTGACTTCCTTCTTCCCATTGTCTTTTCAGATAACGAGAACACTTCGATAGGAATTGCACAAAAATGAAAGGAAGCAGCCAGATCTCAGTATCTGATGCCATCCTATGTCCTTCAGAGCCATGCAACGAACTAGTGTCCCAGACAGCCAGCTGGGTAGGTGTAAAGGGACGTGTGACGTTGAGCATTCCCAATGAAACAACAAACTGCTGCTATATCTACAAGGAAAGCAAAACAAACAATCTGCAGCTTTTTATTGCAGTGGTGTTAAGGCTTTTATTTCCACTTGCAATAAAGTTGCTAACATCAGCAAAATTTATTCTAGATTATGACTGTGCAAATAGAGACATAAATCAAGTGTAGCACTTGGATTGCTAGCAGTTGGCCAGTCTAGCCCTCCGAGGAAACAAGTTTGGCTATTTCTATAGTAACCCCTGATGGTTATGGCTCTGTCCTGGACTCCCAAGCTAAATTACCCTTCACTGTATGTTTCTCTGTGTGGGACAAATTCTTGCAATGGAGCTGCATTTACAGGCAATAGAATATGTAAATGATATGCACTGCAATTAAATTAATGTCCATTCTTCTGAGCAAGGTCCACTTAGGAGTGCCCTGCTGGCTTTAGAAAAGGATTGTAGTTCTTAGGTTTCCAACTGAAACAATAAATAAACTGTGAGTGGTGAAGTTAGCTAGAGGAACAAACACAGAAGATTTTTTTCAGTGACATAAATTAGGTCTTAGAATTATCTCAACAGTTTACGTAACATTTGCTGAGCACGAATCCATTGCCTGTGGTGTTTAATATTGCATGTAAGATTTGGCAGATCCAGTGCAGTTTTACAGGGAAGCAAGGACACAGCAGATGACAGCTCTGCACGAAGCAAACCAAGTGAGAGCTGTAGTCACATATTTGCAGTTGTAGTGAAATGGATCTGGGTTGAGTACTTACTTATTTATCTGCATGTGGGATTGTTTTGTCTGTCTTACTGATTTTGGTTTGGGGTTTTTTATCTTTTTTTTTTTTTCACATAGGTTATTATTGCCTAAGTTAGAACCAAATATTTGCAATGAACTAAGTACATCACGGTTTGGAGTCCAGTCCCAATTGCTTCTTTTACACAGCCATAGTAACTGGGAGTCATTTGAAATATTGATACTGTTTGGATAAAAGGGGATGCAAAAAAGTATGTGTTTTGTCCATGTAATTGTAACTCTATGCATTCATTATGACAGATTTTAAATACTTAAACTAAGGAACCTAAACATGCCCCATCACCTTACACAGAAATCTGTGGTTAGAAAAGTGCCTCACCAGAGCTTTCATACCACCCTGCTATACCTTTGCCAAGAGGACTCAAGGAAGCAGTTCAGCAAGTGAAAATTTGAAAAGGGTGCCCTTTGACAGTAGGCACATCACAGACATAATTCTTGCTCTGTGCAGCCATCCAAAACCCTTCCAAGTGCTGGGATCTACAGCTCTGCTTTCTGCTACGTTTAGTACCATCAGTAAAACTCAGCCCAAAAACTTGGAAAACAAACCCCCAAACTAAAAAACTCTCCCCAGAGGATCTGGGTCAAGAACTTTCTCTTTGCCAAGTAGCAACTTTGTCCTGACTGCAGAGTAGCAGGGGGGAAAAAAAGAAGCTTTATATGCAATCTATCTAATGCATAGATGGAGAAAAGACTTCTGGAAGTCCCAGAAGGTGCAGATATGGCATATGGGCATGTACTGGTCCCTTTGAGCACTGCTTGCCATCACTGATAACAGGGCTATTATAACACACTCTGCTGAAGAAATAAACAGCATTCTGTATTCAAGTGCCTGAGCAGCAAGCAGTCAGTCACATTAGTGCTGAAGGAAGGAGTCCAAGGTTTAATTTCCAGGAAGGTTGTCTGTGTAACAGCAGCTATGTCAGAGGAGCAATATCTAGTTGACATAACAAAATATCCTTGAACCTATAAAGCTGCAGGGAAAGACTGCAAATCAAAATTAATTACAAGTGTCTCTTGGCTGCACAGAGATAAAAATGCTGCAGCCCAGCAGAGAAGCAAGAAAAGCCAACCAGGGCACCGATGAACATTTAACAGGAGTTTATATTTTGAAATGCATAGAGTACAACACTGAGAGGGGCAGCATCTAGCAGCTTTTCCCTAATTTAGGGTACTTTGGTTACTGAGCTCAAAATAGATGTTTCATTTCTGTATTTTTTGAATATAAAACTATAGCGTATTTTCCCAGATGAGGATGACAACTACATTTTTTTTTTGCCGTACCCATGTTATTCCAGGCTACAAACAGACTCACCTTGGCCCTGAAAATATCCTTTGCTCTCCTCCCACCCCCAACTCTTTATTCAACCATGACAAGATTTTAGGACAGCGTTATCAAATGGCCAGGATAAATCTCACCATGATTTAACTTGGCACAGCCTTTTAAGTGAAAGCATTTGCTATTACAGACCCTGATAATGGCACCCCTAGGTACGCTACCCTATTCCAGAAGATCTGTGTTAAACATTATGAATTCCAAAATAGTTACCTCCTCTGGAACAAAATCATTAAGCTCAGTAGCCTGACTTAATTAGACTTAAATGTCATCAGTGTCTCACTCTGTTTTAATAAACTCATCTGTTTTCACATCACTTCTGTAATTTATGCGAGAAAAAGTCAGTCATGTTGTTCCAGTGCCTCAGGAGCACAGTTAGGAACTATCTGAAAACCTTTCAGGGCAACCTTCTCAAAGGATTCACACCACTGTAACAACTGCAAACAGTGTCTGTGAAGGTAAAGCATTTTCAGGGAAAGGCAGTAAAACCAGCTTTGTGACGACTTGGAAATTTAGAGCAAAAACATGAAAAAAAAAAGAAGGATCACAAGGTGCATTGGAGGCAGAGCTCTGTTGAGAAGTCTGCTTTGTTGGAGAGCTCTGAAAGTTAGTAGAGTGAGAAGTCAAAAACATACTGAAAGGGGTGTTTACGGGACAACTATTTCAAAGTGCTAAGTCTCAAAATTTGCCAAGTAGCTCAGCAAGTTCTTCCCTGACTCTTTTGGAAAGAAGTGCCAGAGCTGTGGGTCAGAAGCAAACAGGCTTTCTTCAACACAGACACTATTCACTCTGACCTTTCATTATATCTGGACATTTAAGTTGCCTCAGGCAATCTGTGTAAAGATACTACAGGCATTCAGTCTGCTGACAATCTAAAAGTCAGTATCTGACTTACCAATGTACTCCAAGTACACTTTTATATGTGGGAGGGCAAGAAAGGATGGGTGGCATTAAACTGAGTCATGCACATTTACCATCCCAAAGGGAACTGAAGCACTCTGCAGTGGAACTGCATGGAATAACCTCCAACACACAAACCCTAGGAACACGCTCTTGAGCTCTCTAAAGATGTTCCCCTCTGATGATGGACAGGGGCCAAAACATATATAAACAACTATAGGTTACCTAAGTTTTATAAAGGTAGTACTTAACACTGTGATGGATCCAGTGTAGGAACAGAGGCTGCCGGATGGGAAGCCTGCCTCCCCGTCTACTTCAAAGCACAGTTGGAAGTAAACAGGTATGCTAATGAAGAAATTACATATGCTACTCATTTACCAGCTCCCAGAGGAACCTTAATAGCAGAAGTTGATTACATATGCAGCAGTAAGAAGGTCCTATACCTGATTAAACACGTTTGTGGGTACAGCACTCCTTTCTGTGCTAGAAGCCAACAGGACAGGCAATATACAGCCAAAATTAATTGTAATGCATCTCCTGGCTAGATTAACAGGACCAAATGCTCACCCTGGTAGGTGGTATTTCTAATTAGAGACTGAAAGACACTACTCCGTATCATCTACGATTAAAGAATAAAAAAAAAGCCAATTAGATGAGCATACAAATACCCTAGGTATATTTTGTTTGTATGTTCTTTTTCCTCTACAAATACTGAACAGATTTGTGTACAGGAGTTAGTGATGATTGGATACTGCTCAAACTGTGTTTGCTTTCCATTTGGTTTGAAGCAGCTCCACTGGAACAAGGTTTGTTTATTTACCTGGTGTTTGACAAATGGTCTCTGACACTTGGTTATCAGCGATTCATGCTCACATCTCTTACTGGAAACTCCATTCTCCTAATTGTTCCTGTAAGCAGGACAACACAAGAGGTGGTTTTGCCTCCAGGCTATTTCAGCTGGTTCTGGTATCAGACCTGTTTTATTATAACCAGTAAGACTGGGATCTCTTTGATTGTCCTTCCTAAGACTTAATCTTTCTTTTTTCTTTTTTTTTTTTTTTTTTTGTCCTCACTTTCACATACCCTAACACACAGAGTACATTTAAAGGAATATGTTGATCTAAATGACCTCTCAAAATTTATCCTGGGGCTAATCAGAGGCTTGCTGTGTTGTGCTGGCTAAATCTATCATGGCATTGAATAATTCACAGCCTGCCTTAAAGGCTCCAGACTAGGTGATTTACCCCATAATAATGTGATGCTTGTGCATTTTAATAGGTTTATGTTAATGTTTTCCAAAATGATAAAGTACGCTTCTGAACTCTCCAGCGACAAGAGATGATGGTATGAAGCACATCATTCTAGCAAAGGACAGCCAATAACCTCAGATTTATGAGCATGGCTGCAGCATCTGTTCTAAGCTTGAGCCAGACCAAACCATTTTGTTGAGTCTTACCCCTATTCTGATTGCACAAGTGGCTTTTCCCAACCTGCCTGACACTTTAATGAAAGTAGCACGGCATGAGAAGAAAGGGAGGGCATTCTGAAAGCAGAACTAAGCTTTCCAAAACTTTTAGCGCAGAGGTTTTTATATCCCTTTGAGAAAAGACCCAGAAGAGAACAAAAGGGATTTCATCACTCTGAGGTCGGAATTTCAGAGAGCAGTGCTCGTGAGTGGGGTCATATTTTTCCATTTGAAAGGCAGACAGCCTGTCAGCAAAGCTCAATGTGTTAGGCACATGTTGGCTGTTGAGAATCATAAAATGCAGGCCAGGTGATGTGAACACTCACCCCTCTCTTCCCTCCAGCTGTACTGCACCTTTGTATCTCAGCTACTCAAAAGATCACACAGGTGCTTTTAGGAGCCTCTCAAGAGGACAGATGAATGGCATTTATATTTTAAAACCTGCTTACCTGCTTCCTGGGAGAATGGAGCTGGGGGTGGGCAAGCTACAATATCTCTTCAATATCCGCTGTGTATACTTCACTGGTAATGGTGTCCTTGTTCCTACACAGGATGGAAACAAAATGAAAAATTCTTCAGCCTCAGACCTTCTGGAAGATGGCAAGGCGGCAAATAAACTTCAGTTCTGCTATAGGCAGCCTAATATATATGAGAGGGAGGAGGGAGGTGACCTGCTTACCCATCTGACATTGGTCAGTTTAAGCTTTGGAGAATGGGACTTGCTGACAGTTTGCAGGGAAAATGGTGGCTCTTCATCTTCATACAAGGAAAGGCTGGAGAAGAGGGGAAAAAAAACGACAAAGAAATGGGAATAGGGAATGGACAATAGTGCAGAAATAACAGAAAACTGTGAGGGATTATCTGGATTGCAGCTGAAGTACCATTTCCTCTCACTGACAGACAAAAGAATTGCATTTCCTGATTTCAGAAACACTCCTTTTGCTCCAAAAGGCAAAAAAACACGACACTTATTTTTCTCACGTGGTTTTGTTTTTCTTAATTCTTCTGACAGAGAGAAAAGGGGAGCATCTAACAGACTAAACCATCTAGAAACGCTAAGATCTTGAATGCTCAGGTGCTCACCTAGCAAACGGAAAATTAATTTTTAGCTTGTGTTTCCTGGCTTGCAGCAGGGACCCAAGCCTTCATTTCACATAGTCCAATCCACTTCTTCAAATGCCAAGGTACAGAAGCCATCTCTAGCATAATGAATATCCAACGCACTATGGAACATCTGCTGTTGGTTTTCAAATGGACTGCAAGCAATTATGGAACTCACCTGGGATAAAAGAGACCCAGGTTTTCCTTCAGTGTCAATTTAGATAACCATGTTAGCCTCTGGCTTACTGGCTGTTCTGGGGTGGGGATGCTTGTTTCCAGAAATTTCAGTCTTACACCTGAGAGATTCTTCATGACAGCTGGAATGTTTTGTTAAGATATGACAATGTTAAAAGAAGCAGCAAAAATGTCCACAAGCCTTTCTGGATATTTCTAACTATTAGAGAATTATTTTTCATACCACAGGCAACTGGACTGCGAAGACTGTGGCTACAGTTGAAAAAACAATGATAGAAAATGTGACCGGACATTTGAAAGGATAGCAACACCATGTGGAATTTAAATGATTACTGTTAATACACAAGCTGGAAGAACCACTAAACTTCATGATTGACAATTCAAGCCAATCTTTGCTACTAGGAGATCTATTGCACATTATCCAATCACTGCTGTGCTGGTTTGGGCTGGGATAGAGCTAATTTTCTTCATAGTAGCTGATATGGGGCTGTGTTTTGAATTTGTACCAAAACCAGCGTTGATAACACAGGGATGTTTTAGCTGCTGCTGAGCAGAGCTCACACAGAGTCAAGGCCTCTTCTGCTCCTCACACCCCCCACCAGAGAGCAGGCTGGGGAGGCACAAGAAGTTGGGAGGGGACACGGCCAGGACTGCTGACCCCAGCTGACCAAAGGGATGTCCCAGGCCATAGGATGTCATGCTCAGCTGGGGGAAGGAGGAAGAAGTGATGGTGTTTGTCTTCCCAAGTCACCGTTCCCTGTGATGGAGCCTGGCTTTCCTGGGCTTTTTTCTGCCGATGGGAAGTGGTGAAGGAATTTCTTGTTGTGCTTTGCTTGTGCGTGCAGCTTTTGCTTTACCTATTAAACTGTTTTTATCTCAACCCACGAGTTTTCTCACTTCTATACTTCATATTCTTTTCCCCATCTCACTGGGGAGGAGTGAGCGAGCAGCTGTGTGGGGCTTAGTTGCCGCCTGGAGTTAAACCACAACTGCCTAATTTAGGGTCTCATGAATCTGCATTGGAGCATCTGGTGCAGTCAGACAGAAAACTAAGTATGAAGCCAGGGTGGTATTTATTTTCTCCTATATCTACAGCATGTGCAAAACTTAAAACCAGGCTGTGCACCTTCACAACTTTAGAGAATCAAGTCATGCATGTGGATGAATGAGAACATTGTTACATACATACCTGAGACTAAATATGTGCTCTGGGCAACCTGATCTAGTGGGAGGTGTCCCTGCCCATGGCAGGGGGGTTGCAACTTGATGATCTTCAAGGTCCCTTCCAACCCTGACAATTCTATGATCTACATTTGAAAGTGTTGGCTATAATATACACCTAGCACTGTAATCAAGTGCCCGTAGGACCATTCAGGTATGAGGCCATTCTGTATCATGCAAAAGAACCAAAACCAGCCTCAAGAGAGGTGCTATTCCATCTCTCAGACTCTGAGAAGGATCCATTCTGCGTACAACATTCCTGATGGATATTGTCTAACCAATTCTTTAATACTTCCAAAACAAACAATTCCATAACAACATTAGGCAGTGTATTTACACTGCTTTGTAAACTTCAGAGCTGGCAACTTTTTCCAATGTCCAGTTCACATTTCTCTGACTGTAATTCAAGCCTATCAGTTATTTTCACAAAATATATGAAAAGCAGATTATATCCTTCCTCTCTGCAGCAGCCTTTATGGCTCCTCTTCTCTTCTCTCTCCCTTCTCCTCTCTCATTTCTCCAAATCTTGCATTTCAAACTTCTCATTATCCTTACTCTTCTTTACTGGACTAACTCCAATGTGCCTGCCTTTCAGAAGAGTCCTGCTCCAATTTGACACAGTACTCCAGCTTGGATCTAATGAATCTTGTGATCAAAGAGAGGCGGATGTGTCTTCCATGGCCGGCACATCTTACACTGTACTAGAGCATCTTCATTTTTTTTGCAACTATTGCCTTATGTTCAGCCTGTGATCTGCCAGATCTGACAGGTCCTTTTCTGCAGAGCTGTTACTAACAGCCACATCTATCCTGTGCTTATGTAGCTGATACTTACTGTGTAAGAGTAGAATGTTTCCTCATCCTTTCTCAGCTGCATCCCACTTGTTCAAGTCACTGTGTTTTGTCATGATCTTTCCAAACTCTCATCTCCTCTCTGATTCCTGTGGTGCCTCTCAGTGCTGTGTTATCTGCAAATGGAATAAATAGTTTCTATTCTGTTGTGCAGACCCATAACAAAATCCTCTACATCACTATGGACATGTTATAAATGCTAGGACAAAATAAAAATCTTCAGAGCTGAGGCAGCACTTTCTTAGAAACTGCAGTCAAACAAGCACAAAATTGAAATGCAGAAACATGGACTTTTTCATTCTTTTGTTCATTAAGTCCTTTTTTGTTACAGTTAATCTAAAACACCAAAGTGTTCACCTCATTCTAAAATCAAACTGAGTTACCATCAGGAGTAGATGACATGTATTTCTGGTTTAGCACTAGTCAATTTAAACATCAGTCATACAAGAACAGATTTACAGCTGAAATGAGTTGCCTTCTCAGAATAAATGAAGCAGGAAGCCTGTTATTTCTTCACTCAATCCTTTGCACAGAGCAGATGTATTGTAAGTATAACCCATGCATTTCAAGGTCTGCAGAATTTAAGTGCATATCTTGCAAAAGGAGTCTTAAAACTTACTCTCAAGACACTGATTATTCTGGAGCATGAGTCATTTGGGAGTGTATTAGAAAATAACAGCCTGTAGTGGGGATGAAATTTTATTGTGTAGTCCAAAGTCTTTTTTACCTCTTTTTAATCAAACTTTATGGAACTAGCTCTTCTCCTCATGGTAAATACAGTTTTATGGTGTTACCTAACAAATCTCTTTCACTTTGGAAAAATTTTCATCTCTTTCCCTACAGTTAGATAGGAAATTACAGCAGAACCAGCTATTTCCTTGTAATATTAAACATTTCTGAAGGGCAGACACTGCATACCACTACTATAATTTGGTCACTCACAATTTTTTCCTTTTTTTAGTTAATTAAAAGTCACATGGAAGACAAAGTCTAATACAGGATCACCGCTTATTAGAACTACGTTGTTCCATATCATGAGCAATGATTGCTTGAGAACCTGAAGAGACCTTGTTCTATACCATTACAGAGCAGAAGGCCTTTTAGCTGTAACACCTTTGGATAGTTGTAATGTATCCTTTGTCTTACACAGAGGAGTTGAAGCCACACCTGGCATTTTGAAGTGCCACCACAAAACAACAATAACAACAACAAAATTAATCATACTGATTTTTAATACTCTGAGTTGTCACTTCAGGGCAGGGACTGTTTTTGTGCTTATAGGACACCTAATAAAACAGGGCCACTATTTAAT
Source organism: Baryphthengus martii (assembly GCA_013396935.1). NCBI lineage: Eukaryota > Metazoa > Chordata > Aves > Coraciiformes > Momotidae > Baryphthengus > Baryphthengus martii. The sequence goes on from VWZK01012336.1 coordinate 669,702, forward strand.
AGGTTAAAGAGCTTTTAAAATTGAAATAACAAAAAAATAACTGCTATAGTAATGTATTTCACAGACCCAGCCTGCAAACCCCACAGAACTTGGCTGGAATGGGTGAGCCAGTACAAAGCAGTTGATAATTAACCTCTTGTGGATGCCAATGTCACATTAGGACTTAGAGCAAATCTTCTTGCTGCAGCTTTAGCTCAGTATTTCTCTACGTGTTCATCATGGACAGAGAGAATGCATTGTTCTTTTTATTTCTGAAGTAGTCCTTTATGTACTTGAAGACTCTTAATTCAACCCTGTTCAATCTTCTGTCTTTCACTCTCACTAATACCAATTCACTCACTCTTTTTTGAAGGTTACATGTTGTAGATTTCTGCTCATTCCCAAAATACATCTCAATTGTTCTTTTTTTTTTTGTTCTCTTGAAGTGCAATGCTATCTTCTTGACCCAGGAGGAATATTGCAGCATACTTAAATACAGAAAGGTTTCCAGAAAGCTGATAAAATACACCCTGTTAAAAAGTTGAGTGGGCAAGCAAAAAGCTGGAGGAATGATAGTCCCCAGCACTGCCTAGAGCAGTTTGCTAAAGTTAACACAACCATGTAAGTGCATGCTTCTGTCAGAACTGGCAGGTAAACATATTGTCTTCCACCAACAATTTCAAACCTCCCTGGGGCAGTGCCGATAAGAAACTCACACTCCTACCCCAAAAGCAGATGCCAGCCTCTTCAGTTTAATAGGTAGATCTCATCTCTGCGTGCTGCACCAGTTCAGTGCCCACTGGAATGAAATGAGTCATCCCATCACCTCTTCCTACTTCTGATGCTGTCAGCAAATTGCAACTGTTGAAGTAGCTCAGGGAAAAGTCTCTTTCTGCTGTTTCCTAAACTTAACCCACTTAAAATCCATGTTACGGAACAAAAGTACAAACTGAAGGCTTCCTAGCAATATTTCAGCAAGTAACAGGGGGAATTACTGTTATTTCAAAGAGAAGAAAATGTGAAACAAGCTTAACAAGATAAAATGAGCCTGGGGAAGGTTAATAAAAGCCATTCCAGAGAGATTGCAAGTAATTTTGTAAAGAATATTGTTGATTGCATGCCTACTGGCCAAGTTAATACAGCAAACAGTGTCTGAGAAGAGGAAATGAACAGAAGATTGAGACTGGTACTGGTTTGTACACATAAGAAAAAAAAAAACCAACCCTGTCACAATGAAAAACCAGTATGCCAGTATGCTTTCAAACACATAATCAGAGAATTTTGGTTTGTTGATGATAGGGAGGTAAGTGGATAGCCCAGTTCAGGTTAGCACAAGTGTCTGTGAAGTGACTGATACTTAAGATACCTGAAGCAAAGTAACTAGAAGTGCAAGATGTAATTAAGAAAATAAAGAACATGCATAGTAATGCCCTCTGCACCTGGTGAGAACCAGTGCACTGTGGATGTGCTGCAATACCTACAGATGGTAACTGAAGTGGGGAGTGTGTGAGAGGTAGCAAAGAAATGCCACGATTTGTAGGACTCTTCTGAAGACGACCTGATTTTCAAAGGTGCTTTCAAGTCAGGGGTACACAAGCCTGTAAGTCAACTGGAGAAAGTGGGAGATGAAATCTCGATTGTTAATTACAAATATGTTAATAGTAGCTAAGGGGAACTCACAAGCTATGTAATTATTGCTCTACTATAAGGGTTTACTGTAAGACTACGTTAGGTAGCTCTCATCTTAAAAATGAATTCGCAGTAAACTTCAACTTCTCTTATACTTTACCTCACAATTTAGGTAGATGTTTATTGATGTATAGCTAAATAAATTGAAACAATGAGCACTTTTAATTAGGAACTTGAATTGCCTGAGAAATTATATTCTAAGTTGCATAGAACACGAATCAAACAGAAGGAAACAGTTCATGTGTAAGACCTCTCAACTCATGCAATGATGCAATGCATATATCACTATCAAGTAATATTTGGGGCTCTATATTTATCCTCTCTGATTCCACTTCAGTTTTGGTGCCTTACAGTTAACAAGTTATTATTAAATAACAAACTCAATTGAAAAAAAAAGAGCAAAACATAAATGCCTGCTCAGATATTTATTTGAGAAGAAAAGGCTGTGATCTTTCTGCTATTTAGAAAGGATTAAGCAACAACCTTGATAAAGCAGTAGCCACTGCTTTCATGTCTGAGATTGGTGGTATTTAGATAGGTCTCCAGAGAGCAAATTGTCCTAAAAAAATTGCTGGCATGATGCAGTCACCTTCAGCAGTGCTTCCACCACCATCTCATTTACCTCCCCCATGTATTCTAACATCTGACAAGCAAGCAGCCCTGAAGCACATACCACAATCCATGTTTCCTCTTTCATTTTCCAAAGAACATTTAGAACTACGTATGACAGAATAGGATGTTGTGGATGTTCCCTTCTAAGGTCTGGGGAGACCTTACTGTGGCCTTTCAGCACTTCAAGGGGGCCTACAGGAAAGATGAGGACAGACTATTTAGCAGGGCCTGGCGTGACAGGATAAGGGGTGATGGCTTTAAACTAAAAGAGTGGAGATTAAGACTAGACAGAAAGGAAAAAAAAATTACAGTGAGAGTGGTGAGACACTGGAACTGTTTGCCCAGAGAGGTGGTCAATGCCCCATCCCTGGAAACATTCAAGGTCAGATTGGATGGGGCTCTGAGCAACTTGATCTAGTTAAAGATGTCCCTGCTCGCTGCAGGGGAGTTGGGAACTTTAAAGGTCCCTTCCATCCAAACAGTCTATGATTCTGTGATTCTTAATATCAGTCTCTCAGCCCTGACCACACAGCAAATGATAGTCCCATTTACCCCCGGCTGCAGAGCACACATCAGCTCAGGGGCAAGAAGCATGGACTTCTTGGAAAAACATCCTTTGGGCATGCAACGGGTGCTCTACTCCCACAGCACTTCTAACCACCAATGAGAAAAAAAAGGTCCTGTGTTTGTACCCATGGGAAGATCTTATCTGTATCACATGCTCTACTGTGGAGGCAGAAACTAACCTGTAGGGTCTAACTCTGTTCTCAAGAAATCCAAATGGCAACATTCAGCTCAATTCCTTTTACAGCTCAGAATGAAAGAAGTTACCCTGCAGTAAAACCGAGCAAAGATGTTGGAGTAAGGAAATTACGTATGACTTTGCTCTCAAGAGCTGCTCTCCTATGTGACTGGGGAAAAAAGAAGGGATTTTCAGGAAAAAAAGGCTAAGTCAAAAGAAATCAGATAGCAAGTAAATGTCAGGATTTTTTTGTTTTACTTCAATATAAGAATTTAAACTGATGACTTCCTGGGCGGCAGATTAAAAGGTTACAGAGGGTGTAGAGTGTGTTGGGAGGCTTGGAATTCACTTTCCAGCATTTGCCATAGCAGCTTAGTTCCCAAGAGCTAACTTGAGGATTAATCTGACCAAAAGGTAAACAGCTAGCTTGCCTCTTAATGAGCATCTGGATAACAATTGACAGGAACCTTAGCTCCCTGTGGAAGGGATGCTGCAAAAAGTGCATGTGCTGTTTTCTGGATGAGACACTGGAGCAGATTTAAATAGGTTTTACTGAATTAAATTAAACAAATGTTTTTAGCATGCTATAAAATTAATTAAATAAGTTCAGCATAATCAGGTAACTTTCAGATAACTAGAAATGATTTTTCTGTTTAGCCAAATCTCCAGTTGTACCTTCCAGGTACCAACCTCAGCAGTAAATAAGTACTATATTCCTACTACATAAGTGACCATTTTCATTTTGCATGTATTAAAATACTTTTATCCAATATTTTTACAGTGAAAATTTTTCTTCACAGATACATATTTCATACAAGAAATACTTTCACACGTGGATTAAATTTTATATTAGCTGTAAACTAGTATGAACATCCTAAAAATATTTAGTCCTCTCTTCCTCAAAATCAGCTCTTAAAATGACACCGTTCCTCAAGACCTTCAATATGGGATTTGGGGCTCTATTCAGATTCAATAAATAAATCAAAACCTTATTCTCAATCTACCACCACTGCTAGTAATGAAATATAAAATGGATGGTAACTGAGTGAACCCTATTAGTGTCTCTTCCATAGGAAATATCAAAATCAAGGTATCTTTTTGTAAGTAAATCACTGTTAGTTACAGTATAGCTGTAGTAGTATGGCCTGCACTAACAGAGAAATAAAAACCCTAAGCCTTGCCTAACAAGGTGATTTATTCAACAATTATATACAGGTTAGAAAGGAGTGACCTTGGTTTTCTCGCTTTCCTCACAGATGTATAGAGATCCTTCCCCTGACACTGGTAGGCACTAGATTCTAGTGGTCTCCACTTATTTATCTGGACAGTGATGGTCCCAAAACCTAACATGCTCATGAACTCTGTTAGAAGCACATTATACCACTAGATTCTCAAGCAGGACGTGAAACCATTTTGTATTAAAAAAGGAAGGTACAGAGTAACCACTTTTTAGCTGAAACCAGAAGGGCTTTTCTCCAAGTCACACTCACAGCAGAAACACCACTCATTTCAGGAAACTGAAATTCAGCAAAGACACAGATTTCTGATGACTCTTGCTATATTTACAGCCAAAACCACTGAAATCGCATTTTTGCTGCCTTTATAGTAGGAATTATGTGAACAAAAATAGAAACTGTACAGATAAAAATATTTCTATGAATCTGAAAGTCGTTGATTATGATTCATAATTACTAATCACTTCTTTAACATATGTCTGCACTCTTTTTAATGATTAAGGTTAACAATAATTACTAGTGTTTCTTGCTTCCTATTCTTGCACCAGATTAGCAACTACAAGACATCTCTCTCAATTTAAATTGGACAAAAAGGAAACTATGAAGATGGATCACTGAATTCTTTTTCCAGACCTTAAGATACGTAGGGTTCAGCAACCGATGGAAAATTAAATAAGAGGAGGGGGAGTATGAAGCACTGTTTAATGCCTTTGGCATTATTTCTTTTAGCAGTGAATGCTAAGCGATGCTTCAAACTGAAATTACAGTGGAACAGACAGAAAAGGAAAACATCATTTTGTCTGTGAAGTTCTCCAAAAGATGAACCTGTCAAGAGGTAAAGAAATAGGTCACATGAAAGTTAATGGAAAGTAATAAATGAAATACATTGTGCCACAATGCTTCATCTCAATTAAAAGTTCACATGCTGAATGCCATTTAAATTGACAGATACCCAGCTCTTATCAGCCTGCTTATTTATAGTCTTTGCATTTATAAAGGCTGTTTACTCCACTGGGTAGCCCCTGGAATCCTCCTGTTGCATTTCTTCCCCCAAAACAATTGAAGTGTAAAGTAGTGAAATGCCAGGATTCACAGGAAAATGTTTCATGGGAGAATGTTTCTCTATTACAGATGTTCAGGTGCGTCAGAATAAACTGATGTTCGAGAAAGACTGGAATTTTCCTTCCAGCAGTTTCCAGCACTAGACTGACAGGAACTAACCATTGCTCTTTGAACAGAGCAATGTCATCACTTCAAGAGGCAGCTCCAACACCCCTTTTTAGCAGCTCAAGACAAAAAAACCCAAAAGTGGTTTGGAAGGCAATGTATAGATCATGTCATACCTGCATGACATGCTGCGCTGCTGCGCCCCAGCTTCCCACACAGCGGGGTAACGAGAAAAATGAACTTGCTGGAAGAGCTGTAACATGCTAACTGGTGGGTTACAGACTTATCCTTGCATGGATCTGTTGCAAGAGATGAATCATAGTTTACAGAGATGACCTGAGCCACTTGCAGGTGAGACGAAGCGTTGTAGCTTTATATAGGAGGGACGACAGAAAGATACCACAGATACTACTAAACTGGGCACGTGACCGCAGCACGCTGAGGAGAAAAATCAGAAGGGTGCACTTTTTGACTTGTATGTGAACCCTCATTCTCTCCCGGGCAGGTATCTGACTTAGAGCTCCATGTTTAAGTAATTCATCCCTCTTCTTAGGTTAAGTATGTCAAAAAACTCACTTGTCTCAGGGTAATACTGGGAGACATTGTCTATATAATTGCCTGCTACTCCTTGAACGTGCTTGGGAAATGGAATTTGTACTCAGTTAATATTTAAATCTTGCCTAGGATGCACATAATAAAACAGGAATGTGCTTTGGAAAGCCCAGATTGAACGCGCGTGGCGGCTGGTGCTCTGCTAGCCTAATGCAATCTGATTTTGATATAATGTAATGGAGCACAGTGATGAAAAGCAGCAATCTGAGTAAGGCTCCTCTTTCATCGGCTTATTTATTTTTGGCCACCGAAGCAGGTGCCGCTCTATCCCTCTCTCTTTCAGAGCATGTCAACCCAAAATAATTAGCTAAGATGATTCTTCTTTGTCATAATTAACTGAAATCTAAATAACAGACTATTACTTCTATTTTGCAAAACCACACAGGCAAATTTTCAACTCGTATATACTGGCAGCACAGACCTCAGCTGAACAAAGACAAAAACTGCAGTAGCAACAACTTTACTGAGGGGGAAGCAATGGCCTAATGGGACCTGAGTGCCCTGTAGGTGCTCAGAAGAGAGCTGGCTGCGTTCCACACACTTTCAGTTGCCTGCTCTTCAGCATCGAGGCAGATCACTGTGCTGTGACTTGTAAAAGGTGGATAAATGTTCAAAAGAGAATTGTACAAAGCTACCAAATTAATTTCTGTGTGATTCTAGTTTTGAAGGCAGGTTTCTCGGGTGAAAGGCTAATGCATTAACTCACCGCGTCAAGCACATCTCATTATGCAGAAGTTAATGCCAACACACTCCATTGACTACATTTAAGGATCTGATGCTTTCAGGGACATTTTTTTACCTCATGCTAATTGTACTATTTGCATCTTTTAGCTAATTCAACATGTAGTTGGTGTAAAAAATTGCTTTGAACAAAGCAACAATCAGGCTTTCAGAAAATCACAGATATCTCAGAAGCAAGGAAAGGAAGCTGAGGCAGAACAGAGGAAGATGCTATTGTCGGTCCCAGCAGGCAGCAAAGGTAAGCAAAGGAGAGTTACCTGCTGAATTCATTACTTTGGCTCTTGGAAGAAAAATGTTTTTCCTCTTTAGAAGTGTATGCAATGATCCTCTTTCTCTTGCAGCCACATGTGCGCACATCTGGCGCTAATTCTGGTCCTTATGGGATGCTTTTTATGTCACTGTGGGGAAGAAAAAAAAGAAAGAAAAAAAAAAGCTGTAAATTTTCTGAACAAGCACTTCTGGCATAAAAATGCTAAGCCACCAGTATAGAGGATAGTCTGTGATACTCTAACCTCAAGGATTTTAAAGGATGTTTCCAACGCCATATCTGAATTATGTTGTGCTGAACTGAGATGGTTGGCAGCAGTAACTTCTTTTCCCACTCTGCATAAGGATGTAGGAAATCTTGCGTAGGGAACTTGATGAAGTCTGCTGTTGACATTTAAATAAATTAATGATGTTCTCTGTATACAAACAAGAGAAGCTGATGTTTCAGCAGTGATGGGCCTGATTAGTTTTTAATGATGATGAAGCCAGCACTTCAATGGTTCGTGTTGAGCTTTTTAAGCCAAATTTCCGTGAGCCTGTTCATGTGGAAACATAATGCTTTTATTGGTATGTCCAGCTAGGTGAGGGTACCTAGACACCAACTAGATAGATCTAAATTGTGCATCAAACATATGCTCCTGATTGCCCCAAGAGCAGACTTCGTTCAGGGAGCAAACGTGACTCCCTTTGTACCTACACACCTCTTTCCTTCCCAAATACATCACAAACCTGAAGGCGGCCAGGAAATGGTGTGTATCTGGGTCTCTCCTAGATACCTCATTTCTACGTCTATACATAGAAATACATAGGAATAGTATAGACTTCTATACTAGACTTCTCAGCGATACGAGCTGAGAAGCACCTCCAGCTCAGTTATTTTAGACACAGCCACTGCCATTTTCCTGTCTGCTGACCTTTCAATGAAGGGGAATTTCTGTCCTCCTGTGACAGTAGCTATAAGGCAGCTGCTATTTTACAAGAGCAATTGATGCAACACATTAAGAAAGCAAGTTTAAGTTGGATACATCACTGATATCCTTTCTTGATTTGTTGTTTTTCCTGGATCTTGACCCTGAAAAGGAGCGGATACATTTTGTGTATAGGAAAAAGAAATGTATTTCCATATAGTAAAGGGAAAGTGGGAATGTTCAATTCTGCCTGGTAGCTTCAAGAAACTCACTGAAATTCATACTCTCTTATGATGCTGTGAAGATGTGGTATTAGGAAAGCATTAGTCTTGACCAAGACTACGGAGAATCAATTCACATGTCATTCTTAAAGCTTAAGTGACTATTAAAAAGCAGATAATTTGTCTGACTTGGAGAAGTAATCTCAAATCCTCAAAGAGGAGATGTTAAGCCAATTAAGGGGAAGAGTGTAAATTGCTCAAAAGCCAACAAAAGATAATGTTCTCTCACTTCCCTTGCCACTCAAGTGTTGCTTGTGGCCCCTCAAAACCAGCACAGACACAAAGAGGTGCTGCCTATTCCTTGTCCTCTGGAAATTATGCAGAACTCAACACCTTGGAGACAGCTCCTTCTTCCAAATTTTGAATCATTCAGATAAGTTCCGCTAAAGTCATCAGGCACTGGTCAGTGAGATACAGAGAGGGACATCATGTAAGCCTTGTTTCCTTCTGAAACTAGTCAGAAAGAGCTGCCGTGCATGATGACCCAGTAGGATTGTGACAGGACAGACCCAGCTCCACATCCCTCCGATCAGCTGCAGCACACTTCTCACCAGCTCCTGACACTAGAGCAATGCCACAAGACAGCTAATTACAGAGGATTCAAGGAGAAAAAAGTGAAAGGAAAGTATCCTTAAACCTGACTAGTACCATTCTCGTTTTCCCTGTCCTGAGCAGCAGCAGAAGTTCCCATTGCCAGCTGACACTGACTCTGTCTCAGTCTCAAACCCTGCAGAAGAAAACACTCAACTTTGGAATGGTGTCACCTCTTCCTGCTATCATGCTACCCGCACAACTGAGAGAAAAATCCCTTCACTTTTCACACTGAGGACATGCATAGCATTTAAAATGTAATATTAATTTGCATTAGTTGCAGATTGCAGTCCATTTAGTACATGGAGAGAACAGTACCTGTACAAGTAAATCACAAATGATGTGACAGATATTTTTTAAGTGTGCCATGTAACAGCGTATCAAAGTATTCTTCTTTTACAGTGCATTAGAAGAAATCTTACCCTTGAACTGCTGAGAAAATAATTTATCCTGATTTTTTTTAAAGCCTGATTCAGTCCTCTTAACATAATTTCCTGAGCTTTGAACTCATTGAATCTCCTAATAATGTCCTTAAATGAGAGAAGGAGGTAATTTTCTCTCTCACTGCCTTTAGGGGATCATCAATCATGCATCACTCATAACTGTTAGCATTGCACCATGGCTGCCTTTTTTTTTAAAAAAAAAAAAAAGCCTAATCATGCATGGAGAAAGTGCTGTAGAGTATAAGTTTCCACTTATAAATTGCTAAGAATTCTTTGTGCAGAATTGTTGCACCTCCTGCAAGGCCATTTTAGTATAAAGTCCTATAGTGATTCAGATTCCTAGCTATGATATATTTTTTCTTTTTCAACCTTTCCTTCACCCCCTGCCACAACACTTTTCTGTAACAAGCAAATTCCACAGATGTTATAAGCTCTGATTTATAAATGAGTTGTACTGTGATCGTGTCACAGAGGATGTGCTTATTAAGTCAAGGGATGATGCAAGTATTGAGCTCTTTGAAAAGCCAAGCTACTTCTATTTAAATCCCAAGAAACAGGCACGAAGATATTACGAATTGGTTTGACTGAACACCACCTCTCAAACATTTGCATATTCAGTTAATTTCAATATTAAAACACTGTCAAATTTAATATACTAGTCCTTTCCACTTGAAAAGTGGATTAGATCGCACCAAATGTGACGGTCGCCATCTGAGCCCTCAACTGGCTTTTCCCACATTACAAAAATCAATGTTTGCTTTTCCAAAAAGAATTGCAATTGGCAATAGACGATTAGGAGAGATGAAGTCTGAATACTAACTGTACCCAGTGGCAGTAAATGTGCAGGAGGAAAGCATGAAATCATTTCGGAATCTCGCTGTTTGTTGAAAATAAAAAGCATTTCCATAGCAGACATTACTTCTTTCAGGAATATAAACCAGAGATGGAACAAAAGATCCCTGGTGCATTCCTGCTTATTGAACAAGTTCAGTTTCCTGAATACATCAGTGCACAGCAAGAGACAACATCTCTGCTCACCACTCCAAGGCCTCACAGCATGATGGGCTTGTTCAGGATCACACTCCCAAGGACTGATCCCTGCTTCTTTCACCCACTTTTCCCACTTTTTCCCACACCTTTCCATTCAACAATACTCTCTGAACTCCAGTCACTCCTGTAATACACATTTCTAACTGGCCTTTCACAAACTTTTGCTGGGGGCAGTTGCATGGCCATGTTCTCCCATAGGAGACATTGTTTCATAAAGATGTTTATTTGTTTCGAAACGCTTGTGGAAAAGGAACACATCTTTTCCCGCTGTGGTTTCATGATACTTTAAACCAGTCTTTCATGAGGTATATATAGCAGCAGCAGCAGGGAGCAGCCTACACTTGAGGCTAGCAGTCTCACAGAAATTCTGTGCAAATGTGATTTCCTGCTTTCTCCTCTTTCACGCAAGACTTGAATAACTGGCACTGCCTCACGCCTGTCAAAAGACTGCTCAGTAAATCCACTCTGAGCAAAAAAGGAAAATCTAAGTAAAATGCACATGTTCACCAAGTCTGTTTTTTCACCTTTTGAACTCTAGAACGGCTTTTTAAAGCCATCAGCTACAAGTGCAAACAATACCCAGCTGCCACTTTGCTGCCTTTCCCAAGAAATTCATTTGCAGGATATTATTTGTTTATTTCTCTCAGGACAGAAATAAGCTTTAAACACGGGAAAGTTAATACACTTCATAATGACAAACCAGGGGTTTAAATGAGCACAAAAACTTGCTGAGGCAAAGCTTTCAGAATGATGTTCAAGCTCTAATAGGATGCCTTGCATGAATTTGAAACATATATGCACACAAAGCACTGACCCAGGACATTGTCACTGCTGTTTCTATTATCGTTATGACTTTGCAGGCTGTGTCTTATTAATGAGCATTCAGTGCAGTGCTTTACCTTTTGTGGGAACTGCTGTATCTTCAACCTATCCCCCCTTTTTCTAAGAATCATCCCCTATTTAACATGAACTTGCTGTGAAATAAGGTAATGCTGCATGTAACAGAAGTCCAGAGGAGAAGATCTCCAGATTGACACGACAGTCCAGCTCAACACAGAGCTACCTGAACAACACTCCAGTGTGGGCTAAGTGTGGCATCTCCCCAAGTAAAGAAGGGAGACACAGAATTAACCCTGCCAGCATTACTCAAGAAGACTCACCTCAGAGGGACAGTGAAGGATTGTCGATTTTAAGCATGGAAATATTTAGAGTCCTTTTCCTTCGCAGCCAGTCACCCAATCATGCACATAGAGAGCACCCACGACGTTGCTCCCCCTCGCAGAAGAGAACAGAGAAGACACACCGGTCACAGCACCAGGCTAGTGCTATGGGAGCTGTGGAAGGAAGGTAAAGGAGAGTCAAAAAACGCAGTCTTGCTTCTGCAAACAGATGCATACACAGGGTAAGCCTCACTTACAGGTTAGCTGAAGAAACTCCACCGCAGGTTTTGCTGCCTACTTGCTGATTCAACTCAACACCGAGGGTCCCCAAGGAGCATACAGCTCCCATGGCTCTGTCTTCTCTCATCCCAGTGGCACACATGATGCCATGCTGTAGGCGTGAACAGCCTGGGCTGGACTGTGCTTTCAGAGGCACAGGCCTTTCCAACTCCTGCAGCACTCCGTCTGCCACAGGAGGGCTGATGCTGCTGGCAGTGTCAGTGCAGTACTTTGCCTGAATCTGCGTCGCTTCCAAGTGAGAGCGCAAGTTCCCTAGAAGTTCTGTGAAGAGACTCAAGTACCTGGTCCAACAGAGGGAAGTAATTTCATGCAGTACACAGACATGCTGGGCTCCTTTTCAGATACGTCTGCTCAGATTCAGGTCCTTTTTTCATGGAATTTTCTCAACTCTTCAAATCAAGACTTTGTAACTGTCCCTGCCAGTCAGAATTTCAATACTTCAGGTTTCTTTCTTGTACCTTCAGGTTTGGTTTGGCTCCAAATTCATCTGTCAGGCAAACAAGGACAAAAAGAAAAAAATAATGTAAGCTGCTTAGCAGGGAACTTTATCCATTTAAAGCAAATCTTCAAATAGTTATTAAAATGCAAGATCAGCTTTTCTTTTCTTCTGCTGCACAGTGAGACAGTCACTAGTGCCTGTTTAGAAAGCAGGTTTTTCCCACTCTAATGTTTGTTTTAGTGGCTGTTTCAGTGCAGCATATAACCAGTGAGCAGTTAAATTCTGTGCTTGAGAGCTCTTTTGTGTTGAAATCCCACTGCATGTTCACTGCTAAGCAACATACACTTTTTAGCCTCTACCCAAGCTCTGATACTCGTTTTCCGCATTCGCATTCTGCTTTCCATCATGTATAACTCCTTCAAGAGGTCTACACATATAAATACCAATTAACTATCGCCTAACCCGAAACTCACACATGATTTCCATGCAAAGACTTCCACTGACCTCATGGATCAGAACTTTGATGAACATAAAAACCTCATAATCAAAGATTCACCTAAAGAAAAACCTCTCTCTGTTTACGTAAAGTTAGTTTCTTCCATAAAGCAATTATCTCTGAGATCAATAAAAAGAATGTTCAGACATTTAAACATTTCTAAAAAATTAAAGACCCGTTCTTTTGAGAGTATTTGTCCTACATCTGAACACATAAAGCATAACAATGCTGTTTGGAAGTATCAAGAGAGGCCAATAGAGGCCACAACTACTCATCTGCCAATCTACAAACTCTTTCTGCTAGGAAAAGGAAATAAATTAAAAAGGCTGCCTGCATACCTAACCAGGCCCTGCAAATACAAGAACCCATAAAAGCATGAATATTTACTATAGGAACCTGAACAATGGAGTGTTTTTACCACCCAGTAATGTGATAGGTCTTGGGAGAACTATTCTTGCTCCATTTACTAGTTTACAGGCAGACAGCGACTGCTGGCTGTAACAGGAACTATCAAACAGATTTGATTTGCTGCTTTTTTGCTCCTAGGAGTTGTGAAAAGTTTCCAAAAAGAAGTTGTTTTTCTACCTCCTTTGTTGTCATGAGTACCTAATGTAGCTACATTCTGTATAAATCTCACTTTTTGATTCTTACAGGTAAATACTTATTGGAATCAGCAAGACCAGCACTGACTGAAAAATATTCTAATTAATCTGTGTTACAATGACCTTTCTCATTTTCCTATGTTCACTGCAGTTTAGGAAAAAATACTCAGAAATTCAGTAATGAACATTTTCTGAATTTAAAATATAAACAATTGTTGAAAAAAGTGTCACAAATTAGAACTTTAGGAAAGAAGTCAAGCTGGGATCAAATCGTGAGTTGTGCTCATCTACAGTCTCATTCCAGTGAATTAAGAGGTTTTGACTTCCAGAGAAAATGTGGCATAAGTGACCCCTTCTTCCATGTCTCCTTTTGTATATTGGTACCTGACTGGACTTCTGCTTGAACTCCTTTATTCCATTAAAATTTTAACTACTTATTATTTCAGCTCATTTGGTTTTTACCAGCTGTATCTTTGTGGAACTGTGCATCAGTAGCATATCCATACTGTATTCCAATGTCTTATTCAAAGAGACATCCACAAATAACACACTTCTATGGAAATCTGTTCCACTCCATGTGGCTGTTCTAGCAGGAGTTTTCTATTTGCCTTTTTTTTTTTTTAACCACAGATTCAGTCATTCTTCTTAAAAGGAGTCAGAGCCTTCTGTGCTTAAGTTTCAGAAATACAAAGCTAGGTACAAACAGAACATTTTCAGGCAACTTTAATTCCTCTACTGCCCTGCAGGCATCAGGACATATATATTGTGCATATATTAATTACCTAGAAATTAAGTGAATCTTTGCCTTGCTGAAAGGCAGAGTCTGGTGGTACGGCTTGATGGGATGTGCAACCACCACACTAAGCGGTTGGAGAGAGTTTTCAGTCCCCGGGTGAACAAGCCCAAATCTTGCAGTCTCCCACCTCCCTCTTCCATGTATCCCATTGCTTAACTCTAATCCTTTCCTGGGGGATGTTTTAAAAGATTAAAAAAAACCAGACATCACTGCAGCCACCTGGATGCTCATTCAGTCACTTCACTGCACCACTGGAGGAATGTGAGGAGAGAACAGCAGGATGGGAGAGCAGGGCTCCGGCTACAGCATGGCGGCAAACTGGCTACAGCCTAGTTATTTCTGACAGACAAATTCACCTCAGATACACAATGAGTAAGTTCCATGCTGGTTAACCTCCCCAGCTCAGGATGTTTTCTGAACAAGAAGAAAATACTCTGTTTCCTCCATGGTTGAAAAGATATTTGAGAGGACAGACCGTGCAGCCTTTAGCTGTCGATGGGCAATAGGACAGAGCGAGACAGGATTCAACCTCCGGTGCACCAACCTGTGCATCATTACCCCAGGAGGGCACCTCTAAACATCACCTCCTTTGCACCAGCCCCGTTACAATCCTATTCCCATCTTCAAATCTTTTCTTCACAGCTACTTGGAAGTCTTGGTCAGCTCAGCTCTCCATGAAGTACCTGATCCAGCCAGAGGCCCTCTCTTGTTCCTGCTTTCCAGACCCATGGATGTGCTCTACCTCAACCCATTTCTCTTCCCTCTTCTGTTTCTCCTGTTGCAGTCTAGAGCCAGGTTTCTTTCAGTTCCTTCACACTTACTCTTGCTGTAAACACCTCATCTGTAACCTGCCATCTGAAACAGATTGCCTCTTTCTCTCTGCCTCATCAATTCATTCCCTCTTTTCAAATCTCAATCAAAAGCATAGATTTTCTCCCTGCCCTATATCTTTCCTTTTTTTTTCCTCTTTGTGTTATCGGCTTTATGCCTGAATGCCTTAATTAACTCACTGTAGAATGTCTTTACACAATGACTTTCTGTAATTTACAGTCTTCTGTATCTATGAAGGGCTTTTCAGAGTGTATTATTTATGACTTTTTCTGTAAAACAAGAGCATATTTGTATTCCTGTGGTCTGCCAATAAATCAGTCCTACCTTTAACAGAGTTATGTCCTGAAAAGAGAGATGGTATATCATGTGCCTACAATAGAATTAATGAATCAACTGCTTTAGAGTATATCAAATGAGCTTGCCTTTTAACATTTTCAAATAGTATTTGCATCATCTGTAGGGTAGAACTCATTTCAGGTAAAAGCAAGGTATTTTGACCAAGCTAAATGAGTAAAACTTGGTTAAGTTATGACTGAGGCTCCCTGCTGACTTTCATGAACTATATACCTACCTCAGCATTTTAAATTGACTGTAGGTGCAACTCCAACTTCTACTGAACACCCGACAACCTCAGAGTTGGTCTCTTTGCAGGGACAAAGGAGAAAAAGAAAATGACAACCCAAAGCTAATGATGGAAGGAGTCAGATGTGTCTGACCCCTGTCCCTTAGGGAGCTGCTTGTTCTTGCGGCACACTGATGATTCCACGGCCAACGTCAATTAAGTCAGAAAGTTGCACAGACTCTGAAAGTCTCACCTCAGAGAAGCACTGTCCACAGGCAGGGGACATTGAGATGTTCACACTGCTCTTGCCCACACTCAAATGAATGGGGGGATAGGGTTTCGCTCGCGAGTTGCTGCATTAATCAATCCAATTAATTTTTTTCATAGAAAGCTAAAGAATGACAAAAATTTTGGACAATTGCATTTATATTTTAGTGGATTTAATTATGCCTGTAGCTTAGTAACTGATAAACTAAGCACTATTCTAGGTCACACTCCTTGGCAGCAATCTTACAAAAATACATTCTCAGAGAGGGAAGCAGGAGACAGAAGATAAGGAAATTAGTTTGGGAGAAAAAGAAACCAGGCCACAGTGTATTTAACAGAGACAATAAGGTCAGATGGCTTATGCATGGGGAAGGAAGTAGACATTAATGTATGTGTGGTCTGGAGAAAAGATACGCAGGAGAAAAAAAACCTAATCAGGTCTTGAAGAATGTTGTTAATTTTTCTCAAATGAAAAAAAACAAATGAAACCAACCCTACTCATCTTGCTTTAGACAGAAGAGAATCTGTCAACAGGACATTATGGACACCAACAAACATGGATTGTTTGAGGGATGGAAGAGCTCAACAGAGATGGACACACCACTGTGCAGGAGCATCTCTACCGAAGACCCCACAGGTTCCCTTTTTATCACTCACATCATCACATCACAATTTTATTGTGTTATGACGCAAGGCACCGTACGCCAGCAGGCACTTCAGGGTAGTTTGGCTGATTTAGATGAAATACATGTTTATGAAGAGAGTTGAAACTCTTTAGGAAGCAAAACATTTGTTTTTCATAGCTTTGTTTCCAGGAGGCAAAACATTTAAGTGGTTGTTGAATTTTCTGCAGGGAACCAGTTATGTATTGTTGACTTTTGGGACCTATAAAAATCTAATGGCCAGAGAGGGTGGATAATGATGAGACACTTTTCTCTCGCTATTCTCTCCTCCCTTCAGAATGGTTCCAAATATATTTTAGATTAGGGAAAGTTGTTGGTTACGGACAACTTTTTGCAAGCGCTCTCTTCATTTTGTCTAATGACCTTCTTTACTTTCTGATACCCACGTTGTGAATGGCAAGTGAGAGAAACTTTCTCTCCATCTCCTTATGGCAGGGACTAGGATAGGGGTCTAAGAATAGGAAAGCAGCATATGAACAAAGATGGTAGGGATTTCCATGCAGGAAAACAAAACTGGTGCAGGAAGACATCAGCCCTTGGTCCTCCAAATAACCACCCATCAATATAAGCAGAAAGTCAGAAACAGGGAATGCAAACAATCTCCTAATATTTAGCTGAGGAGATACTTTTGAAATGTCATTGCACTTCCTAGTTCTTTCATTGGCTGAGAATTTTCTACTTCACTATTTCTAGCCATTTGTACTTGGGTCATGGGAATAAATGAGCAGGCAGAGAATGCCCTGTCCTCAAGATGGATCCATGAAATCACACTCCTAATAGAATGGAGGGAGAAAGTGATGAAACAACAGTAAAAGAGAAATAATAACGTGCTCCTAGTCCTATAGCAATGGGGTCACACCAAGTGCATGTATCTTTGCATGTCACACAGCCACGAGTTCCTAGTCACTGAATAACATTATGGAGATTCTCAAATACTCTTTTAAAATGGTACAGTATCCCTTTCTCATATTTTTAGTACGGACCTTCAGCCTATCCATCTCAGCACAACAGTTTCTCAGAAACAGAGAGAGAGGAGGGGTGGAAACAATCTGCAGCACAAAAATGAAATTCTGGAAGTACTACTATTACTGAGATAAAGGGATGGCAAGATAATGTAAACAAACAATTTGTAAGAGTTCTGAAAACGAGCGCCCATCTGTTCTGGATCCACAAAAATGCTACAGAGGGGACTATAATTTACAGCATAAATGGTAGTACTGATAACCTCAATTTAACAGGAAAAGGAAAACTGCTCTACATGTCAAACACCATAGCATTATATAAATGATCCACGAAGAGCAGGAAATCAAGATGCAGCAATAAGTTGGTGTGAGTTATTGCACAGGGAAGCTGGGGCCAGAAGCCCACATATACAGGTATGCCTGATACGCTTTGCCAAATCAGTGCTGAAATGTACTCTGGGGTTAAGAAATTATAATAATTCCCAAAATTCTTCACATCTGAAAAAAAACCCCACAACAATAAACCAACAAACACTTTTAAAATCCCTGATACAGGAAAGAATCTGTCAATAATCCATATTCATTCTATAGCAGCTGCTGGGAATCTCCGCTTTTCTCACTCATAATCCCAGAATGGCAAATAAGGCTGTTTAAGGAGCACAGGGCTGGCGGAGCAGCGAGGCATTGATAACAGCACTGAGATGATTTGGGACCACAAGTCCTCCTCAAAGTCACAGCACAGACAAAAGAATTGAATTCACCATCACAGACACAGGATTCCTGTTCTACATGGATTGGTGATGACAGCAACAACTTTTTTGGAAGTATTTAAAAGGAGGGGTTTTTGTTAAATGCTACCCAGTGTTGTGAGAGTCTCCACCGTTTGTTAGGAACTGTCAATACTGGTGACTTGTATCAGCATACAAGGCTCTCTGGCCCGCCCAAGACAGCCCTAAATACATTTTAAGTGCCATGAGGAATCACGTAGAAGGTGTTTCGGAAACCTTCATCTGAAAATGGGGAGCACCTTGTTTAAGAAAAGAGATTAATCTACAAATGCACTTCTTTAATTTGAAGTGGCTATTATGAAACAGAGTTGCTCAAGTCTCCTGTTCTACCAGATCCTTGCTCTTACTGGGACATCTATACAGCATTCCTGATCCTGGTTCCAGAGGCTGGTGGTTAGTGGCACAAAGTCCAGTAGGGATTAATACTGGGTCTGGACCTGTTTAAAATCTTTATTAATCTCCTAAATTATTTCAGTTTTCATGTTTGCCATCAGCACAGAAGAACTCACTGGACGCATCTGCTTTATCAGCAAATTGGCAACGTGCTTTCAGGACCTTACTGATCAGAACACACGTTGCTTCTAATCCTAACGTGCAAGAATGTGTTGAAAAACAAACGCTGCTGGAGTTTCATTAGGTTACTGAATTTCATCTTAAACGATGTTTCTTCAGGGAGACATCGAAAATCCTGATGAACAATAACAGATGTGACTGTTTTGGCTCAGTATCAGCCACCAGATCTATCCAAATTCCTAGAGGATGCTTTCACTGTTGTTTAACAGTAAATTATCACTGACAGTAAGGAGCTGCTGCTAACTGCCCATTCTACTCTTTAACATACAGGGTACATACATAGGTGCTGAGTGCTGAAAAACTTCATGTGAGTTGGAAGTCACCAAAGGAGCACGATTCTGCAAAACAGACACATACACGCTGTGCTGAGGATAGAAAGATGCCCAAAATAACTCATTACATGAAGCCAAACTTCAACTCAGACTTAAAAGTTGCTTGTGAAAGCTTACTGGATGCTATTCTTCATGGTCAGAATGGTCACAGAAGAAAAGTGGGGAAACTGACTTCTAAAGGGTGATGCACAGGGGAAAGCACTGGGAATGACCAAGGGGTGGCGGTGCTGTGGAAGCCAAGTGACCCTTGTTCTGAGCGGCAAGGGTAGGGAGGGTGCCCGGAGAGCTTCAAGTGGCAGGACAGAGACAGGACATAGGGTAGAGGAGGTACAACAGAAACAAGTTTTGAGTTCTGACAGGAGTCAGCAGAGCTGCCAAAGTGGATACTTTACAAAAACCGGTATAGTCACAAGACACAAGCACACAATTCTTAAAGCTGATCCCATACTCTTGAGAAGTGCAGGAGCTCCCGGAAGCCCTATTTCTGTGCTGTAATAGCTCTAGCAACTAATTCACACCAGATAGCCCTTTCAGTACAAGACGTCATTTCTCCCAGACATCTTGATGGTGAGAAATAATCACCTGACTGGGAAATGTCTAGCACAGTCCCCAAGCTTTCTCATCAGCATGAGAAAGTTCATGTGCTACACTGGGGAAAACCTAATTCAGAGAAATTGTGACATCAAAGAAAGTAAGCAGCAGGTACATTAAAGACCAGTGAAAATTAAGTGCAGATATTTCTCTCCTATTCCTTTCTTTTAGGAAGAAAACAATCTACCTTCTTTAGCAGAAGACATGTAAGGCTTTATTTTAACAAGCAATGGTGATGACATCATCAAAAGGTTAAGTACAGCTAACTTCTGTGTGTAATAGCCACTACCCCTCCACAGACCAGAATTTGCATACTCTAAAAAAGTCTATATAATAGTATAACTTAAGCAAGTAAGACCCTCAGCATTGTCAGGATGATGTAAATTGGCAGCTACACAAATGAAAGCTAAGCCCACTGCTACCTAATCTCTAGAAAAAAATTTTTATACCATATTAACTGAAAATGCAACAATTGTTTTGTCACAAACAAAAAGTAGAGGCAAAATAAACCCCGCATTAAATGAACAGATGTGATGCTTATTCTGCATTGTAGTTCTATCCTGAAACTTTACTATTTTGGTGCAGTATTTACTATAGATTTTTTATGGTTAATGCAACATAAAGCCATCATGTTTAGAAGCAGTCCCCTGGCTTCAAGACCTGATTTTCTGCTCTGTGAAACTAGGAATATCTCAGCTGAAAGAAAAGTCAGTCACATAAAACCTGAATCCAAACTTTCTTGAAGTCTTGGAGCTATGCTCTCGGCTCCCCTAGAGCGAACATAACGCATGCTCAGATTTCTGAAAGCATATCAGGAACATTATGTAGGTTACATGGCAAACAAATTACACTGAAGGAAAGACCCATAAGGTCCTGGAATTTTATTGCTGCAGAGCTTAGTCTTCGGAAACAAGAGAGACTTCTACTGACACATACTGGAAAAAAAAAAAAATCAGATGTATAGTGTTTTATGCAGAGAACAGGAAGGGAGTAAAGCTGATGGTGGGAAAAACAAGTGCAATATCTCATAATAAGGGAGTTT
The DNA here is from genome assembly GCA_013396935.1 of Baryphthengus martii. Lineage (NCBI taxonomy): Eukaryota > Metazoa > Chordata > Aves > Coraciiformes > Momotidae > Baryphthengus > Baryphthengus martii. The sequence continues at coordinate 690,443 of VWZK01012336.1, forward strand.
GTTATTACAGCCAGCAGGAATAAGCTATTATGTGTGGACATTTAGGATACAAACAAGCACAGCATTAGAGGGAGCTCATACTGCAAGATTATTGTGATACTGCCCTAAAAAAACCTTCATAACCAAATCTGACCATAACAAAAGGGTTCAATAAACCGCTTGATTACAGGAAATAACAGAACAATGTGCATCTGGACAAAACAATCCATGTTATAAACTAACAAAATAAGCAGCTGAACTGGAAAAAACACAGTCTGCTTTTCGACTTCAGTTGGTTGATGTTTCTTTGATAAGGTTCCACTGGCAAGTAACACAGGGAAGCCAAGATTACACCACCCACCCTCCAACATCGCCCTTGACTGGGGCTTTTGTCACATTGCTGTTCACAAGCTTTTTTTCTTTCTAAAGCTGGCATTAAGTGACTAGTACCCTGCAAAAGAGCTAGTACATTAGCAAATAACGAGGTGCAATAGGAGCAGATCTAGACAGCCAAGTGGTGGGTGCTGAGACCTGATACCCTGCAGTGTGTGTATCTAGAGGCTACTACTGTGGTCTATCTACAGTGTTATTACGATCTAGTTCTAAGGAGAGGGCTCATTAGTGGCTGGAAGGCACCAGGTGCATTCCCAGAGTGGATCCTTGGCCTCATTTACTGTCTATGCTTAGCCTGTATCCAGGGCTCAGCTCTACCAGTTGCTCTATCCCCTGGTGACCCCTCCCCAGAGGAGAAGAGGGATTGTGAAAAGGAGCAGAGACCTGCAAGTTGACATGAAAATGGATTTAATGAAACAGCCAACCCGATACCAATATAACAAAGTTTTACCCAGCTCAGTGAATGTACAACAATCACGACAAACAGGAATGTCCTGGTGAGCAGAACGGTAAGCAAGCCCTGCCAGGGATGAGGTGAAGCAGAAGGAAAATGAGCAGGAGGAGCTCCCATCCTCACCAAACTTCCCCTTTTATACTGAGCATGACATTTATGGTTTTGGACACATCTGTAGCCAACTTGGGTCAGCTGCCCTGGCTGACTCCAAACTGCTGACGTCCTCCAGACCATGGCTGGCCTGAGATGCTGTCCCAGGCAAAGAAGAGAAGAGAGTGGGCATTTGTAGGAACGTCACTCTGTGCTGATTTTAAGGAGAGAGAACAAAACCTAAGGAAGACTTTAAAATCATATTTCCAGCAAAGGTATTTCCAGTTATTCTAGCAGGTCAGCCAACTGCATTTTAACATCAAACATTTGACTAAGTAACAAAGATCTCCAGTAGATCTTCAGTCTACTTTAGTCATTGACACTTCAAAAGAACTTCAGAATTGGGTCACTAATGTAATTCCACAGCTGGGAGGAAAACATATACACATTTTCTTCTGCAGCACAAGGCCAAACTTAGCAAAAGCTGCCCTTGCAGGCACTTTGGTAAAGGGGTGTATGTTACATTTTGGTTTTGCTTCATGTTTTTGGTGACTCAGATGGACTGCCTGAGACAGACAGACACAGAGTGTCTGAAGATGATTACATACCAGGTGGGGAGAATTTTCTAGAACGCAAAGCAAAAAAACACCAGCTTATTGAATGAAATACATAACTGTTAGATTGATGAGATTTGTTTGTGCTTTCCAATTATGATGGGCTGAAAAAAAGAATAATTCTATCTATAAAATATTAATGGCACTTAAGTTCTTCAGGCAAGAACATAGTAATAACTGGCATTTGCTTTTTTGTAGATTGTTATATTACTAATACCCTCCAGTTATTTAGCTCTAAGTTGAGACCATCCCCCTGTTATTAACTCAGAGCTGGCATTCAAATTGTCATTTGCATAAACTTTGCCTGCCTCTGGCAAGAAGACAAAAGAAATGCCTTTTCTGAAATCATCAAACAAGTACTTTTCCAAAAATAAATTGAGGATTGCAGCCGTTTTTGAGCTTCTGAAATAAATGAAGCTTTGAGCCAATGTATCAAATTAGTATACGGAGGGAAAACCTCAAAGAGAGAGAACTGTATTAGAAATACAGCACTTGTTAAAGTGTTGTTAAAAGGCATTTGAAATGGCATGTTAAACTGAATTAAAATGCAACAGCATCTGGATGTAGGGCTAGTTCTTATAAAGTTATTCTCTAAGGATTGATGTAGGAAGCAACCCAGCAGAACAAACTTGCTGATCATGGTATTGCGTTTTATTCTATCTGCATTTTTAGCTTGATGTTAAGTGTGCACTCTGGCCAGCCTGAGCTCTCATTCTAAAAATCATGGTTTCAATGAGGAAAAAGGAAGGTAGAATTACATTAAAACATCATCTCTGTGATCATATACTGATAAAACAACTTTGAAAATGAACTATATAGTTGTGTTTTCCCCATGCCTTCTTTCCCATACCATTCCTCTATAATATCTTCACAGTATTTTAAACCCCTAAGAAGCCAATGACATTTTTTCTCTATTCCTCTGATTTTTAGTTTGTTACTATTGTAAGTGCCTTTCACATAATAATAACAGTAGTAAAAGCTCTTCATGTTCTGGGTTAAAAATCAAACATTACAGTGCCTCTAGATTCTGGACCATTTTCACAGGCCAGAGTCTAAACTGAAACCCACACACTTCTCTGCATTTACACTGACATAACTGAGATGCTGTTCTATCACTAAAAGCCCAATTATGTCAATCAAATGTATCTCCAGGAAGCTAGAAAGCTACATACAACTTGATCATCCTGTTAATATTAATATATAATTAGTTAATAAGCCCTTACAGAGGGGAAGTAATTTAAAAAAATGTAATGCAACCTGTATTGCATTTTAAAGACTAATGTCACTTAGAAGAAGATGAACCTAACAGTTTTTTTTTTTCCAATTGACATTGCCCTACCACATTACTTTACAGCAAGCTTCCTAATTCATTTAGGAGTTGCAAAAAGACAAATTCAGAGACAGAAATCACAAGTCCATTATGTATATGAAGTCATTTGTCATCATGGATATTTTATGAGGATTTTATGAAGCCGTAACAGATGGCGAATCTTTTACTTGGGCTAAAAAGAATTCATGTTTCAAAAAGTAGCTCTATTTGATTCCATCAAATACATTTTCTACACATGAAGAGACTACAAAGCATCTTAGTCTTCTGACTTTTGAAAGCTCTTTGACATGTAATATTTTGTCACAAAATTTTGACACAGCATCAAAGCCGGCTGAGTAGAATCAGATTATGCAAAAAATAACACATGGAATCTTAATCTATAAGAAAATCTGGACAATTTTGTAAAATGTAATCAAATAAAAGATCGAATAAAACCATGGAAATGAGGATTTGTATCTTATTATAAAAGAAATGTATTTTTCTTGTAAAAAGGAGAATAAGCCGTTCTCAGTAAACACTTTCAGTCTTTGGCTGTAGTACTCGATCCTGAGTAACATGCATATTAACAAAACACGATTTAGCTCAATTAACATAGCTGCTATTCAGTGACATACTCCTTAAAGATGGCTGTGTGCCTTCACGAGCTTCCACCAACAGAAATTCTCCTCTCTAAAGAATCCTCTGATGAGATTTGAACCATTTTTTTCCTGTAATGCTGTGTTTGTTTCAAAAAAATTTTCCCAGACTTTCCTCAGCTCTAATAGTTGATAGAATGGCTGGTAAAATTGAGATTAAATGGCAGACTTGGAAGTGTCAAAATAGTCCAAAATCACTTCCCAAACCAGTCCTACCATGGACAGACTTCCTCATACCTGCTCCTGTTTAAAGGAATGCTGCGATTTCCCTCATCCTAGTCCATCAAACATCCCGCAGTTTTGAATCTTCTGTGCTAAAGGCTTCAAAATCATGTTTAACAACAGCCTGTAGTGCTGAACCCTGGATAAATGAACATACCCTCTAGAAAGAAACAAATTAAAACCAAGTCACAGTAATTGAAATAAAAATTAGATTATAGACTGAGGGCAGGGAGGAAGAGGTAGTTAAAATAAGAGGCAGGAATCCCTAATATACTGGCACCAGCAAACCCACCTCCTCTGACATATCCACAGATAGAACAGAGCTTCCTTCCTGCCACAAACAGCCCACTGCTGTGAAGCTGCTCAGATGTCATTTCTTTGGCTCACAACCCACAGAAAAGCAAAAACCTGACCTAACTCAAAATACTGTTAAATATACAAAGTTCTCCTGAAACTTCTGAACTTTGCAAAAGGGAGAATAACTCTGTACGTGTGACTATCCACTTCTAGAAACTTCAGTGAGTGTGTTTTTACTAGGAGAAAAGAACCATTTTTTTCCTTAAAACAAGATTTGTCACTATTTGGGCTTTTCTTAATGCAACTTGGCAGTTACATTGAAACACAAACATTCATTTTGCAAACACTCAAAGCAAAATCAACCTGATGGCAAACATTCTTACTGCCTCTCCCAAGAGAAACTGCGATACAGAAAAACTACTCTCCTTAGAGTTTGTGTACACACAGCGTAATGTTATGGCAGACACGAGTCCAGTAGAGGCTACAGAGATGCTGAGGGGACTGGAGCATCTCTGTCCAGGAAATGCTGAGAGCCCTGGGGCTGTTCAGCCTGAAGAGAAGACTTGAGAGGGGATCTGATCAATGCTTATCGATAGCTAAAGGGCAGGTGTCAGGAGGATGGGGCCAGTCTCTTTTCAGTGGTGCCCTGCGACAGGACAAGGGGCAAGAGGCACAAACTGGAATCCAGGAGGAGGTTCTATCTGAACATGAGGTAAAACTTCACTTTGAGGGGTACAGAGCCTCGCTCAGGCTTCTCAGAGTGCTTGTGGAGTTTCCTCCTCTGGAGAGATTCCAAGTCCACCTGGACAATGCGATGGTGGGCCCCCTGCTCTGGGTGACCTTGGTGGAAGAAGGGGGTTGGATGAGATGATCCTCAGAAGTCCCTTCCAACCCCTACCATTCTGTGGCAGAGAGAGATAACCAATGCAGAGGTGAAAGTGGCCGCCTAAACGCTCAGCTCCACTCAGGCCAAGGCACATCAGGAATATTCCTGGATTGCTGTTCTCTGCCTGTCCTCGGATGGAACACAGCAGCCGCTCAGAGCCTCATGCAGTGCTGTGCGGGATGAGTCTCTCACTATTTTAGCATTTTGTTTAAAGCTCTTCCTTCCTGATTGTTACTGTTACAGCCTCTTTGTAACATAAAATACATGATATGGAACATATGAGCCTAAAGGTCACTATTCACAGTGAGGTCTGAGGAACAGTGTAGTAGCCAAGCCTGCACATGTTCCTGCAATGCCTACATTTCAAAGTTGGCAAACTCCCTATGAAGGTTACTCTATAAATATATCGGGCAAGATTTTGAACCACTGCCTTTGAATCATGCTTATTCACAGGTTCAGGAAGGCTGTCTCTTTCAATCCTTACATGAAGTAATTTTTCAGATTTTTCCCCTAGTTTAACAATGTTTACTTAGTTTTTACTCTACATCTGTGGATTTTCAAGTGTGTAATCAGAGCTGCAATCATACCACAGCCTTTGCTCTGCATGGCACTAATGGAACACCACTAGAAAAACCTTGTTAACTCCTTATGCCTCTGACAGTTGTCTCCAAACCAGGAAGCACATTTTAAACTATTTTCCTTCTTATTCCTCTAATTGTTTATGGGACTGAGCCTTTTCTTCTGTTTTATGAATGTATTTATACTTCTGGATGACGGTTGTGTTCTCTTTTCTGATACTATCCTCTCTCAAACCTAGCTGTGCATGCCTCTGCACACTTGGCAGATCCAAGTAGGAAATACACTATTGTTGCAGTAGAGAATTCTGAAAGTCATGTTCTGCTTCACTGGAGTTTCTGCTCTGGATATTGTTACTCCTGTACACTGCTGAAAGGTTTGAAAAAAATCCTTTCTTTGTAATGCCATTAATTCACACCATCTTTCCCCCCCCCCAACTCCTAATCCTGTTCTCTCTCTTCATTCTCCTCTCATCAACCTTTTCACAATCCTCCTAGGGTAACTTAACCTGAAAGTTTAATTGAAAAATCCCCTCTGTATTGTAAAAATGTCATCTGCAGCCACACCTTGGCTTGTAAGAAACTGTACTACCTCCTTCTCATCCTTTCTTTTTGTTTTCTGTTTAGAGCATGAGATCATCAGCTAAAAGGTCTACTGTGTCACCTTTGCAGAATGTCTGGCACAGTGTGGCCCTGCTCTGACTGTCCCACAAGTCCCACACCAATCCATCCTTCTGTACCTAACTACTAAACCTACAAGGAATCAATAGTCCTATTGATAACACACTTGGGAGAGGAAAGGACATCACCCTCCACCTTTAGAATGGAGAGAGGCAATGCCCCAGGTATTCTCCTTTATTTTCCACCAGTTCCTGAGGTTGCTCGCTTTGAGGCTGCTTTCTTGAAGCTACCTGAGCAGTCATTTTAACTTTCGCAGGTAGCAACAGATAAAACACTTTATATTGCTGTTCTCTTCAATCTGTTCCCTTGACACACAACCTTAGCTCATGGGGTTTGACATCACTAACCTCTCCCTGACCCTAGTGCTGACATTCTTTCAAACTTCTGCTCATTTAGAAGTCCACCAATTGTGGAGTTCCACATGCTATGCTCTTGGCATCTTCAGCTAAGCAAGTACACCATCTGCTTTAGTTCGTCATCATACCAGTCAGCCCTTCAAATTACCAGAGACAACTTTTTATAACATTAAAATGCAAAGACCTCCACACAGCAATAAGGAGGAGGAGAGAATAAATGAGACAACACTGAGAATAGGAAAGACAGGAACCCTCAAATAAGCTACAGATACTACATTTTCAAGTGAATGTTGACACATTGCTAAGGAAATGGGAAGGAAGAGAATTTGGAATCAGCATTTACCTTAAGGAGCAGGGTGAGAGAAGTAGGTTGCCAGCTTTCCATCAGCTAGACTTCAGTTCCGAGCTGAGGAAAACATCCAAAATACAAGATGTTGCTGTTTATCCCAGTCTGCAACTCAAAGCATCTGGGATACATTCTGGGAATCCTAAGTAAAAGAGACTTAAGATCTGGAACATAAACTCAATTTTACACATAGAGAAATTAAGGCAGAAGAATTTGCTGTGGGTCACCCACTAGATAGGAGATGCAACAATGCCTTTCTTATCCAAATAAATCACCATGTTGAAACAAATATAAATAACTGCATTATTAAATTCTTTCAGGATTGGATCCCCAGCCTGCAGCCATAGAAGTAGAGCTGTTCCACAGATAATCTACCAAGAGCCTCTGTTACTAGGTTCTGATTCTTCTGCTAGAGGAAGAAATTACTAACAAAGAGAAAGCAAATAGCAGCTACAATTAAAGCTGCTGAGCATTCCAAAGTAATAATTTAAACTCCCATAAACACAGTTCTTTCCAAATAAAGACCTTTAGAAAAGGCCGTCTAGCAGCCCTAAGCATGCCAGCGCCATCACCAAAGAGCTTCATCCTCTGGGGAATCAGAAGTACTCAGCGAAGCTTCCTGCATTACAATCAGCCAATCTCGTTATGCCTTCCTGCTTCATAATTATAGATCTTATTAACAGAGATGAATTTGATAAAAAAAATAGGCATTACAAATTGCACAGTGTTCAAAAAAAGAGGGCATCATTTAGTTTTGGATGCCAGTGAGGCTCTTTCATTTACCCCAATCGCCAACACCTCCGTTATTGTTTATGTCATTAAATTAGATTATTTAATGTCATTAGTGCAGACCATCTTTGATAATTTCCAACGTAGAAAAAACTCCAGCTAGCTCAAAATAATCAGTCGGATCTTAATGTTTTTCTAGACAACGCTGACTTCAGTGGAACTGTAAAAGTTCATACTGGTTGAACATCAGGCACAATATATTATCCAACAACTTTGGGATAAACTGGAACCTTTTCCATAAAGCCTTCCATTCTCAAAATGGTTAAATAGCAGGCTGCAGCTTTCAGTATTCATTATCTGGTAGTTTATCTACTTTAAACAATTGTCTTTTATATTGACATCTAAAGCTAGTGTGTTTTATTTGTTCAATTTAACTACAATAGTCCAAGTGTCACCTAGCCTCTCAAACTAACTCCCTGTAGTGTTTGTAGTTTGTACCTCACTGGCAGTTCTGATGCTGGATTGTTTTCAAAGTGCCTTAAAATAGAGGGGCTGCCCTGTGCTGGATGCAGCCGTTTCCAGCCAGCTCAGCAACAAGTTTGCAACAGGTCAAAGCTGCACCCTCCAAAGTTGTTTGTGGTGCCCTAGGGGAAACATACTTAACAAATCACCAAAAAAAAATGGTGGGGAGGCAAAGCGGGAACATAAGGAGTAGGAAACAGCAGAGGGGACATCACGGTCAGAGGAGGAGAAGGTGCTCCACAGTGCTGGAACAGATATTCTCAGCAGCCTGGGGAAAACCTCATGTCCAAGAAGATTTTACTGACAGGAATTGCAGCCTGTAGGGAATTCATGCCAGGTCAGAGGAAAAGTGGGAGAAGGGAAGAATGGCAAAGAGAAAGTCACCTTATACTGACTGCAATAACCCCCTCAATCCTCCCCTGCACACCTCCAGGACAGGGCAGAGGAATCAGGTATAAAGGAGTAGAACATGAAGAAAGGGTGTAGAAAGATGTTACATTTGCCTTTGTTTCTTACTACCCAAATCTATTTTAATTGGCAACAAATTAAATCAATTGTCACTCAGGTGAGTCTGTTTTGCCCACAACAGTAACTGGTAAGCAACCCCCCTGCCTTTACTTTGATCCAGGAGCTTTCTTGGGCCTGTTGTGCTTCCTATTCTCTCCCCCTGTTCTGGTGAGGACGGGGAATAAGCAAGTGACTGGGTAAGAGTTTGATCCTTAGCTCCAGTTAACCCACCACAGAAATGCACAATTAAACCTCTTTAATTCCAGAAACCAGCAGACACCTGTTACTTCAGCTCCAATCATTTCTGTACATGTCTCTGAAAAGCTTTCCTAATAGTTATTATACCTGAAACTCAAGATTGCTTTGCTGCAAGCTGTTTTCTTTAGGTAAGAAAAAGCACAATTTCCCCACTACCAACAAGGAGTCCTGCTTCAGTTTGCAACAGATAACTCTGACAGTTCAGAGATAGTAAAGCAGCTTTGTTCAACCGTTTGTGGGTCCCGGTTCTTATATCAAATGATTCAAACACTTGATAAATGGAACAAACTCAACCAAGCTCTGTGCTGTATGAAAAGAAGAAAATGAAGCATTTGTTTCTTAAAAGAAGGCACCACAAGAAATAAGCAAATTAAGGATTATTAATACTCAACCCCATTCTTCTACCTGTTAACAAAAGCTGGTTAGAAAATTTCATGGAAAACAGGCTTCAAATGCTAAATGCCAATTTGACAGAATATAATTGATGGAAAAATGCACCTATTTGCTGCAATTGCTCAGCAGGGATGTTGTTCACCTGTCAGACTCTGCAAGCTGATGATTTTCTGCTAGATGGCTCCCGTGCTCTAGGGAAGATGAGGAGGACTTCAGTCTCTGAAGCCTGCAAGCTTCATACTTTCAGGTCACTGAGGCAGCAAGAATTCCTTATGCGGTGTCTGGAATGTAGCACCTTGAAATCACTTAACACAGATGCTGTACTCTACTGGAAAAATAATAATAGAATCATAGAATGTCAGGTTGGAAGGGACATCAAGGATCATCTGGTCCAACCACTAATGCCTTATGGTCACAAAAACACTCTGGATGCAAGCTGGCCTTAGAAAAAAACGTGTACCGCTTCGGCATTTCAGGTCTAAATGGGTTCTTTAATGACAGGAGTTTTATTATGAAAAATGGGAGAACCTGCCTCGTGCCTGTGTATCAGTGACCATACACTAAATATGGTTTTAACCTCATGAAACTTCAAAAATCCTTGGAGAGATACAGCTGTTATTTTATAATTTGAATATTTTGCTTCACTGCATCAGGATTCATCTTTTGCTTACTCTGGAAGAGACAGTATAGTGGTATTTTAAACCTATATTCCATTAAGTTATACTTATGTAACCTCACTAATGTTTAACAGGCATCAAAACTTCACAAAGGTCTCTCCTTCTGCTGATACCACAAAACTGAAAGTCATTGTGCTGCCATGAGTCATTTTAGTTAGAACTAATAATTCTGATAACTTCATTAACTTTGATGGACTTTCAGATTCTTTTTTTATGAAATGTGAATACAATGACAGTAACTTTGAACCTGATTTTCCGAGGAAGTGAGACTTACACAGCCGTACTGTGAGGCCTCCCCTTCCTGAACCCGTGAGCGAGTTGGGAAGGTCAGACTTGAGAGATACGCAGTTCTCAAAGGCAGGTAAATTCCAACACATTTGGTGAAAATTGATTGCTAGAGATGGATCAAAATTAGTGCTACCACTAAGGAAAAGCCAGTTGCAGTTCAGCCAGTTGGCCAGTCACCACGAATATACTGAAGAGGCAATCAGCACACGATTATTTCAGCAACAGCATATGTTGCCACATTCTCAGCCAAACTGGCAAAAGACATGGGAAGGAGCTGGGAGAAGTACTTCTTGAGCACTGAGGATGGAAAGGACTGAGGATTGTGGGAGATAAAAGTATTTTAAAAACTTCACTAGTTCTGCTGCTCACAGAACAACCTACTTCAGTATTTCAAAACTGTAGATTTTGCCTTGGGTAAGGCAAACTGTAGATTTTGGCCTTCTTATGTAAAAGATGTATGTGCACTTTAACACAAGCAATTCCTGCCTTCCGGTCTACATTTCTTTAAGTGATGATTTATTTATAATAAGATATATTTTATTGGAGAGAAAAGAGCTTATGCTTCATCTGTGAATGGAATGAAAAGCAAGTTGTTCTGCTTTATAGTACCAAGGAAACGTAGTTCCCTAGTTCTCTTACTCAGCCACAAATGTTTCTTTCTGCTGCTGGGAAAAGGCAAAGTTTCAGCTGCACATCTAAAGGCAAAGCATTTTCTCTTTCTTAATCTAGTACAGACAATTTGCTCTTTAAGCCTCCCATGAATTCCATGTCAGAGGTCTGGTCTGAAAAACAGTAACCTCACTCCCTCTCATGCCTGGAAAGACCAGCCTGTGAAGACTTCCTAGGGAAGCATCTCTATATTCACAGAATCACAGAATGTTAGGGGCTGGAAGGGACCTTGAAAGATCATCATATTATATCTCTCATGTAGATTATATCTCACAGCAGCATATTATCAACAAACAGGTCCAATCCAGTTTTTCCATAGTGTGTACTGGGATATACAGGCCAGAAGGAGCAAACAGTGTCTTACATTTGGTACCAAGGTGCTCTTACTTTCAGACATGGCAGAAGGGGCACATCCCACTTAATGACCTCAAAAGTCAGTTCTGTAATTGCAGGCACCTAAATACGAGCATTTGGCCTCTACGTGATTTTGATATGAACAATATTTGTCTCTGCAGCACACCATGACATCCAGCAATGACACCTGCTTTTCAAATGAAAAGCATACCAAAAAAAACGAAATAAAAATGGAGAAAGCGAAGAGCCAACACTTGAAATTGAAACTTGCCTACGCAATTCTCAGGTCCACTCCAAAGCTATGTAACTTGAAACAGAAAGCACTTTCCAGGAGGATGAGGTACTTCTGCTGTAGTTAGTAAAACAACTCTGGGTTGTCACAACAACTGTAAACAGACAGGTAAAGAAAATCCAACCGACAAAATGCACCGTGGTAAGAAAGTTCTGCAATTGTACAAGAACCATTATGACTATTTAACTTCATTCAAACTAATTATACTCAATAAATAAAACATAACACAACGAGAAAAAAAAAGCAGCTGTCTCCAAGCTACTTACAGCATAAGTGGATTAAATTCTATGCATAATGGACTAGTAAACAGCAGACCCATATAAACTGAAGAAAGAGAATTCCATTTCAAACACTGAAACACCATGAAGTTGACAATTGCACAGAATTATTAGCCAAATGCTAGGCAGTCAGCCAGAAGGCTTCAACAAAAATTGCCTTAAGCAAGAGCAGCAAACAAGGGGAGGGGTTAATGTTTTTTTTTAAAAAGCAATTAATTCACTCATGGGATGATATTTGTCACCAGAAAGGCCAGAATGACAGATGATTAAGACTTGTTAACGGGGACAAAAAAAATTAAAAAATTAAAAGCTGGTTTAATGTAAGAGGAAGTTAATGAAATCAGCAGTTTAGTAACAAATACAAATGTAGAAAACTCCTCCATTAACAGCAATAGGGACAGCCATTTTATTCTGTTAGTCTGTTGTAATTCCCTTTAGAGTTCACTTGGATAATGAGTGCTTAATGTCTGTGTGTATAAAACTAAAACTGTGTCCTAATTGGGTTTGGCTGAGCTAATTGCCTCTGATCAATAAATCTGACACATACTATGCTTGTCCTTCAAGAATATCACTCTGGGCTTCATTCCACTTCCTTCACACCGTGCCTCTGACATTCAGGGGAACAGAAATTGGGCACATTAATAGAAAATTGAAAGTAACACAGAAGAACTTAAATAGAGCAGTAAGCACTGGGGAAATGGGGATTTTATTCGACTAAACCCCCCTTCCCTTGTGCTTCATGACACATCCCAACCACCCGCAGCAGCTTCCGAGCAGTTTCACAGCCCCTACTCTGCAAACAGCATTTTTGTTGCTTCACCAACACCAGTACAGACACCAGTAGAGTCTCCTGGTGCTGACACCCAACACAGCAACAGGAGGGAAGTCCCTACAGGAACACCTTGAAAAGATCAAACAGGCTTTGCTAAAGTTGTCTCCCGCACACCATCCCCCCACCGTGAGTGTAGCTACAGTCACACCAGCATTTTTTGGCAGCGCAATAAGGAAAATACATGATTCCCCCCCCCCCCAACCCACCTATGCTTTATAGCCTAGGGAAACATCTAATCATATGACACAAAGCCTACTCTAGCCAAAGGACACACAAGCACAACAAAAAATAGCAGATGCAGACGCAACATAACTACTTAATACCACGCCCAATATTATCGTACAGCACCATTCATTCTTAACACATCTTTTTTAATTTCCTCGACAACAGGGTCAAGATCACTACACAAGCTATGCAGGCTACACAAGTTTGCTTTTAATTAACAGGCTAAATCTGCCTGATAGAGGCAGCTGTTGTCTGTAAGGTCATGAGATCCTCTTCCCAAAGACACAGCCATGTGGCTGCTTTGGAAATCAGTTGTTACTAAGAGCATCCCCTCAGATCATTTCAACAGAAGTGACGAGTAAGAGTCACTGGAAACCTCTAAGCTGGTATTCTGCTAGGAGGCAGGGTCACAAGGATCTTGTATCTGCTCCCCCCCAAATCACCTGCACTGTCCATAAAAATACAAGTAAAATGGTGCAACACAGATCTCCCCACCCTGCTTAAGCAGGAGAAAGGAGCTGATGAAAGCAACAGACTCTGTCAAACACCAGGTGCCCACTACACACTAGAGCTGGATGCCACTCAAACCAGAAGCAGTTTTCAAGGTGTCCTTCTGAGATGAAATCAGCCTTGGATTGTACTTCCAGTCTTCCACTATCAATAGTATTTTGCTTGCTTAAGATCCCTGCCCTTTCAGAGAAATCATCTCCCGATTTTGGTTTTTCTATACACAGCTGTGCCCTCTACTGGCACTGGCTAATTTACTACATATTTCGTCCTTTCCTCAAAAACCAGCACTACCTGAACTACATTCAGTAGCTGGAGTTATGATCCTCACTTTCTTTTAAGAAGCTGTTGCATTCACTTCTAAGAATTTATCTGTACAGAAGTTTCAAGACACTGAGAAAATCCAAATTATACGTCCTCACTTTTGAAGTATCTTTCCTATTAGTTCTTACTTTGACAGAAGAAAATCCTAGTTTGTGGTCTTTTAGATAATGTCAGAGGCAAGATCAATTCAACTAATTTGAGAAGAGACAAAATGAGCTGAAGTAGCCTGGAGTCACTGCTGATCTATTCCAATGCTACTCTCTTTAGGAAAAGCACAGAAAAATGAAAGAAAACATCAGTGTGAGTAGAAAATACAGTTTCAGTCCCAATTTAAATTTGCAAGCTCACTGGTGAAGAAACAGCCAGTGCACACAATCTTATTCCACAGTATCACACCTGACAGGCTTCGAGCAGCAGCAGCTTTAACATTTTGTCAGTGAGACAGCTCAAGACAGCTGTAGCACTGAGGAAGGGATGGTCTTGGATCACTATTTAAAAAAAAAAAAAAAAATCACCTTTGGTGGTGACAGCAAAGTTATTGTTCACATTTCCATGACCAAACACAGTTGTTCAGTTCCAGATCCATTCTCTTTTTTTAATCATTGCCTTAGTGCAGGATATTATACATACAAGCTTTCAGTTTGGACTAAGCCAATCTTCAAATTTCCCTGGGAAAAACATTAAATATAGAATTACAAATACCTTTCATGATGTCAGAAAGGTAATCCATTAAAAAATTAACATCTAAAACATCTATAACCTCTGTTACCTGGAAATTAAGTTTCAAACCTGTTCTTGTATGAACCAAATTAAGAATATTCTTATATGTGGGACCAAAATTATTTTTCCAGTTCTCACTAGGACTGGCAATGATTACTGTCCATACCTTTGTTTGTTTTCCTTGAAACTAGCGCACAAACAAACCCAACCAATCCAACCCCAACTTGCTTTCTTGAGACAAAAAGATATTCTCCATTCATATAACATAAAAGCTTTGTGCCAGCTCCAGAGATTTTTATTACATTGCTAAAGCCCCAAGAGTTAGTACAGGTAAGAGGAGAAATTAACTCTTCTTAGGAAGCTATAAAGGTTAATTTGGAAAAGGGAGCTCTTGGAAGCTGCTGGAAGTAGTAAGGAGGCCTCAGGATAGATGAGACTATGACAGGCAATTCTTATGATGTAATGCTCAAATTTAGTTTCTGTTTCTGTCATGTGACCCTGCTGAAGCTTCAGGTACATAAAACTCTTCCACAGATACCAAGCTTTCTTTTCAGCAGGCAGTGGAATTCCTGCAAGAAATGCTGAATCAGACCTTAAGAGACACTTTCATTTTGGCCTTTAGCAATTAAGATGGGAGTAGGAGAGTTTCAGAATTCCAGTTTCTCAGGTATTTCTAACAGCATTTGAGCTTTATTTTTCTAACTAGTCCTGTATTGATATAAAGTAGGTATATATATATATAAAGAGTCCAAGAGCTATAATGTCGATGAATCAACTTTTAGTCATATTCTCCAGATCTTTGCAGAATCACACTCTCACAGCAACCTTAATGTAAAGTCTATGTAAACTGGGGTCATTGAAGACCAGGAAAAAGTAGACAAGGCAGGACCTGGGATGACTTTGACTTACACCTCTAAGGGCTGCTGATCAAGAAAAGTAAAGGAATCTTCCTTTGCCACTCATGTTCTCCAGGCAAATACATTTCCGTGCTTTTGGCTTTAAATATTTATTGCTACCAACTTCTATCACTGTTCTTTACAGATATGCAAACCATAGAAAGCTTTGTTGTAGAGACCAGTGTAGCCATTACAGAATATTTGCACGAGATTCCATCTGGGCTAGTATCAGAGAAGCAGAAGAGTAAACTAAGAAGTCCTGGCTCAAATTCAGGTTGTAATTAACATTAAAGAACTAGCTGTGAACTACTTAATCACAAAAACGAGTAGAACAGGCCATTGACATTAGAAAAGTTATTTAGCATTAATTTCATCTCTAGAAAACTTGCTCCACAGCCCCCGACAGAATTTTAGGTGGCACTGTGTTGAATTTACACCTGAAGGATGTGTTCCTGTGTTAACACTTGCCTTGCTGCCTGGAAAAGTAATAATTTATGTTAGGTCAAGCAGAAGAACAGTTGTCATGCTGCATAAATGCTGTTTGTTAAATTAATTGCTATTGTACATGAAAATCAGTTAGTATCAATACGTAACTCACGTAGGGCTCAGAATGAAGCTTCAGTGATAGAAATGCTACAGGTCTGCATTTTCTGGACAAACGGCAACGTCCAGATCAGATCAACAGGAATAAGAAGTTTGAAAAGTGACTACAAGGTAAAAAAAATGAACTGGGCTTATTTACTCTAGAAACAAAAAAAAGAGGATCAAGCTAAACATGTGAGCCAACAATTCAAGGCCCTTTCAGAATCTCCTTCACTTTAAGTTCCTAAGAACCAGTTAAAAGACAACTCGTCACAGTGTGTTTAACTCACCAGGGCCCTTGAGCACAGCATGTGCTTTTAGACCTCTCTTCCACTTCCATATTTCTAGGATTACTGTGACTCTTAACACTATCTCAACACATTTCCCAAATTCTACACCAAGATGGCAATGAAACTGTACAAGACAGCAGGTTTTGAAGAGTTTCTTACCTACAAAAGAAGCAATGGACTCTAAAAGTGTTTACTCACTGAATTATTAGAATTACTGCTTTCAAAAACATTCACAAGAAAATTGAAAATATATAACAGAAAAGAAATTGATACAGCTTCTCAAAGGAAAGGTAAAACTTAGAAGTTCAAAACCTCTGCCTTGTTTTCCGAAAACTTTCATTCCCATAACACATACATTACCCAAGGCCAGGCAGCACAGCTTTTGTCAGCATGTGCAATGCACATCTGTGAATAAATCAAAAAAACTCAGGTGATTCAAGTCCTTCCCCTCTTAGGCTACAAAGCAAACTCTCAGAAAAGTGGAAAGTCTCTACTTCCAGATACTGTTTTTAGGCCAAGCAAGAGGAAAAAATACTAAATGTCATATGCTCTTTTACAGAATTTCATCTGCAGTCTGCTATGAAAACACTCTTTCTTACCTCAAGACACAGTGAGCTACATCAGTTTTCATTTTAGCAGGCACTTAGCATTTAACTTGTATTAAGGCCACAGAGTAATACTGGTTTTCAAAAGGCAACATCAGAAACAACCTATAGGTCCCATGTTCTTGGAAAAGCACACAAGCAGAGAGTGTATAGGTGTCAGCTTTCCCATGGATTGAATGTACCTTGAAACACTGAGTATATATGAACCACTCCGAGTATACTTCTGCAGTACTGAATGATGCACCCAGCAGGGCCCCTCTACATACGTTCTCCTCATAACAAATTATTTCAGTGATGTCCACTTAATTTTTTTGGAGCTTTTAACCATAACCAAATTGGTTAACAAATACAATGTTTTGACTGTGAAATCTCAACTGCTTTACTTAAAAACTGAAGTCTCAATTTAAGATTTCCCCAATTCATCTAGATCCTGGGCCCATCTTCCTCAAATACTAACCAAAACCACAAAGGGTAGAAGACTGTCTTCCTATTACTGTAACTACAGTCATCCAGAAAGCCTGGCTAACTCTTCTGAAAACGTCAGATTTCACTTCAACTGTCTCAAGATTAGCTGAATGACTCAGGTATTATTTGAACATAGTACCTAGAAGCTTAATGAAAACTTTTCACTGTATCACTCACTATTTGCAACAACTAGCAGCTCTTTCTTCTTGCTTTATCTCATAAAGAATCATTAATATCTATGCAAGGTTGTCAGTCTCCAAAGAGAACAGCAGTGGGCCACAGACAAACTCACACTTCCACTACCTGCTTTGCAAGGACTCTGATACATCATCTCCAAGGACCCTCCAATCCCTGGGAGATGCAGGGGTTTTATTTTCCATATTTACAGGATGCTGCCGCAGAGCCCGACCCTCTACATTCACTCCTACACTATTACTCCTGATACCCACGGCACCACTCAGCTGAGTTCCCCACCTGCTAGGGAGCTTCCTGCGGTCTTTAAAAAGCCTCTAGCTGCAACTTCAGGGATCCACATGCTTCCTGAGAGCTAACCTGGAAGCAGCCCGAGCTTTAAATGCTAGAAGCAGCAAAAAAAACCACAACACCCAAACCCACCTCCCCTCTACAGTCCCTCGCTTCCCGCGGGCACTTGTGCGCCAACCCCGGAAGAAGGAGGGCGGGCCTTCCGCCGGGCGCGAGGGCACTGATTGGCAGCACCGAGGGTGGAGCTGAGCCCTGCTCCTCCCCCCCCCATCCTGTTCCCTCCCATTCCCTCCCGTCCCCGGGCCCCGGAGGAGGCCGGGACGATGTTGGAGACGCTGCGGGAGCGGCTGTTGAGCGTCCAGCAGGACCTGACCGCCGGGTGGGTACCGCTCCCGGCCCGGTTTGGGGAAGGGAGAACGGGAACGGGAAGGAAGAGGGACAGGGACTCGCGCCTGCAGCCGGGCGGGGAGGGGGAAGCAGGTGACTGGAGCGGGGAGGGTGGAAGAGGAGGAGACGGCGGAGGCGGGACCCCCCGGCTTCGGCCCTTCCCTCTCCCCGTGATGCCTGCCTCCTTCCCGTGGTACTCTCACCGGTGCTGGGACGGGGCTCCTGGATCTCCCGCAGCCCTTCCCACCTGGGTTGGGTGGCTCATGGCGGGCCGGCGAGCCCTGGCAGCTCTGCACCGCCCGCAGCTGCGGCCTGGAGTTGAGTTGGGAGGAGGAGCCTCCGTGTTTGCTGCGGTCAGGGCAGAGGAAGAGAGAGGGCTCCTTAGAGTGAGGGAGATGTGAAGAAGGTCAATTAACGCGCTTGAATTTTTTATGAAGTAACTGACCTTCAGGGTTTTATGGATTAGCGTAATTGCTGAAAGAGGGAGCATCGCTCAGCTCTGTTCGGCGGATGAAAAGCTTTTCTTCCCTTGGAAGATGAGTTACCGTCACTTAGGGAAAAGAAACGCAGGATAAGCGGAAAGAGCAGCCTCTTGCGTACGTTAAAAAAAGTAGAAAGATCCTCTTCCTACGTTGCCTCACAAGGTTTATTTAGGTAGGCCCTGTATCGATGCTATTTTTAGGACAAAGCAGGTGGTCCAAATGAGCGTTACTGGAAGGCAGCGGTTGGCTGGAGAACGAGGTCATGGCTGTGCTGCAAAACTCTTCCTAATGAGTCACAGGAGGGTATCGTTTTGTAATCAATTGCTTTTAAAAAACTGCGTGGTCTTTGGCAACGTTGAGACTGACTTATAGTAATACCCTTGTAGTACATACTTGTATATAGTGATGGATGTCTGTGTACTCCAGAAACCTAGAATAAATAATTTGTAATGACTTATTTGCATCAATATGTGATGGTCCAGAGAAGTTGATAGAATAAGCTACTAGTCAGCCACATAAATTGCTTATATGTTGTCTGTGTCATCTTAGCAGACAGGGATTGAATATTAAAATGTCTTAAAAATGCAAAGTTATTGCTTTCTTCCTGTCTTTTAGTTTGGCTGTTATTTTTAGAATTTCTCATGAGGTTTGATGCCTCAGTACAGTGTAAGGTTCTTTTTCAAAGCTTTTTTTCACGCGATGAAAGAGGGCAATAGAAAGGTCGTAGCATGCTGGATGTGATGGTTATTTCAGTCTGTATTTCCTATAGTCTCTAACTGGCCTTCTTCCTCGTATTGCAATGGTTTCTTCTGTTTTGAGAGCAATCTCTGATCTCATCATTTCCATCTTTGTGTTTTAGCAGCGTCACTAATGTGCCCTTCTTGAAGTGTCCTGACTTTAAGTGCTGTTTCATCTGTAGTGTAATCTTTGTGCCAGTGGGAACCCCTGT
Source organism: Baryphthengus martii (assembly GCA_013396935.1). Taxonomy (NCBI): domain Eukaryota; kingdom Metazoa; phylum Chordata; class Aves; order Coraciiformes; family Momotidae; genus Baryphthengus; species Baryphthengus martii. Next base: position 710,015 of record VWZK01012336.1, read on the forward strand.
CTCGGAGCCATAGTAGCAGAGGCTCTGAAGGACATAATTGTTTTCCCCTGTCAATTCAGGCCAGGGTGTGACTTGTCCTGTTTTGCACCCTTTACCTCCCTAGACAATGCAACCCCAGTGCCACAGTGTTCTAGATTATCCTGTTCACTACCCCACCAAAGTGATAATAGAAGTCATTTTATCCCGGCAAGACTTTTACTCAAAATGGTCAAAACTCAAAGGAAGTATTTCTGGTGTCAAGGATGCTGGGCCAGCTGTGACCAACTTGTTAGCTACACATGAGTGCTTGTAAAGTGAAACTGTTGGATTTCTTGAAACACTGTGAGGGAAAAGCTTTTCCAGGGTTTCTGATGAAAGAATATCACTTCTAAAAGAGTACGGGAAGGTTTATGTTCAGCTGAGAAAGATTAAATCTGGGGTTGTGTGGTTTAAAGACAGAGCAGTTTAGGTTTATTAGATGAAGAAATGAGCTGCCCTTTCCCCTGCTCAGCTGTCTGCTCTCTACCTCTGTACGTCTTTCTAGATTCTGACCCATTTACCTGCAAGCAATCTTTAGCAGGAGGAGGACTGAAACAAAACACACAAAAAAGCAGAACAGTAAGCTGTGTTTGTCTGTGCTCAGGCAGTAATTCATGTGCTTCTGCCAGCTTGAGTGATGTGGTTTTACACTGCCTCTGCTTTGTACAGAGGACGCTGCTGAAAAGAAGCCAGTGTTGTGTAGTGTAGTGGTAAATCCTTTAACCTTTACTTCTGACTGCCTGGCGGATAATCCAATCAGAGAGCTGGTAGCTGGGACTCAGCATTTCCTTCAGCCCCTGTATGCAGAGGGGTGCTGCTGTCATGGGCTGGGGTGAATACTGGGGAAGGTGACAGAAACTTTCTGCAGCGGCATTGTTCTTCCTCAGTGTGCTGTGGTTGTTGCTACTTGGCTTGTCTGTTATGAACAGCTCTTTAACAGAGAGTAGAGACCTCTCTTAGCATGTCCTTTCTCAAATTGTCAACCACCTGTTTGCTGTAGAGCTTTGAGGTTTCATCTTTGACTTCCTGAAAATTGGTGGTGCTTCAGACTGGGGGAGTGAGTGGGCTCTTCCTGGTAGCAGCCTGAGTATCTTTATATTAGGGGTGTTTCTCAGTCACTGGGTCACTCAGAATTACATCTTTGTGTCTCCCTGATCTAGTGGGAGGTGTCCCTGCCCATGGCACGGGGGTTGGAACTTGATGATCTTCAAGGTCCCTTTCAACCCTGACAATTATGTGATTCTATGTCTGGAGGATACCTTTTGAGCTCATAGCTTATTTCCATCTTGCTTATGTCTGTATGTCCTGGAACTCCAGAGGGCATAGAGGCTGAGGACATCCATCAGCTTGGTGCTCAGAGAATAGCGGGAGGTTTTGGTTCTCACTACCATGCCAACTTGACTGGCATATATGGATGGGTTGACTGAAAAAAAAGAGTGGAAAAGATTTGTGTGGGTCCTTTGTTGTTGGTTGGAGGTCTGTTTTTGTTTTGTGGGGTTGTATTTGGTTGTTTGGTTTTATTGTTGTTTTGTTTTATTTCATTTTAGGAGCAAGATACCAGTCAGTTTGAAATTGGCTGTAGGTGAAACAAGGCTCAGATTTGTTCAGCAGCAGTGTACTGTGGTGATGCTGCTGGAGGTTCTCATAGTTAGCAGAAGAAAAGTTATGCTTGTGCTTGTTTTGCCTTCGCAAACTTAATGACAAAAATGTCTGTGTGACTGTCCTGCTTTTCCTTGGCACATATTCCTTCTAAAGGCTGTTCTTCAGGATTGGCCTTGTTATTTCTCTGCAGACCTTTATTACCTGTCTGCTAAGGAAGCAGTATTGAGAGCTGGATGACTTGGATATATAGCTCCCATTAAACTTTATATACCCAATTGATGATGTACTTGTAGAAAAATCTCATCATTTAGAAGCAACATTGGTGTGAATAATTTCATATGGCAGTCTTCACAAAACTACATGAAATTTGATTTATTTGGGAAATAAACTGTAGAAAATTAACTATAATAGCCTGGAATTAACATGTTATGTGTTCAAACAAGTTGTTCTCTATTTTTGGTGTTGGAAATGTCTGATGGTTTTGTGTTTTGATTTATAGGTTGAAGACTTTGGGCGACAAATCAAGAGAAGCCAAAAAAAGCAGGCAGAGGTACTTCTGAACATCTTAATGTATAACACTGATCTAGGATCCTCTTGTTAAAGAAGAGTTTGAAAGTGACTCATATAAATGAGCCAGTTACAAGAACATTTGCATATAATTTTAAAGAATATTCTTTCGATAACACAAAAGCTTAACCCTAATATTGAGGAAATAGCTTGCTTAGTAGAATCTGCTTTGATAGGCCTAAATAATTTCTGATGACCATCAGTCAACTTATGACTATTTAAATTATATGAATATTGTTATTTTGGGGCTTTACACAAGATTCAGGTTGCAGTGCACTGAAATGTAATTGTTTACAGTCTCTGCAAATCTCATGTACTAAAGTTGTAATTAATTTTTTTAGTCTTAAGAGAAATACGAACCTTTTTGTTGTGGAAAATATATGTATAATGGAGTACTCCAGTAATCTATTTCAGGAAGATTTAAGATTGTGGTGTTTTGTTGTTTTTTTTGTCCTCTGTATTTTATTATATTGTTCATTCTTTCAACCTCTGTAGACTGTAGGGAAATGCTACTTAACACCTGTAAATGATGTCTGTGAATATTGCATCTTCAAATAAGCTCAGAGATGCTTTAATATAAAGCACATTCTTACTAAAACTAGTTTATGCCTACATATTACGTTTTAAAACAAGCCCTGAACAAAAAGGAAGACGTCTGAAATAAACTGTTAACGTTCTGAAGCTTGATGTTTGAGATATAAAGGCTTTTTAACAGAAGACTGGTTGCATTCACAAAATGCGGAAACTCAACTAAGAATGAGTGAAGGTTTGAATAAAACTGTTTTAGGCGGCTGCTTTCCCTGTATATTTCCAGTCCATAATATTTTGGTTCATCTGATGTACTGTAAATATCCATCACTTTTTGTAAAAAACACTGGGCAAACCAATTGGTTCATAACAAAGAGAAGAATGCCAGGGTGACTTCTGCTTTGCTAATAAAGTTCTGGGACACATGTAGCTTAGCTTGATTGTAAGAATGGCTGAGACTTTGTGGGTCAGGAGCGGAGAAGAGCCTGGTAAGGGTGGTGCTGAGATGGGAATTTGTGACTGGCCATCTCAGCAGGGAGTGGGTGATGTCTCCTCTAAACAACTTGAGGAATTCTCTATATAATTAAACCCCCATTCTTATGGAGGCCTTTAACTTCCTTGACTTATGCTGGAAGGGCAACAGAGTGGGATGCAGTCAAGAAGAGTTCTGGAGAGTGTCAGGGATAACTTCTTGATACCCTCTTCATAACTTCTTTGGCATGCAGGAATAGCCTTAGGAAAGCCAGAGCTCACCTAGAGTTCACATTTACAAGAGATGTCAAGGCCATAATAAGAGATTCTAGCCTAGCATTGATAGTAAAAGGCTGAACAAAGGAAACATGAGGATGTTGGTGACTGTGGTGGTTGATTTAGGCAAAGCAAATGTAGATGCTGTGGTGCTCAATGCCTTCATTGCTTCAGTCCTCACAAACACGGTCTCCTAGTCCTCTGTACTTAGTGAAAGGGTTCAAGAAAGGGACTGGCCAGTAGTGGATGAGAATTGATGTGGGGAACTCAACCTTGAAAAACCCCATAGGACCACCTGGGCCAGGAGGTACTTCATTGAATTCCAGAGCTACAAATCCAAAGGCTTTCCCTAGGAAGAAAGTATCCCCTGCAGCAGTACAGACTGGGGCTGACTGACTTGCTGGGAAGTGGGTTTGCTGAAAAGAGCCAGCCTGGCAACACACCTGGCAGTGAGGATGGCCAACAGCTTTCTGGGCTGTATGAACAGGCTCACAAGCAGCAGGATTGAGGGAGGTGATTATCCCTTGTACTCAGCACTCCATAGAGCACAGCTGGCTACTGGGCCCGGCTTGGTCCCCTAAGAGAAAGGCATGATGACATGGAGCAAGGTTAGTGGAGGGCAGCCAGGATGGTTGCATCTGGAGCTGTGCATGAGGAAAGGCTGAGACTGGAGCTTATTGAGCCTGGAGAATAGATGGCTTTGGGGGGATCTCACAGCAGCCTGTCATTACCTGTGAAGTAGTGAAGACAGTGAAGAGGCTGTTCTATTCTTTTTTGTGCGGTGGGAACAAAAAAGGCAACATGTGTAAGTTGAAATGAGATGTTCAGTGGGAAAAAGGCTCAAAGGAAAAGCTTTTTGCTCACGAGGACGTGAAAAAGCAACTGGACAAAGCCCTCGGCAAGCTGGTCTGATCCTGCTTTCAACAGGAGGTTTCACTAGAGGCTATTTGAGGTCCCTTCCCACCTCACTGATTCTATCACTTTTCCCTTCATTTAAGGAAAAAAACCTTTCCTTTATGGCATTTGGGTTTGTTTTTTTCCATTCAAATGGTTTAGATGACAGTGCAGAACAGTCAATTCTGGTAATCTTCCAAGAGACAGGTCTTGGATGGCATCTATCTCTTCACGTAATGCAACCTTACAAGTGCTGCATTCTTAATTTTCTTTAACTTAAGCTAAGTTGCTTTTATATTTCAAGCTGTTACTAATGAAGATGTATGCATCCAATAGGAAATTATTAAACTATCAAAGTATTTATTTTTAACGTAGAATATATTAAGCGCAATATCTCTATGGCGGAACATGGAGAACTTATGTAGGAGTCTTATTTTCAGAATGTTTCTGCCCACTGTTTTTAAGTTGAAACAATGTTCATCCCATGTGTTTGTTAACTGCACTTAGAAATTATCTAAAAAAAAAGTTGGTTTTAATGGACAGTATCCAAAAGAGACAAGAAAGGACTACCATAAAATAACAAGGGTAAAAACCAAACCTGGCTTTGGAACATTCTTGCAAGATATACTTTATATAATAAATTTTAAACCAGAATTGACAAAATGTTTGTGAAAGTGAACAGTAGGGAGTATTTCTGTGCTCAGCACACACGTATTTTTTATAACAGCCTTCCAGTCATTAACTATGTTTGTATATTTACAATCTGTTTTCTAGAACTGTTCAGTGTTTGCCAGAGTTTTCTGCTGGACTGGAATTATTGAGCAGGTATGACCTTCCATTTCTTTGTTAGTGTCTGCTTCTTATAATTTGAGAAATAACTTTATTAGCTGAAGAAAATGAGAAGAAAATCAAGATGCTACTAGTAGTTGTTTTTTTTTTAATATTGTGCAGATAGTAAGTGAGGAGGTTTATCAAATGATAAACGTGTTTAAAGCTTGCCCAAGCCTGAAGTTTTGTCATGTTAATGAAACAAAAGTTCTGGAGGAAAAGCAGCATTTGAAATACTGCTTTAGTTCATGGTCTCATGTACAGGGATGAAGGAGACCAACACTGAGGCTCAGTCTGTGGTTTTAATTTGATGCTTTATAACTTTTAAATATATGACATGGTGTCATTCTGTTATAATACAGAGTATGGCTGTCATTACCATGAAAAGAAAGCATATTCTGTATGTATTTAATCACTTTTTTTCTGAGTAAGGGAGCTATCTGCATTATAAATGTCCTTAGTATTTCTGTCTTTAAAAAAAAAAAAAAAATCTATTCTTTTTTTGCAGAGGGGAGGAGGGAGGAGGAGTGATTACAATCTTACAATTTTTTTCATTTTCTTAATTGGGTTCCAAGTAGTGCTTAAGGTTTTTATGTGTGGTCTTACAAATATTGCTGGGTCCATTTAGCTCTTAATATAACCTAGCAGGTTAAAAAACGTGAATCTCTTTTTCTTTGAAAAAAATTATTTCTTACTGTATATTTGTCTTGGTAGAATAGTAAATACCAGAAAGAACCGTACAGCTTTTGAAATGTTTTTTTCTGGTAGTCCCTGTAAATATAAATACAGTGTCATCCAGGAAATCCTTTTTTGTTGAAAGGAGAACACAGTCATTTATCTTTGCTCTCTTCAGATATGAAGATGCTTGGGCTGCCCTTCACAAAGGAGCCAAAGATTGTGCAAAAGCTGGAGAGGTAAGAAAAAAATAACAATGCCACAGTTGAAATATTTTTAAATGTCTAAATAATTTTAAGTTAAAATGTTTAGTGCCAGCATACTGGGCTGACCCTGGCCGCTGTGGCTGAGCACCCACACAGCCTTGTTCACGCCCCCACCAGTGGGACAGAAGAGAGAACAGGAAGAACAAAAAAGAGATAACTCATGGTTCAAAATAATGACAGTGATGCAAAAGCAGTAACTCATAACTTCCCATAGGGAGACCAACGTCCAGCCAATCTCAGAGCAATGGTTACCTTGGAAGACCAAACCCTTATTTTTTTTATTGTTGAATATAATGTTACGTGGTATGAAATAGCTCTTTTGTTGGCTGTTCTGGCTGTGTCCCCTCCCACCTTCTTCCCCACCCCCAGCCAACTCTCTGCAAGAGGCCAAGGATTAGTGGGGAAGAGGGAAAGCCTTGAAGCTATACAAACATTGTCCCAGCTACATCCAAAACCTTGCTGTGTTGTCAGCACTGTTTTGGTCAGAAATCCAGGATACAGCACCATATGGGCTGTGTGAGAGCTGACACAAGCAGGCTGTAGGAACCACCACAGAACTGCGGATGAAATGCAAAGGATAAATCTATTCTTGCTACCTTTCAAACTGGGGGATCTCTGCAGCAGCACCCAGGCAGAGGGAGGAAAGTGGGGACACAGACACCTTTCTAGAGAGCAAAAAAAGCTTTTGAACCTGCTGCTTTCACCTGTATAAGAAGCATTTTTTTTTTCCGATGTAGTTTTCCACTGTGCTTTGATCTTTCCCACAGCAGGAAAGGAATCTCGAACATATTCAGTAAGGTGCCCCTGAGTCCACCACAGGCCTGTTATCTAAACACAGATGTTCTACTTACCAAGCACACAAAATGAAATGATCAGTTAGTGTGATACATGTGGTTTTCGACGCCTCAGCTCCAAGTCACTTGAGTGTGTTTACATCCTCACCAATCTTCAGTTATTTTCCCACAGGCTGCTATGAGGAAAATTAACTTCATCCCAGCTGGATCCAGTACAACCAGTATAATGAAAAAAGAATGCTCTGTATTGCTGCTTGGGAAAAATGCCAAATTGTACTGGTTTTTACAGTGGTTTTAAGAAGGTGTTTGACAGGCAGCTGTTGGAATTGATCAGAATATCCAGTTTCTCTTATTTCTCACAGCTTTTCTGGATTTGATGGTACTCAGCTTACAATCAATATTTTTTAAGTATTAAATATAAATATTGTAAAAATAGAAATTCTCTGTCATCGTGTTTCTCACAATTAGAATGAAAAACTTCCAAAAAGACTTTGAAAATTTCCATGGAATACATGTTTATTTTTGGGAGAATCCAAAATATGTATTGCTTGTGGTTGTTTTTTTTTTCTTTTATATAGAAGTAGAAAACAGAGAGTTCAGTAAAATTGTGTAAGCACACAAGATTTACTGTCCTCAATCAGACCACTAAAAGTCCACTTGTCCAGTGTATTCTTTCTGTTACTGGCCAATAGCAGATAAACTACTTGTGCTGTCTTATTTATAAATGTTGAATAGAGAAAGGAAGGTGAAAATGTCAAGCTTTAATTGCTGCCTACAGTCTTCCTGTGTTAAATTATAGATTCTAACCACCAATTCCATCTACAAAATTGTCCTAAGAACACTGCTTTTAGATGATGGTAATTTTAGCTGCATTCAATTATCTCTGGGCTGAAATGTTTTTTCTGCTGTTTGCACCCATCTCATGGTGTTGGGTATTTTTTTATTTGCTTTACTGTTTGACTGATATAAATCCCATATCTCATTCTCAAAAATAATCTTGACTTTAGTTAAGGAAGAGTGTTTGTCTTCTGAAGTGTTTAATTACTCACTGGGCTTCAGAATAAGTTTTCAAACCTTGTCTGGTAAAACAGGATGGCTTTTTGACAGAGGTAGGTAGCTGCAGGGATTTGAAAATGAGACAACTTACTCTGATAAAAAAAAAATCTTATCTGAATTGGATAGGATGGTAAATTTTTTGAGAATTTCCTTTGCCCATTGCTGAGACGTTTTCCGTTTCTGCAACTAAATTCTACAAAAACTGAGGAATCCAGAATGTTGATGTCATCGTGGGCTGCAGTTGTGTGCAAGAGGAAGAACAAATAATGGAATTAAGAACAGGGAAACTAATTAAATGATCTCAAGTATCATATATAAGGGAAACATTTGTTACCTGTGATCTCCTGATCTGGCTGTTTTGCATAGAATCTGACCTATGTGAATCAATCTTTAAGTGGTGTATCCATAAAACATTTTCTGTGTTGCTGAGTATATTGAGAACCAACTTTTTATCTTGTTTTGATCAATGCATTTTAAGTATTTCATACTACAGGGGCTTACTTGACTGTGTTGTATATTTACTTGAGAAGAACACAAGTGGGAGTGCTCTGAGGTTACTGTGCTGACGATGCTTGTGGATGTGTGAATTCTAAAAACCAGTCAATATGCTCGTAAATAGGTTTCTCAATTTACAAGTGAAGTAAAGAACCTGTTTGTTTCAGCTGGTGGATAGTGAAGTTGTCATGCTTTCTGCACACTGGGAGAAGAAAAGGAACAGTCTGGTGGAACTCCAGGATCAGCTCCAACAAATACCTGGGTTTTTAGCAGATCTGGAATGCCTCACGGCAAGCCTCGGTAAGGTTTTATAGACATAACTAGCAGTCAGGTCAGAGGATTAACCTGAAGTTCAGCTGTTGTGAACTTGGCCATTGTAAAATTTAATTTTGCTGCCCAAGCACATCTTTTCTGTTATAAAACAGTAGCTGTTAAACAAACTAGTTATATAAAAGCGAAAAGATTGTAGTGGTTGCTCTCCCAGTAGTTAAAATATTGTGTCATGGAGACATTCAAAACCTGCCTGACCTGTTCCTGTGCGATCTTCTCTGGGAGAACCTGCCTTGGCAAGGGGGTTAGACTAAGTGATCTCCAGAGGTCCTTTCCAACCCCTATCATTTTGTGATTCTGTGATTAAAAAAAAAAAGGTAAAAAATATTGTATGGCGAATGCGTATCTTGGTGTGAACAGTTGAAAGGTACTATTTTTGAAGTCTTTTTAAATTCTAAAAGATTTGTAAGCAGTGTGAAAACTCATATATGAAGTAGCTTCTCTTCGAGTCTATGTAATTTTATATAATAATTTATTTTAAATGGTCATTTGATTGGGAAGGAAGGAACAAGAAACTTACCTGGCTTGGGACACTTTCATGGCAGAAACTTTTTGTTGAGAGTAATTGTTGGTTCCAAAGCTAACTTGCATAGTTTGACTTAGTGTACAAGGGGAGGCTATTCTGAAGTGATACCCAGCTGGAGGAAACCACCACTGCTTCAAATTAAGGTTACCAAATACCTTGTGTGTTACATGAGTTCCAATTTTTACTACTTTACCAAATGTTAACCTGTCAATTTAATTAAAAAGATGGAAAGATGAATCCTTTAGTGCACTACTTCTGGCAACCTCTCATACAAAACAGTTGATTCACTGTTGAAAATGAAATTAGAAAAAAATGTTCTGACCTCTTAGTCTCTGAAAAGCTCTAGTGTTGCTGAACCTTGAAGCGAGGACACAGCATCTGACAAGTGCCAAGCTTTTCTGGCCTCTTGCTGCCTCCATGAAAATTTGTTCAAGTTGCATCAAATTAAAGCTTAAAAAAATTCCTGTCTGTGCATGGATTTTAGAAGCTGAGTCCCCCAGGGACTCTGCCTGCACTATCCCTACACCAGCTGGGAAGTGTGCAGAAATTCTCCAGGTAATTGCAGCTCTTGTTTTCTCTGGGGTGGGCTGGATTCGTGTGCTGGCATCTGATGGGAAGAAAAGGGGGCTTCTTTTCTGTATTCAAAAGCTAATATCTCATTCTTCTATGGTCAGTGGATACGCACAAATTGGCTTTTGTTGTTCCTAAGTAGGCTGGTAATAACTTTGCTATTTCTTTCTGAACCAAGGAATGTATTTCTCTTTTTTTTTTTTTTTTATTACAGTTTTCTTATACCACCTCATTCAGTAAGGCTTTATCATGTGTGGTTGTCATATAATGTTGGCTTTTTGAAAAGCTCAGTTATTTTCTAGGAAATATCAATTCAAATAATGATTTATTTTAATGCTGATTTTAATATCATCATGCACAAGATGATGCAGTCCACTTGTAGCCCAAAGATAAACGATATAATAAAATCTTCTGGAATTATTTGTATGGTTCATAGCTGCAAATGCTATAAATCCTCATGAATTGGGGTTGGATTCCCATTTCGAATACTATAGTTTTATGAACCAGAATTAATCTCACCCTGATTGTAGTATTACTTGGAGAAGACACACTGTCTCCTGAATATTTTTGATACTGCACAAGGAGGATTTAAGGAAAATGTAAAATCTACTTCTAAGATTGAGAGATGCAAACCAAATCTTCTAATCTTACTTCTTGTGTCAGCTTTCAAATAATTCACCAATAGATTTTTATTGATTCCTTTTAACCACTGTGAGTTTTTTGGAATTGTTGTGTTGTGGGTTTTTTTTCTGGTAACTTTTACAGAGTCTGTTTGAAGATAAAGGTATAATTTGTACCAAATTCAATATCTACACTGAGGAAGTGATTTATCAGAATTTTGCTGTGATACTCTGCTTGCTGTTTTTAGTTTTTATAACTCTGAACTATCTGCTTTTTATAAATATAAACTGTATTCAATTTTCCAAGAGTTGATTTACACTGTGGCTGTAAATTTTAAATATGAATGAAACATTCTGAAAAGAAGTGTGTGAATATAGAATTAAACTGCTGTGTCCTAGGCTGCGCATCCAAGATGTAATTTGGCTAAACTTCATCAATTCAGAAAAGCAATAGTTTTGTGTTTTACACGATACTTTTTTAATACCATCTATTAATATGTTCAATCAATAAATATAGTGTTATGCTCCTAATAAATATATTAATTCTTTTATTTTGAAAGTAGATAGAGAATCCTGGCTGCTTTTGATAAATTTCACGTAACGGAAATGACCCTTTTTAGAGACCTAGTTAAGATCGGTCTGAGACAGGTATAGATTCTTTAGTTTTTGCTGTGTATTACAAGACACACTTTTATTAGCGCTTTATTTGCAAAAGTCCCTTGACTGAGATGCTCACGTTATCAGTCACCCCTCACTTCAAGTAAAAAGTCTGAGTCTTCATTTGAAAAATTCATTGTATTATGCAGTGTCTTGTTGAAAGCCTTGATGAAAAAATTACTGTTATGTAGAAGTGAAAAGGACAGTTATTGCTCTTTCAAAGTCCAGAACATGGACCATCACTTAGGCCAACTTTTATCTGAGATATTGACAAGCAGGTATTTTCTACAAGATCTGACATGCTTGTCTTAAAATGAAGTAAGCTTCATGTTTGAGCAGAGGCATTTGGCTCAAATATTTGTTTTGATTTAGCAAATCAATGCGTGCAAACTTTGTTCCAAATCCAAAGTTCACTGATTTTGAGTTCGGTTTTGTTTTGTTTTAATTTAAAGGTCTAATGTTAACCATCAACTTGATACTGGTTTCACGAAGGCCGGTCATGAACCTGGGAGACAGTTCCAATGTAGGGTGAGAATATTTAGACCGATGAGACTGGCAAGAAAGTGAGGCTGTAATGAAATAGGGCTTTTATTCACAAAGATAAAAGTTATTGCTTCCTAATCTTTAGTAAATACTTTTTTTCCAAATATGGTAAGATGAGCGTGTAAATCCATTAGGGAAAGAGAAACTTTGCACTGCTGAGGGGACGTATCCTTGTTTATATCTTGAGCAGAGGGACATGCTTTATTTACAGATTGTGTATCAAAGATGAAAGCTGTCATTTTCCAGCTTTGCAAATTCAATCCAATCGGTTCAGAGAAGCACAAGTATTTTACATAAAAGAGAATAAAAAGACCATGTATCTTTATTTCAGTATAGTTTGTGGGATTAATCATAGCATTACTGTTTCAGAGTGATTGTTGCCTGACTACTTGGTCGTGGGATTTCTTAAAGAGCTGGATAAGTAGTAGCCTGGCCCAGATTCTTTAGAACATTAGCTGGCCTGCTGGGGCAGATTTATTCTAGGAAGTGAATTTCTAGATTTCATATTTTTGCTAAATAACTTTAAGAAGTATAAGTTTATTTACGTGGTGAATATAGATGAGAGCTCTTCAAGGCATTATAGCTTAAGTTTCTATCTAATTAAATATGTAGCTTTGTTTGGAACTTAGTTTTGATTCACATTCTCATTTGGGTAGGAGAGGTGTTAATTCACAACTGTAGCTTGTGCTATTGCTATGGAGCTAGTCTTCGATATTTTCATTTGGTGAAAAGCAACTAAGTGTTCTTTCATTTCAAAAAGAAAAAAAGATTTAAACCTGTGTAGCAGTAAAGTGGAATTGTTGTCTTCTGGAGACATCTTAAGTGTTCATTCCAGTTCTTCAGGAGCCAGGTGTTTTCTGAAGTTCCCACTAGAGGCTGCTCAAATGCTAGTGCTGAGAATCAGTTTCCCTCTAGAATTCACTTTTCTTCATCTGCTTTATTTTCCTGTCCTTTGTTGTTGTCATTTAATATTATTTCAATAGTAACTACAGCAAAGCGGGTGGTGGGGTTTTTAAGTGGAAAAACCAGTGGTTGATAAGTACCTTACTAAATTATCCTGAACCCTGCTGTGTTGGTGAATTTTGCAAATTAAGAAGTGAGCAATCATTCTGAAAAGCAAGTTAGCATCATACAGACATTTGGATTTTAATGCACTCAGAAAAGTTCATTCCTTAGGGAAAAAAGGACCACTAGTCATAATTGCGGTCGTGATATTGCCCTTTGAATGCGTCTGAATTTTGTGAGAGAAAGTAGAGTACATGGTAAACAATGTGTATTCCACATCACAATCTGTAGAACTGAAAACTTTTTTTTTTCAAACTTGTTTCTACATTAATTGTCAACTGCCTTTTTTTCCTCCCCCTCAGGTAATCTGTATACAGTTAAATGATTTAAGGAAATTATTGCTGATTGATTCATGTTTCCCTTTCTGACTGTTGTGAAGCAGTACCTTCCTCATTAGGGACTAAAAAAATCTTACTAAGTGATTGGAGCTGAACATATGAATATACTTGCTAGGAGATTTATTTATGAAGACTTACCTTTTGTTTTTTTAGGGGAACCACTAGGATAGTGATTTTTAAAGGAGTAATGGCTAAGAAAATTGAAATTTTGCATACTCCAAGATAGACTCCAAATGGAATGGCCAGGGCAGAACTGAACATTTGACTGATGCCTTCAGCTTTCTCTTTTGTTCTTTTGAGCATCCAAACCATTAACTTTAAATCCTTTTTTTCTACCTGGAACTTTTTAGTTACTGTCTTACTTCATGAAGATTCCTTCTGTCTGTTACAGGCAAAGGTAAAATACAGCCATTTGCCAAAAGTCAGAGTTGCTTTAGGTTTTCTGCTATTTCATTCCATCATCTCCATAGTTCTTTGCATCAGCAATCCAGTTCCTATGGTGCAACACTCCAGTCCGTCTGTCTCTGAACTGCAAACTCCCTTTTATTCTTTGGTTGCAATTTTGTTTGTAAGAATGTAATTTATCCTTTCTCTGGCAATTTACCTTCCTCATGGCATAGCAAAAGGCCTGGCAAAAGGGTGAATAATAGCCCTGTATTCAAACAGCTCCATCCCAGAGTGACTGGCTGGTTAAGAGTTTGGGAAAATAGTTTTTCCATTTTGGGATCCTGAGGAGGGACATGGAGTTTAGCATTAATCACCTGCAGGGAGGGTGATCCTTTCGTACTAGATTCACATGGAATAATTCCGATCAGAAGGGACCTCAGCAGTTCTCTAGTTCAAATTTCTACTCAAAACAGTGTGAGCTATGAGATAAGATCAGATTTATCAGAACTTTTCATAGACATGATCTCTTTTAAGTTGAGACTCCAAGCAATTGTGGTTAGAGAGGAGATTAAGGGGTTTTACATGTTTTTAAGTGCCTGACTATGTAGAATAGCTCAATCTAGAGATTTACTTATCAATAAAGGGTCTGCCTTCAGAGAAAACTTTTGAAGTCTGTATTTTATATTATCACGAGGTCATGTAAAAGGTAAAATTCTCCTGGTGTGCTTTACTTTTTCTTTGTTTGAATAGTTTGTTAGTAATGGTTTTGGTTAGCACTGTTGATCGTTACCAGACAGGAAGGACTAAATTGACAGTGTGTCCAAGAAAGAAAATTAAGTTACGAGTTCTGATGCTGCTCTTCCTGAAGTATAGACCACAAGCCTGTGAGACCAAGATGCTGGAGCAAATACAGAGATTCAGCATCTTACTACAAAGGGAGCCTCAGATAAGTCTCCCATAATGTGGCTCTGCATCATGTGGACTGAGATTTGTTTTATCTTTTTGAGCCATTTATATAAGTGCAATTGTTGCCATGTTCATGATGTACCTTTATGAGATCCTGTTGCTGTTCAGATGAGTTATCTATTGATACAACTTGATATTCATGTAAGTATTTCTTACAGGCCAGCTAGAGGCAAACTTTGAGGAAATGGAGAGTCATCTATTGTGTCTGGAGGACCTATGTGAGCAGTGTGAGTTGGAAAGATGCAAATGTATGCAGACATTACAGCTGGAAAACTACAAGAAAACAAAAAGGTAAATAAAACAATTGCTATAAATATGAATTAGCACAAAACACGTTCCAGATATGAGTGCCAACATACTGCTGGTGTTGCAAGTTCTGCCTCCCAGAAGGTCCCTGATACCTTAAAGGTTCCCCTTCTTCACATTTGCCTGCAACCTAGTTTTTTCTTTTTCCTAAACCAGGGCAACACCATTCTCTCTCTCTTCAGGAAGAGTCAACAGTGGTCACTTTGGCTGAATATTCACTTGTTTGGATCTGTTTAAGTAGTTAAACATTTACTAGTAGTAATTTCAAAGTTCTAAATATGTGCTATTTAATCAAATAACAGACACATTTAAAATGTGCCTAAAGCAACTCTGTGAAATATAATAATTTCTGAAGCTTTCCAATCTTTGTTCTCTTTGTCGTCCTCGCTCCTTCTCCCCCTACCCTCTGCTTTCAACATCAAAACAAAGTGTTAAACTGTTGCCTCCTCTGCTTAGCAGCATCTAATCAGTTTTATAAATAGAATGCTAAGCAAACTACTTAACATAATTATAAGCTGATTACATTTGGTCAGATCCAGACAAAACAGGAAAAACGCAGGTAATTTCTAGTTGATCGTTATCATAGTATTTATTTAGGTAAGAAATTAACTGCTGGCTCATTACTAGAAGGACATTTGCCAATGAAGATACTTGAAGAATGAACAGCCAGTTAATTTAATACGTGTGTGTGCTTTGTTATGAGTGTTTGGAACTCCTCGTATCCCGTCTTCCTCTCTTCAGTGTTTCGGGTTTTTATCGTGGTATCAGCTGCTGTAAGAATTAAGTGGAGTTTCAGGAGTCTATGCTCTTTCTTTAGCACAAGAATTATTTTCATGGAGTGAGTGGTTTTGTGCATTTAAAAACAAAAATAAAAAATAGTTTTTCCTGTGTTTTGACAATATAGGAATGAAAACAGAGCTGAACACAAACTCTAGAAACTGTGGTTATTTTAAGCATGTAACAAAAAGTAATTTGATTATGAAGTCACTGTAAAGCTTAGGCTAGAAGCTCACATATTTCAAGTCTTTTGAAAAAACTTCCTATATGAAAGATTTAGAAGAAGGTACTTTAGGTCAACATTAAACCTTTAAAATGCAGCTTATGGTAACTATGGGAACCGATTTTCAGAAATAGGTCTCCCCTATTAAATACAGCAACTTTATTTCTGTTCAAACAGATCAATTTTTTTCCTTTTTGTGTTGAGTACTAGTTTCAAAGTGGGTTCATCAGGCTAAAGTGTTTTCCACAATATATTTTAAAAGGTGGCATTTGAGGAGATTGATTGTTTTTCTGTGTGCTTGTCTCTGGATTATTATTATTTCTTTTTTGTTGTTTTTAAATCTATTGATTTGTATGAGGTCTAGATTGCACCCTTGTTTTCTCTGCTGCAGTGGTTTGCATGTACGTTAGCATTAAAATATATTTTGTTTCCTGTCCTCAATCAAGTACAATTCTTCCTTTCCCTTCATCTTCCTACTGAGGACATACTTTTTTTGATTGCAAAAATCTCCGTGTGTCCTTCCAGTGTCCTTTGGCAGTTCCTGCGTTCCTGAGGCAGCACCCCATGGCCTTTAGGAAGCACTGTCAGAAGCTCTTTTTTTTGCCAGTTTTTACGTGCACCAAATTGCAGGCTTATGGCACTATATAAAATGGTTCTATCCTGAAGCTGTACTCACTAGGAAACTCTTGGTACCACTGTATTTCTTGCAAATAATGGTATAAAAGGTATACTTTAGTCTACAGTAGAGTATTCTATTTTTTCAGTGTGTATATATATCTGTTCCCTGTATACCTGTGGCTCAGGTCTCTCCTGACCAGATGTTTCAGAGAAGTTCTCAGTAGCACCTCTTGCATTAACAACGCTTTGATTTCATTTCTTCAGGTTCTTTTGAACCACGAGACATTATCAGCCGTGCCTTTTTAGGTGTGGTGCAGAGAGGGATTTATAGTCAGATTTACTTGACCATTGTGCTCGGAAGGGGCCAAGAAGTCTGATTAGCGTGATTTTTATGCTGCCATTAAAATATCCCTGAATGTTATCTTTGTCCTGCCTTCAGCATTATCTTGCAGTAGGCACCCAGGCTTATGCAATTAGGGATTCGATGACAATTCTTGACTTTTACTTGATTGTATTGGTCATTTTCAGCTGAATTTTAGGGTTATAGACCTTCACAGGGTATATAAGCCCTCCATCTATTCTATGAAAACAAGCAGCTGGAAAGGAAGAGATGTTCTATTAAAAATGGTTTGTCAAATATTCCTTTCCAACTTTCTTAATGAACAGCAATTACATATATGGATATAATGACAGCATTTTATTGCATCAGCCCTAAAAATATTGATGAATTTTGAAAAAGAAAATTCTGGGGTTTTTATACAAAAGCAATCGATATCACTGTCAGTTACTGTATTACCATCTTGTTTGAACACAACAGCACTAATTGTTTTTTCTTCCCTTTTGGAGACAAATGGCATAAGATCTTCTGAGTTTCAGTGCAAGTAGTGTAGTTTTGGGGGTTTTTTTCATCTTACTTTCACAAGATGTTTCCTCAGTATGTTTTTGTTTCAGTCTGTGGAAAAGAAGCATTTCCTGTGATTGTTGTTTTCTCCACTAGTATGCCATTGTTAAAAAAAAGAGTGCAACTTGTGAGAGCGTTTAAGAATTTTGTAATGATATTTAGAGTATGTGGAATGGGAAAAATTTTGTTAAGGTACAAACCTGGAAATCATAGGTGTTAAGATACAGCTTTTTTTTTTTCTCTGGTAAAAAAGGGGCAAAACTAGTTTGGGAAAGGAATGGAGGGGAAGCAGAAAGGGAAACATACTCAGAGGAAGTGACAGCTAATAGGTTTCTCTCCTGTAAATCACACTATAGCTTATTTCCTGATAACGCACCCATTCTTTCAAAAATCTGTACTGGACATTTGGTGACGTGAGTGGGATGTTCACTGAAATGTGGAGGTAAATTGTATCGCTCTTGCTTCTCTTTGTCCTGCTTAGAAAATAGGTTTTCAGACTCGAAACAGTTTTGTCTGTTCTTGATGCGAGAATAAATCCTAAATTGCATCATCTGTTAGGGGGGAGGAGGAGTTATTATGGTATAGCTTATGTGTTGTGACACAGTGTGTGTGGTAGGTGACTCAGTAATGACTGAAGCGTGCTTTAGGGATAGTGAGTAGAATCGTTTATCTGGACAACTGTTAGTTCAGGGTTGCTTTTTTAATTTTTATTTTTCTTAAAATCACTTTTGCGTTCAAAATTCAAACTCTTTATTCTGTGTAAGGCATGGACTGAGAAGATGTTTATTATAAATGAATAGTTTGGAATGAAAAGGGCAGCATTCTGCCTTATCTAAGCTATTTGATTCTTCTTTAGCCTCTAAATTCATGAGAACTTACTATTTGGTAGTGACAACAAATTGAGCATTTTGCAGTTTCTTAAAAACGGAGAAAATATTTGAGTTTTACAGCCTTTGCAGTCACAATTGCACAGCTACTAACAGCAGCAAGCGGCCTGGTATGAAGGAAAAAAGATACTATTGCTGTTGACTTCTGTTCTTAGCTTTCTGGTCTGTGAGTATTGTGGGTTATTTGTCACTTTTCTGTGCTTTAAAATCCTGTCTTGTGAGGAACGTCACTATCTGCCTCTGGTGCCTTTAAAGTCTGTTGCAACTGAGTGTTATTGTCTTTTTTTTTTTTTTTTCTTGTTCACTCTTGCCAAAAGGATTTTGAAAAGCATGGTTGAAAATGTAACACTAATTGTATTCTCTGTGCTATAAATGGGCAAAGCTCTGCTGAGCAGTGGCTGGTTTAGTACCTAAAGCCTTAAACTAACTGTTAGTTGTTTTTGTGACAGTGTATCTAGAAATTATGTAGCTAGACATAAAGGTGCAATATTTCTGTGATTGTACATGTTTATAAATAGATGGTAACCTAATTTCTAAACAGGCTGATAGTATCTGCTTTAGATAAACAAACATAGCAATATTACCTTTATATATAATGTTAATCAAATTCATAGTGTTGGGGGTTTTTTGTCTTTTAAAGAGTCTTAAATCATGTCAAGTATCTCCTGTAGTTCTAGATATAGTATATGTAATATTTATTTTTATTTTTAATTCTGCTTTTCTCCAACAGGAAGGAACTTGAGACCTTCAAAGGTAAATTTTGTTTTTAATTTTCTACTTGAGTGTTTTCGAGAGTTACAGTAATTTTTTGTATTAAGTGGAACTAGTAAGAAACTGTTCCAGTTCTCCATTTGATAATGGTAATTTTATGTTAATGCAGCAGGCTGTTTATTTTTCACTTTACCTGTTCTTCCTACTGGTTTCTTTGGGAGGGTCAGAAGTGTAGGAAGAAGACAGATGGTTGTGTTGTCTTAGATTTCAGAGGTTTTGTATCTAATTCAAGCTTTTCCCTCGGCGTTCAGTTCTGGAAGTTAAGGGCTTTGTCTTCTACTAGTTGATCTCTTTTCCATCATGAATGTGCTTTTGATGTGTGTCGCAGGCTGTTACTTGTTAGACTTTTGCCTAGCTATCTCTAGGAATTTTTCACAATATTATTTTACATCAGATAAGTGCCATTTTTGTAGCTCAACTTGTTGGATACACACGATGATATATGCAAATATCTGTCCTAAATAATATGCAATGGCAAGAAACTCTGCCATGTATTATTGGTGCCTGAATGGAACACATTACCGTTTCCAGTAAATCTTAAATTCAGCCTACCTACTAATGCTAATATTTGTTCGGTTTGACAATTGCTATTATCTTCTGCTTTGAATGAGGAGTGACTGTGGCTTTGTGACTAGTCTTTATTTATGAGAATGAAGTCAAGAACATTGACTTATGTCAATTAATTGTCTCTTAAAATGAAAGAGGGATGGCACTTTCTATCAACTGCATTCCTCTTTGCCTTTTCAGGTCAATACTATCTCATCTTTCCTTAGTACTAAAAAAAAGAAAATAGTAAAGCTAACATTAACAGACAAGCAACACAAAATATTTAAAACGTCCCTTTATCTATAGCTTCCCGTAACAACCCTTTTTTTGATTGATTTGACAGCTTTCAACACAGACTAGCTCAATACAAACCCAAAGATAACACTAAGATCATTCTGTTCCAAAGCAAGGCAACTACTTTGTAGTACCTGATGCTTGTTGAGAACAGTGAATCCTGGTTGGTTTGGTTTTTTCAGTGTTGACTGAGCATTTCAAGGGAGTTTCTGGAAGTCAGGAGAGTGGTTTCCAAAGTTATTTCTGTCTTGGCTTCTTGTTTTTTCAATAGAAATTGCAACTTTACTTGAGAGTAAATATTTTACAAAGACAGTTACTGTCTTGGAAGAAGATGATGTTGTCTGTGTGTCGACCATGAAGTTTATATGAAACTAAGTAACCGATTCTGTCATAGATACAGGGATATAAAAATTTGCAATACTAAATATAATTTAAAGACTTGTCTTGGATAGACAAGACTTGTCTTGATAGCCAAAAGAAGGTTTTTAGTTTACTACAAAAAGGGAAAATTCCAAGCAGATGACAAGAAAAAAAACAAAGTCTTTGCATCTTTCTTCACTGAAAAGTTCACCTGCAGCCTGGGGCTAATGCAGCCAGAATGAATGGGAACGGAGTGGGGTCTTGTGCTGTAACAAGGAAAGACCGGGTTAGAGGATGCTTTAAGGATATTTAGTGTTTTTGAATCAACAGATCAAATTTATTCTGCAATACTCAAAGTAATTGGCAGAAGCTACGGAAAGCTGGAAAAGCACAGAGTTGCAGACGTTTAAAAATAGGTATTAAACATCAACCAGTCTAATTTTTGTGGTTTTTTTGGAAAATGAACTGATGGACAGGCTTGTACCTGACAGAAAAGAGAGGAGAAATAATTAATAAACTTTTCAAGAACAGTCATATCAAGCAAATCTAAATTCTTGCTGCAAGATGACAACAACATGTTTTAAAATATATAATAGATACTGTATTTTGACTTTGGCAACAACTTTCACTGTCTTGCCTGACATTTTCCCAGGAAACTGAGATTAAGTTACTAAAAAACAAGTCCATGGCTTACTGGGAATACATACATGGAGAAATGTTTTTATGGTTTCTTGTTTACTAAGTTGTTCTTTCTCAGATCCGATGGTATTCAGGATTTTTGTTGTTATTCTGGGTTGTGAAATAGAGGTATTCAATAGATTGGCTTCAGTCAGTGTTTTTCCAGCCTATTGGACCTTCAGCCAGTTTCTGAGTATCTGGAATATATTTCATCAGCTGATGAGAAACATGGCGAGAGCTTCCTGGTCATGAGGGATTCGTGCTGTCATAGTGACAGATGTTTGAGTTCTGCAGCATCTTTGCCCAGTCTAACTAGTGGCTCCTTCTTGCATTTTTCTGGTTTAATCTACTGCCAAGCCTCACTAGATCTATGCAGAAAATGATTTGTCATTTGGTTTGGTTTAGTTTTTTTTGGTTGATGAAGTGTTCTGAAATACCTCAGTAGAAATCCTGGTACAGAAGAGGGAAAAGGCAGCATCAAGAGCAGGAAGCATGTCCAAGTCAGCAGTGTAACACAGTCATCTAAAAAGCAAGTATTTCTAGTGACACAGCACCTAACACATTTTAAAGTTGAGATGAAGAAGTATTAGTACCATTCTGTAAAGCTTTCATAAGATCTTACCTTGCTTATAACTCCATCATGTTGCATTCAAGAGAGGTTGGTTCCAACTGAAGTATGTTAAGTAAGGAATTGGGGTAGATGGTTCTTATATTGCAAATATAGACTAGAGCGTCAACTAATTCCCCCTTGCATTACTGTCCAGAGTGTTCATAAACATTCAGTTCATAGAACACCTAGCGTAGGCGCTGGGAAATAAGAACTGTTTGAGGTACCTTTATGTGCACTCCCATCTTTCAATTCATGTGCATTTAAAACCGTCATACGTTACATTGTGCTTTAATGGAAAAGAACGGAAATGCCAATTTCCATAATAGTAACTTGCTATTTGTGAATCTGAATACCATATGCTAAAAAATACTGGCTTCCAAGTTAAGGATGGTAAATGCCTTGCAGAAATCTATACATCCATTCTACCTGAATTTGCAGAAATGAAAGTACCAGGAAAAACATCCCTTAAATATGTTTGCTAGAGGGTCGTATGCACATTTTTCAGTGTCCAAATGTAACTCAGATTCACCAGTCCTCCTGCTCAGGAGATAAGTGCTCAGGGTAGAAGATAAGTTTTACTGAAATTCAGAAACTGAATGGTACAGTCTGAGGGTGAAACTAGCATAGCACTGGAAACTTGAGTTCAGTGACGCATCCCATCAATTTTCCAACGAAAACAAAAGAAATACCAGTTGTATATTGGCACTGACCTTGACAATTCAGGGCTGGCTCACGAGGCAGGTGGGCAGCTTCACAGGTGTCTCAGATGTATTTTAAAACTTTCCTTCCCTGGAATTTTACAAATGTGTAAATACAAACAGATACACATGCACAGGTGTAGTCTGAACAGGACCACTGTAAATTTGCAAAATCTTCAAATCTATATAACCTTATAAATGTTTTAAGTGCCCTTGCATAGCTAATATTTACTGAAGACTTAGTTTAGAACTGAAACAAAAGCAACCTTCACATAACCAAGAAACAGAATTGTTTCTGGCTTCATTTATGTGTTCCTGCTGCTCAGGATATTCTTTGAGGATAGCAGGTGTCATTGGGAAGAGGCTCAAACAAAGCTCAGTGTATCTACCTGTTTGCAGTGATGAGAATCCACAAACACTCCTACTCATTGATGTTGTTACCTGTAAGGAGCATGAAATAAGTACGCAATAGTATTTAAAGAAATGATGACTTATTTTTGTATTTATCAACAGAGATACCGATTTAGAGTTTGTTCCTTCCTTTTTCACATTTGTATTCCAGATCTTGCTCTCAGTCATCATGAAAGGTAGATTTTATTTTTCTTCCTTATGCTGTAAGACTATTTTATTTACAGAGCCAGACATTCTCTTTCATTGTTTCCTTAACCCATAGTGTATAGGGGCATGACAAACCTCTGCAGTCTCTTTTCCCCTAACCTCAAGGGTTTTCTATTATGATGTAAGCATAACGTTAATTATTATATTATTTATTATTATTTAATAATCTGTGATGCTGAGAAAGTGAAGGTTAGGAGCTTTCCTGCTTCTTTCTATTAAGCTTCTGTCTCTGAAGAAGGCAGAGGGCGAGCGTGTGATGTCCCTGTTGATGCTGCTATAACACTGACTTGTGTGTGCCCAAAGTTGAGGGTACACGAGGACAAAACATCTCAAGGGTTGTCCACTTAATTTTTTTAAGTCATTTATCTTTCAGAGCATGAAGGTCTCCAAGATGATAGATTTATGGATGAAAACACTAGTTAGGAAATATGAAGTAGCCTGCAAGTGTCGTCTTCCGTGCATCAATTCCAATGTTCAGAGGACCTCTCGCAGGAGCCGCCGCCTGGCGCTGTGTGCTGCCCTGTCCCAGCTGAGCCCTATAAAGATACTAAAAGAAGAAGTTCTGTTGTGGATCTTGACAATTTCTTGCAACAGTAGAATTTGTTTTAGTCAATATTTGTGTATGTGTTTGTTTTTAGTATTTGATGGATTGTACTCTTCCATGGTTTGAAAAGGGTGCGTGTCATTCTCATTTTTACGGCTGAGAAACTAGAAATTAGATAGTGAATATGTGGTTATTTACTCTTGATAATTGAAACCTAGTACATTCGTGATGGGGCTGAGGTTCGAAATCATTCCACCGTTCTTCTGCACGCAATGTGATTTATTCATTTACTTATGAAGTTAATATTTCTTCTGTCACAGTGCAACTAGGACAGTGTAGTAAATATTTAGAGAGCACTGTTAATCGCTTTACAAGATGGAAGAGTGAAGCAGAGCAGTGAGGTAGATAATGGAAAAAAAAATTAAAGTTATAAAAATAGTAGAATTGGACAATAGTAGTAGCATATGCTGCTGAGTTTACTTCATTCAGACTTTGTCCAAATGGGAACTGGGTACATGATAGATTTAAAAATTGCTTGTAAAAGTCCCTTTTTATTAAAAAAAGAAATAAATAATAGGATTAAATGGTTTGAGTTTTTCTGGAAAGAAAAATAAAGCAATGGACGCTGTTGCGAAATCAGCAACACAGCACTTTTGGATAATAAAAAGTGGCAGAAACTTTGTAAGGGCAGAAGCGCACGTGGCTCTGGCTCCTGACTCATGCATATTTCTAAGCTTTAACAGGATTAGTTTAATTCAAGCTCAGGGAAGCTGGCCATATGACCATTTTCAGTACTTCTATTTACAATACAGCATAATATGTTTTCAGCTCTTTGCATCAGAGATCTTTCCCAAACAAGTCCTGATAAGTTTTAAAAGCTGGTGAAGTCAAGAGGTACTTTTTCTTGCTTTTCTCTTTTGGGTGAAGTCATTGGGTCACATTTGATATGCAGATCTTTTGTCACCCTTCTTAATGCTTCTGTTGAAATTGCAGATTCCCAGTTCTTTTATTAATAGCTTAAGTATTTTTATATCTAAACTTTAATTTCCTGGCTTTT
Source organism: Baryphthengus martii (assembly GCA_013396935.1). Classification (NCBI taxonomy): domain Eukaryota; kingdom Metazoa; phylum Chordata; class Aves; order Coraciiformes; family Momotidae; genus Baryphthengus; species Baryphthengus martii. The sequence goes on from VWZK01012336.1 coordinate 734,375, forward strand.
ACTGTTCCCTTCTCTACGAGTACACAGTATTTGGAGCAGTCTGTTGCCTCCATCCTTTTGTTCTCCCTTTTTTGAAATCTACTCACCTCAACAGATAGTGTGTCAAACTGATTTTATTTTTTTTTTTAATTCCAGTCTAGAGATCCTCTTTATTGTGCTATATTCTCACATCAAAAACCCCAACTTTTTCCTACCCATCCATCATATTGCCTTCCAGATGTGTGGGTAATAATGCGGTGAAGATCTTTACAGCTCATGGTTGGCAACGCTCATACGTTCAATGACATTCTGGAAGTTGTGCTTTATTTTTGAGCACAGAATCCTGTGTGTTTCTTCTGAGCAAGAGTAGGTGAAATTGTGGTAGAAAATCATACCGACCACAGAGAGTTTGTTTTCATTTTAGCACTGCCGAACATACTGTGCCAGAGCCTGTCACACTAGGAACACTCAAGGTGTTTCAGTACTGTTGAGAATTTTTTGTTGATAAATTGTGTCCACAAGCAAGGTGGTTAATAATGAGAGATCTAATTTTGTGATTTTGCATTTCAATGACTCATTTGAATAGGGAAGAGGAGGTATCTTTGGTTATTTGGATGCCTCTTCCAAAACGTGCTGTGGCATTTAGGCAGTGCTTCTGCTATGAGTGTTTTCTGATTGTTTTAGAATTTATTTAGGTGACCACGGTCAAAAACTTCAATATCTAAGCCTTGTAGCACAGGTATGAAAGAAGACAACTGTTACTTTGACATACCAGAAAATACTTCAGAGACGATTGCTTAAATTTATTGCAGTAAATCTAAAACGGAGTTAAAATTTTGAGGAAATTTAAAGTTTCAGGGTTTTTCCTCATTATTTTACTATGAGCTGAAAATATTCTGATAGATTTGTAGTTAATAATATTTGTTACTAGCTGCTTTCTCATCCAGGCTATGAGAGGAGAACCTTGCAACTTTGGATGTCCTGTATGGCCTGTGACAAGAACTGACCCAGACTCCCATACGTGATAACCATTCTCTGGACAATGGAAAGGTTTGAGACTAGGACACTTCCAGTCAAACCTTGAGTGAAAGGCAAAGAAGTTTAACTGCTTAAGTCTTTCATTATAGTGTAATAGGATAAGACAGATGGAGAGGAAAAGCAAATGATAAAATGCCCTTGGCTTTGATTTTGCGGTTTGTGTTTTCAAGTTTACAGGCACTCACGTCTCTTTATCTCTTAGGATGTATTTTTAAAGTTTCTAGATCTGAATCTAGGTACTTGTAACTTCTCTTCTTTGCCTTCCTTGAAATAGATATGGACTTCAAGTGTAGCCTTTTAAAAAATAAAATAATAATTTAAAAAATATCCTTTTAAATACAGAAATTTAAGGAAGCTTTACTCCTGGTCACTGATTTCACTTCTTCCCAGGAAATAATTGAATCTTTATGCATCGGAGGCAGATATCACCAGCACTGAGATGTAAAATTTCTCATATATGTGTTCCTGTAGTAATGTGTAGTAATTAGTAGTGTGATATGATGTGAAATTATCTCCCCTTTGCCCATTTTTGATTAGTTTTCAAATGGGGAGATAAAAAAAAGGTGGCAACACAGGTAGAGGTGGATCTTGGTCAGTCACCAAATGGCATCCATTTCTGAAGGGCTTATATCTATTAGAAATGGGTCTGAATTTTCAAAACTGTAAATAGGGAGTAGAGTTTCTCAAGGAAATCAGGTTTAGAAGCGGATGTGATAGAGATAGCCAGTTATTAACGGACAAACGAGATAATCAGATTTCCTTGGAACAAATGCCGTGTGCTCTTGCAACTCAGCTGATGACAGGTAGTTTTTGTCACTTCTTCCCCCTCAAACTACTTCTGGTTTAATGCTTTAAAAACTTCCTTTACTTTTTGTTTATTATGTGTTTTCACCATAATGTATACTTTACATGTTAAAAATTTGATAGCACTGTTTGATTGTAATCTCTTTGCTCAACTAGATTTCAGGATTTTATATGATGCCTGTCATATGACTGTAGTATTCAGACAATGAGTTAATATAAGCCACAGAATGCTCCTCACAGAATCATTTCGGTTGGAAAAGACCTTTACGATCAAGTCCAACCATTAATCCAGCATTTCCAAGCCCACCACTAAACCATGGCCCTCAGCACCACACCTAAACCTCATGTTTATCAGGTTTTTTAGTGCTAATCCTGACTGGGGGAGACTGCAGGGTGGGAGCACTTTTCTTTTTAAAAAATTCTGCTTCATTTACTTGTATTTTTTGAGAATCTTGTGGGTTTTAATGTGACACCCTTATGCTCTTTTATCCTGTCTTATGTTCCTTTGAGGGAGCTGGTTTGTTCTCCCAACAAATTTTAATATGGATGCGGTTACCTGGCTTTCTCTTCTTCTATGAGTCCTACTCTTTTTGCATTCTAGTATTGGCACTAAGTCAAAAGCCTTTTCAGAGGTCAGATGTATCACAACAGTTTTGACATCTCTGCAGCTAAAAATAAGATGGCTCTTGGATGTGCAGCTCCCGTTGGTCGGCCCCACGCAGGAGTCAGCCTTGCAGAGTCCTGATTTTCTAAGGAGTGGAGGGGGCCAGTGTAACAATATTTTCTCTGGCTATTTCCAGGGTGGATAGCTAACCAGGTAGATAATAGGAAAAAATTTCATGGGAACATAAGTGCTGTCATACTCAGTTTTTGTAGGAAAGAAAACCTTTAAAGGTGCAGTGGTTTAAATTGTCTATAATCCTTAAATGACTGATGTGGAAAAAACAGAAGCATATTTTGTCTGCAGCTCTAACTTGAAGCTCTAACTTGAATTCATCCTTAATTACCAAAGTTCGGCCTGAAGGCAGGATTATCTTACAATTATTATTTTACTCTTTCTCGTAGGCGTTTTTGGTGTTATTTTCACTAATGAAACAAACCCGAGTTTTGTAGGCCCTTATATTCTTTGTCATTTTTCCTCTAGTGATGACGGCTGGAGATGTACTTGTTACATAATGCCCTTTGTTCTGTACTCTGTATTTTAATAACTGTCAACAAGAAGCTTTTTAAAACGTGATCTTTTTAAGTAAAAGAAAGGAATTGCTATGGCTATCATGGTTTCCAGCTGCACTGCACAGCTTCCTAAACTGGAGAGGCAATGTGTGCCAGCATTCCCAGTTCTGAGCAGCTCTTTCCAGTTTCTGAAACATAAATGCACTGTTGCGTAACTGCAGCATCACCATAACCAAAGATTCTCAGTCATATGCTATTGCTGGAGTATTTTCTTAGCTGTGTAACCGTTTTTTCACTTTTTGAGGAAAATGTAGTCTGGATCTGTACTACATAAAAGTCAGTTTTCAGTAGAGAAGACTGCCTCTAATTTATTTAAAAATCACATCCCAGATTTTTAATATTTTATCCGTGAAGTAAGAATAGTATTAATCTGGTTTGTGGGGTATCTGAGCTAAGCCATGTTAAGGAAAATTACTTTGAGGGGAGAACCTTATAAACAACACCTAATAAAAAAAAAAAAAATTAGAACCCTCCCTTCCCTTTTCCTTGCATCGAAATCATTTTCAAACGCTGCCAGCTCTCTGCCAAATCGACACATGCTGGTAACTGCCTGTCATCAGATTAGAACCTGCCGGGAAGATTTCTCTTTTCCTAGCACCCCTTTATCTAGCAGCATGTGGTACCTTCCCAAATACATGTGTGCTTGGCTGGTTGAGCCCAGCTGCTGGGAGCTGGCGTTCGGGGTCTGGAAAGGCGCAGAGTTGAAGTCTCCATGTGGATGCATCCGCGTGTGAGTGACCCATTGAAAACTGGCAGCCGGGCTGTTCCTGCTTTGAAGCAGCAGCTTTCCAGCATCGCTCTTTGTTCGACACCGGTGAAGATGCACATCAGTGGGGCTGCTTGGTAACCGGAGCTTTCCCTTGACCAGTACTGGTTTTTTTCTTTCTCTTTGCTTCTTTCTTACTGCCATGTCATCTCCCGGAGCCACTGACAATACTCAGAAGAATTCATGTAGGTGGAACTTTATTCGTCATCTTATTTGTCGGATGAATTTGCCAAGCTAATGGAAAATGCAAAATGAAATTAAAGTTAGCTTAATTAATTTCCTCAGTTACCACCATTGCCTGGTTTGTAAAGGGCATTCTATAAATGAGAGGTTAATTGTCAACCTGGTTTAGCAAATTTTGTCAGGGCTTTTCTTTATTGTTTTCCTTTTTGTCTGTCACTTTGCATTATTGTCAGGGTAGTAATTGGAATTAGTAAAAGAATACAGATACACAGATACTTTCTTAGCTAAAATTCAAGCAGACTTGTTTAAGGGTGGGGTAATACTAGAGGGTGAGGGGAGACAGAATTATTATCTGCAGGTAAAACCGAATATAAAAAATTCAAGCACTGAATTCATTAGTATAGCTGCTGTCGTGCTAATTCTTAATTTCCTTCAGATAAGTAGAAGAATAAACAAATTATAAAAATGTATATTTTTTAATGAAGCAATTAGTGACACTCAGAGTAATATGAGCACCCTATGTCATACGAAACAATGTTCTTAATAATGCATTTAATAACATTTAAATGCTGTTAATTTGTCATTAATGATGCTTAGAACAGTGCATTAATTTAAATAGAAATCGGATGTGGGTTTCTACTCTGATTCTTTATATGTTCTTTTATATAACCACTGGAAGAGGTTGTTTTTTTTTCCAATACCATTCACGTGGATTTTTTTCAGCTACCGTTCAGACCCAAAAGATAAGAGTAAATTGAACTAATACATTATTTTAATAACCTGTTGGAGCATGCCTTTATCAAGGCTCTAGCTGCGAGGTGTGATTCTGACCACTAAATTCAATATTCCTGTTAAATAACAATGTAAAGGGAAGTTGATTTTTTTGTTTTTTTTTTTAAACAATTCATCTACTATGGTAGGTCTCTTATGTTTGTATTGATTAGAAATACTTCATCTATGAAGATAGTTATTTTCCATAAATCTAGACAGAAAACTTGATTGTTTACTTAAAGATGGCAAAATTTGCCCTCTGTTCTGCTAAGTGTGGTGTGACCACTTTGCACTGAAAACTGTCAGTTTTGCAAGCAATATATATACTACTAATAGTTTTTTTTTTCCTTCTTGTTGTTTCCTGAAAATGAAATGGAAATATGGTGAATAGAGGGCACAGCTTTTAATCTTTCTTTATTTTTTCCCTTATTTGCAATCATATCCTGGACAGTAGAATAGCTGTTTTGAAGGAGGAGGGGGGCAGAGGCCCAACCTTTAAATTATACTTCTGTGAGGATTAGAACATGTAATTGGAGAATATTTCTGAAACGTGAGCTTTAGCAGTATCAGTCCTCCAACTACTGCTGGGAAGAGGCAGCAGTAAGTCAAGGCTTTAGTATCAACATTAATATTGGAAAGCTTAGCACCTCTAAGGAAACCAGGCTTATTCTAATATATTTTTTAATCACATTTTCTTCTGCGGTTCGGTGACAGAAATAAAGTAATGCCAGGCTACAGATGGCTTATTATATTTTTATGATAAGCTGTTTGCTCATCATGTATGTAGGCTGAGGCTAACGAGAAATTAAGAAATACTCATCTACCTGCTTTTAAAAAGGTTGCTTCTCTCTGCCAGGATCAGATGTAATAGTTTTTTTGGGATGCTGAAAGACCAAGTGCTGTGAGCTCCTGCAGCCTGTGTCTGCAGCTTTGTGCAAATGGATTTTTGAAGTTGTATAATGACAGTGTTTTCTTTTGACATGCTGTTTCTGTTTTGTTATATCTTAGAGATGTAAATGTAAGTGCAGACATTTCATCAGTTTGATTTGTAGCTAAATAAATGTACAATAATAGGTTATATGCTTTCTATATTTCTCCACATGGCACTATTTCTTTCTATAGTGGTACTATAAATAAGATACTGTTCTTGTCCTTACAGTGCTCAGAAATAGTAGAATTGTTTTAAAAGCTGCAGTAGAAATAATTTATTCCTTCTTTAGAGCATGTCCTTATATAAATCTCAGTCCTGCCTTTTACAGCAATGTGTTATTAAACTACAGGTTTTAAAGCTGCGGCTGGCCGAGGCGTGCATGGGGGTGTGTAGGAATTCCAAATGGTTCTCTACTTGCGGTCAGAAAATGGAACAAAAATGTTGATATTCTGGTAAACAACTCTGCCCATTTTATTTATGAGTGTTGTATTTGTTAAATTCTATTGAGGCAGGAGAGCTGAAACCATACGAACATCATTCTTCCATATTGTAGCTAGTGTGGCCTCCTTGTTGTCTATTTGGTTTTACCCAACAGGTGAAATAATAGTCTTTTTGAAAACAGCATTGAATAATAAAAATAATGAAATACTTCAAAAGTGAGCTATTTAAAAAAATGAATAAAACATTTCTGTCTGTATGGAATATTTCTAAAATATATGTTTCTAATAGAGGATGAGAGTTAAGGCCGAAAGAGGCAGTTTTGACTCACTGAACACGTTTCAATTTTAATCACTTGGGTTATTCTGTGGATTGAGGCGAAATAAAAATCTTGTGGAGATGTCACTCAGCTCTTTTTTCCTTTTATGTAGAAGCCAGCTAATGCTATTTTGATGTTGCATAAATGAGACTTGATCAAAATGTAGTTGGCTGCGTCTCATTTTAAATCAAACAGAAATGATGCCATTTATAGGAATAAGTTTCTGGCTTAATTAGATGATTATGTAATCACTCCAGACCCTGCACACCAACGTTTCCGTTGGCTCAGGAGGGTTTTTCACTTGAATCATCATCTTAAATCCTCATAGATCTATTATCTCTTCTCTGGTTATCAAACATTAAAGAGAAAAACCCCACGCTTCTCAGAGAAGAAAACAAAATAAATTGGGTGGTTTTCAGCGTATCTTGTGCGTTCACATTGGTAGGAAATGGAACTGGTGGTACTGGATAAGCTCAGGTTTTGTGGCTCATCAGTGATGTGGGAATTGCAGTTTTGCAGACCCAACTCTCCTAAGCCGTAATCATGGGTGTAATGTAGTTGGGTTTTTAAAAGTCTCTTTAGCCGTACAATGGAATTAGAAGGGTGGACTTTTTCCCTTTGTCCTCTGGTAGTTGTCCTCCTGATTTGCCTCCTGGGGAGTGTGGCTTCTGGCACTTGCTGGAGGGCAGGCTCCTCAGGAAGGACCTTCAGCTTCTGTCTCCACAAACCTACGTGGCTGGAGGTGCTCAATCCACATTAGGGGGTTGGGTGATGTGTATTTTCCCTTTTTGCTTGTTGGTACAGATTTAGAGGGTTGTGGTGCCAGTCACTTAGTGTCTGGTTCTCATCACACTCGAACATGTTTCGGTTACAAAGCTGTAGGAAGGCTGACAGAACAGAAAGCCAAGTCCTTGATTTTCAGCATGTTGGGGGAATCACAACTGGTATGAAAACTTCCACCAGTTACAGGATGGGGAGAAATCTGACAGAATCTCTCTGTCTCTCTCATGCTCTGTCCCTGCATATTGTTAATGGTGCTTTTGTACCACTGAAGATTTCTCCTCCATATTTGTGATTTATTCAGTCCAATTGTCTTAAAATTAATGAAGTGAAAATTAATTTGGTATACAAAAGAACTGTGGATAAACCCTACAACAAAGGAGAGAACAGAAAAAGTTTTATCTAACACAGACCAAAGAAAGAATATATTTCAACTCATATCTCATAGAAATTTGGAAACTTTGAGGATTTCTGAGACAAAAGAAATCCAATTATTTTAGAAGGAAAGTTATAAAAGGTTTTTTAATGCATTGTTAAAAACATCATGAATGCATTTCAGAAAAGCCAGTGTCCTTACTGTGTGGTCCTCTTTGCAGTCCCTGAAAGTTTAAGATTTCAACTGAGGAGATAATCGTAAGATGGTATTTTCATTTTAACATACTTTAAAAATAAGTGCTTTTTGAATTGACATTGTGAGTACCATGGCAATTTTAATACGTATACTGCTGCTTTTTGAATGAAAGAAATAGCCCACTATGTTTCTGTAAGCAAAGCATTCTTTAAGTATGATTTTTATGCTTAAGACACAAATTATAGATATGACTCTAATATTAGCCTTTGAGAAATACTTACTAGGTTTAATTGAGTTTTAACTCAGACATTCTGTATTTCGCTCAGGCAGCAGCACAAGTATGGAGGTTAAGTGCTGAGAACAGGTGACTCCAACAGAAGTGAAACATGCAGAAAATAATGATAATTTTACAGTTTTTGTCCTCTGGTAGTTAATAGCAGAGCAAACAGTCCTGCAAGTGACAGGCTATTGAGTGAAAATGATTTAGGAGGAAAACAATCTCTGCCATGAAGTTGCACTTGAGAAATGAACTGTTGAGATGAATTAAACTGGGAAGAGAGTAAATGACATCCAGGCGTGGATCAATCATGAGATTTCTAGAGAGAAATGATTGAGTTACGAGAAGGGAACTTACTTCACAAGGTGCTAGGAGAGCCTGGCTGGCTCCATGGGCCTGGGGGCGAGGAGACTTCTACATGAAAACATTGTAAAGAATTAGCATCAAGAAAAAGAGAAAAGTTCCTGAAAGGCCAAATTGTGGTGGGTAGGGGTGGTTTGGAGGTTTTGTTTTGTAGTAGTTAGCATGCCTTCAGCTAATTGTTAATTGTGTTAAACTGTTCTAGTATTAATTCAGCAAAGAGGCTTTCTGAAATCCTGTAAGTACTGGAAATGCTGTCTGCCCATGTTGTGATACTGCCCAGGCTTTTATTTTGTCTAGTGTCAGGTTTTTTCTGCCTTACTCTAGTTACCAAAATACTGGGCATATGAGTATTTGGACAACTTCGACTGGAAACTATTGGGCAGAGAAATTTCTTTTATAAGCTGTTGGGTTTTTTAGTTTCTTGGAAACTGCTGCTTTTCTGTCTATAGAGGGTGAAAATGAATTACTGTGGTATAAATTTAGTCACTGATGACTAACCTGAAACTTTGTTCTATCAATGTCGATTTTGGCGTATTCTGTTAATTGGATCCCTCTTCCAGTGCTGTCCTTCCCCGTCAATCTTTGTTGCTTTTTTGATAGAAAAGGCAACGTTGTGCCTGCCTGCTGGCAAAGGTTCCGTGGAAAGCCACAAGATTGTACACAACCATTAACTTTGTTTGAAAGGACAAGTCTGAGAAAAATGTGAGGAAGCTTTTTAATTTTATCATTGCCAGAAGACTTAACCACATCGCAAATCCCAAACCCAATTTGATTTCCTCCTCAGATGCCAAAAAGCTCCAAGTATCACTTAGTAACTTTAAAATGCAGTGACCTCTAACTTAGTCTGGTCACTTCTGTTATGAACATGCCCTTTCATATTCTAAGCTTAGGGGACAGGATAAAATCTAATAAAAATGTTTGGTTTTTTGTTTTTTTCCTTTCCGTTAAAACTTCCATATAAAAACATCTGTCTGCTAAGAACAGCTATTTGCCATGGACATAAATAGGCTGGTTTACCCTTGATTTTCAATTCCATGTAGTACATGCTGTTTTCTCTGTTTTATGTTTTGCTGGGCTCTGCAGCAAGTGTTAGATAACTTGCATAAACACGAAGACTCTGCCCAACATAGCGTTGTTTTTAGGAGCGCCTTCCTTTTTCAAGAACAAGTCGCTGACTTCTCTCTGTAAATGGAGCGTTAGTGGACATCAGTGTGATCCCTTATGTCATGACCTAAAAAGAAAAGCTAAAAAGCTGCGTACCCTCCTTTCCAGAGTCTTGGCCAATTGCCAGAACTTCGCATTAAAACCCACAAGCAGTGGTACGAGGACAGGTTTTTTGCCTTAAAAGATGGGTGGAGTTACATGCGGATCACCGAGCCGGCATCTCTAGCGGGATGGAGACAGATTTGCTCTGACAATATAATGCGCTTTGTAAGCTTCTATTTTAAGAATTCTTTGTGCTGTGACTTTTTCAAGACTGTACTGGACAAGTATTTTGTTTCTTTTAGGAGTCATGCACTTCAGGAGGCTCCAGGTTCATACTGACATTGTTAAATTCGGCGGGTCAAAAAGTGCGTGCACCTAGAGAAGGCTTTTTCATGATGAATTCTAAACACAGCTCTTTATTTTACTGTTCAGCTACTTCGTGTTGTTCTTTTGTACCGTTACCTCTTGGCTGGGTGCAATCCAGGCTGTGTAACACTCAAGAAGTGATTTCCTGCAGGCCTTCCTATTTCATCTCTTTGCAGAAATCTTGAAGCGGTCAGAAAAAAAATCTGAGCGTTGCATTGATCTTCAGGATGAGGGCAGCAGGGGCGGTGAAAGTGCAAATGCCAGCGCTGCCTTAACTTGATAAGGCCCAGCTCTGACCTCCAGATCTCTTCTTGAACGAGAAGGTAGCTCAGTTGCTGGGCTCTGGTGGTTATTCTCCTCTCATTGAAACAAAGAGATCATTTTTAATGACCGGGTTGTTAAGTAGCTTGTGTTTTGGGAGGCAGGGAAGGAGCGGTATGAGTTTGCCGTCTCAGTTTATATAACCTCGGTGACTCAGTGGACGTGAGTTTCGCTTCCAGTGCTGCCGATTTGAGTAGCTGACTTTCTCTCAAACCTGACAAATCTGTTCTTTCAGGTGGATAAAGATGAAGGGCGAAATCTTTTCAGCTACCTGGGACTTTTGAAGAATGTTTAAACCAAAATAAAACGTGAAAGAAATGCCCTGCACTAAGTCTCACTTTAAATGTGAGCAGAACTCACTACCTCCTGATCCAATCATGAAAGCTGTTTCCAAATAGAGAATCGTCAGATGTGACCTATATTATTAGAGGCTGGTTCACTGTAAATACATGGTCTTCATTTTACCTGTGGGTTAAGAACAGCATTTCTTGGTTTAATCTCTAAACACGTTACTATACATACATGCTTATAAAACACAGTCTGTGTCAGGCTTTTTACTGTTATTTCCTCCCCCCCTCCCAGGCTCAGTATCATCATTCAATTTACTATTTAGAACGCATTAAACTAGTGTTAGAAAAAGCAGGCCATCAGCCTTTAATAGCTGCTGACATGATTGCAGTTTTCACTTTAAAAAATGGATTATAATAGCAGTGTGCAAGTATATAATTTCTGACCTAGTTTGAATGGTAAGTGAAATCTGCTGCCTTGCAAAATTCTTCAGCAAAATACAATTCATTCTGGCCTTCTAATACCGGTGGTGTTCTTATGTGAAATTATTTGTAATACGTTAAGCACGATGTATTTGCACGTGAGTGTGCACATATAGAACTGACTTAGGGGTTTTGTGCCAGGATGGAGATTTTAATATGTAAAATTAATAAAAAATAAACAAATGAGCTATATATGCACATTTATTTAAACCAGATTAATGTGGTAAAAAAAATCCCTTGGCCTGAGTATATACGGACAAACTAGCATTTTACAGGGAACCTGATAGTTTGGATTTTTTGAGTGAAAGAATGGAACTAATTAATGCTTCATGACAGTCTATACTCTTACATATATTTTGTGCTTGGTTGTGAAGAACTTACTGCCTTCTTGAATAATGCACCAATTTACCAATTTTATTTTGAAAATTTTTATGTATTCTCAAGTCCTAGTGCTTTTTTCTTCTCTTCCTTCTAGACCAAAATTTCAGCACTTGATGGTTCGATTGGTTTCTGTGATGTAGCCATCATTTGATGTTGATCCTGTGTTTAATGTATATACAAACCCATGTATCATCAAGGGAACTTGTTTAGTAAATAAGGCATGCATGGAAAATAGTTCAAAAGGAATAGTATCAACAAACGTGCTTCAAAATAGGAGGCTTTTTACCAAACATCTACAGTTTTATAGAGCATAAAATGATAATCATGATGTTACTGTGATTCCTTCTGCACGCTTCAGTTCTCGTTAGCCTTGAATGGTCACTGTTAGAAACAGATTTGATCGTTTGTAAGAGAATCACAGTAGGTTGAAGTTCAGCACTTGCTGAACACCTTCTTAGTATATCATTCATTCAATCCTGGAGAGAAAATACTTGTACCACCACCACAGTACTTCTTGGTGGATTCCTGCCCCACCTCAAGCCTCATTCATAATTTCTGGCATATTCAGGGACTGGTAATGAGAATGATGTGTGTGCCAGATGCTGTCCCTGGTGTGTTTGTCTTGGAAGACCTCATGGTCCCAATGTTCTTCATGTTTCAAAGGTCTGTTAGCCAAGCCCCAGGACAGATTAGGGTGTTTCAGTGTTAGTCTTGTAAGAAGTTTGGTTTTAACTACTCTTCACTATCCGATCTGGCCTCTCTCATTTATGTTTTAAAAGGCATCACGAAGTCTGAGCATTGAAAATTTAGATTCCGTTATGTTGTTTTGTAACCCACTTCCATCAAATTTAATCTTTTATTTAAAAAAAAAAATTTTGGTCTTTATGACTGTGAATGTAATTTTCCCTGTATGAAGCCGGTGAAATAAATGTGATGTCATCTGTTGGATGCCACAGCAGCAGCTAAGAGATGAAAAATATTCTGCCTCAGCCTCTGTTGAAAGCTTAAATCTTAAACTTCATGATTTTATTTCTGTGTTGGTTTCAAGTAAAATTATTGTTGGTTGCTCTGGAAAGAAGGCAACAAATCTCTTCATCCATGGAAACTGGATGTTGTTGGGGCTGACAAAGCAGATGTACGGTGAGGGGAAGGGAGAGAAGGAAACAGGGCAGATATAATGGTGGCCTGAAGGCAGTGTTTTCCCACTGTCATGTTGAATGTGTTGTGAACAAAGAATTCATATTTAATAAAGGTCATATTGTGTTCTAATGATATCCTCCTTTAAAATGAGTGGATGTTCAGCTTTTGAGAGACATGTTATGCAAGCTGAGATATGAAAATGAGGAAGAATTGGCCACTGTGTAGGATACAGAACACCTCTGCTTACAGCTTCTCTTAGTGCTTTAAAAATCAGCAGTCCTACTTTCTTTTTCAGAACCACTGTTGAAGTTCTGTAGGGACCCTTTGGATTGTTACAGGTGGCTGTACCTGTTGTGAAGGTATAGTGGGTGATTTTCATTGCAAACACCTCGTGTGGAGAGGTGCTGTTTAGAGAAGTAAGAGTAATAGTTAAGGAATTTAACTTTTTTTCAGAAATCAGCTGCATGTTTATGCTACACAGGAAACGTGCATGAGGTTTAAAGTGCTTGTGGCTAATTACTGCTAACATATGCTAAAGAATAAAATTTTAAAAAGAAATCAGTAGGGCCTTATACATATTCAGAAGATGAGGAAAAGATTATAAATTAAGTATACTGTGTTTTCAGTTGGCCCGAAGAGGAATGTTTTGAAAACGCATACAAAGAGCAGAAGTTGATTGATACAGATGTCAGGGGAATTAATTCCTCATTTTATACCATATTGCAGCACAGGCACAAATAGGTGCTTGCTGTCGCAAGATGTGGCAGGAGATGTTGAAGACTTGTGACATCCATGCGCTGGAAAAAAAGATGGTGGGGGGAGAGAGAGAGAGTTCATATAGCTGCGTATGTTGAGAGGGGTGATCTCACAGGAAGCGTACTTTACAGGTTTCACAGTCCTAATTACATTGACTTCCCTCTCCAGTCAACCCTCTTCCTTTTTCCCATCCCCCTTATAAGTGCTTTTATCACCTTCCTGGATTTCTGCTTTTTATTCGCTTTGATGTCTGTGCTTCCTTTAGGTGGGTTTTCTTTGTTTGCTTGAATAAGATACTGTATCCCAGGTGTCATCTGTCAGCTCCTTTTTACTACCAGCCTAGGGTTTAGTCGTTGATGGTCACGCAGTATGTGCTTTCTCCCTCCCTGGTCATTGTTCTTACAGTCTTTTGGTTTCTTGTCTGGCAGAGCAGCTTCACTAGTCCTTTGGTAACAACTAACTGATTTTATTGCAGTGGCTTTTTGCTCTTTGTTGGTTTCAAGGTGGCAAAGCCTTCTGTGCCTCTGTTTTAAATTTCTTTCTCCTGCTTAGGGTTGTTTTTCTCCTCACGACTTGTTTACTCTCTACCAGGCTGGAGAAATCCAGAATAAAGTGTCAGATCTTATTTATTAGCTCGGTTTGCCAATCGGAGTTGTCAGTTGCCCTTCCCCTCATCTTCATTTCTCTTACTTGGTATCTCCTTTCCTTTTGCATTTCTCTCTCATTTAGTGCAGTTTAGTCTGTAGTGCTCCACTGAAACATTAGTAACGTCACCCAGTATCACCCATCTGTGCTCCATCCTCGCCCTCGTTTGCTGGGTGCGTCTCTCTCCTGGTTATATCTGCATTGAGGTGGTGGGCTAAGCAACTGATAGACCTAACGAGTTCTGTGCTGATTTAGTGATAATGATGTCTCCTAATCAGAAGCAAGTGTAAAACTTTGAACATGAAATAAGGAAAAAGTCATAGCTGTTAATGATGCTCATTTTAGGATGACCTGGTTAGTTATGTTAACCAGTGATGCTTGTCTAGCTGTATTTTATCCCAATAAATTAATCTATTAATCTCCTTTGTGAAAGAATATTATAATGTCGTTTGAAGACATCTTTCTTACAGTATTATAAAAAAATCTGGAGAAGTCTTGCCATTGCTAATGTTACAAATTAGCTTTTTTAGTAAATAGCACTGTTAACGTGTTCTGTTTTTAAAAAGAATGATGGCATCTTTGTTTTGCATGTGAGAATAAATAGGAAATTTTAAAATAAGCCAGTTTGTCATAACTGATGCTCCATGGCTAATGAATATGCAGGACTGCATGTATTTAAAAATTCCTCAGCTGGGAACGCATCCCTGAGAGCCGGCTGTTAGCAAATTAGTCCCCTCTCTTATTATTTTGTGTTAGCAAATTAGTTCCCTCTCATATTATTTCGTAGAAACTGGATGCTCCTGGCTGCTGGTTTGTTAGGGTGAACGGTCCTTCAGATCTTGTTTTGTTGATCATATCAAACAAAAGTGTACAGTCACCACTAGGATTTCTAAAGATAATGGTGTGATTCGTTTTGGGACATTAACCGATCAGCGTTGAACTGGCCTGGAGTGATAATCTAAGAGTCCTTTTCTTCACTTCTAAAAAGAAGAAATAAAACCAGCAGTAATAGGATAAATGAATTAGCAATTTTTTTGCTTGTATTGGAGAAGACTTTTTTGACAGAAATGGAAGTAGACTAAGTCATCAAGAAAAAATAAATAAGTATTCTGTGTGTGCTACTGATACAGTGATTTGCTTATGGTATTTTTTAAAATATTACTGCATATGACATTTTTACATTATAAACAAACCACACGGGGAAGAGCGTGATTTCACTGGTGGTCCTGCATTTCTGACTAGCTGAACATAGAGATTTAATTTCTAGAATTTTTGCCATTATATTTAGCTTAAAATAGAAAGAAGCTGAAAAAATACCCGAATGCTTTCTCCTATTTATTCCTTTTGCTGTTAAGCCCTGGTCCTTTAATATCGATTGAGCCTGCTCAGAACAGGCAGACACGCATCTTTTAGCATAAGTACCTCCTGCGCATCTTTGGACACAGAACCTGTTCTTGTTGAAATAAGGGATATAGTTGTTGCTAGTTAGAAGTGTGAAATGTAGGCTCTGTTAAAAGCCCATTTGAGTTCTAGAAACAAGGCCCAAATTTTCTTAACACTAACAGAAAACCATTGCTGATAGCCAAGAAAAAGATCTTGCAGTTGATTGCAGTAATGCCTCCGGGCTTTGTACCTTCAGATCTTTAGTTTGATGATTGATTCAGATGAGAGAGGACTGATGATTTGGAATGGTTTCTGGCATCAAATACTTCAAGTGTCATTTGAATTTGCAAAAATGGTCTCCTTTACTATTAAATAAAAATGTTTTAAGGGTTCTGGTGGACATAGAAGTTTCATCATTGCACGGTGGTATTTGCCACACACTTGTTAAGCACATCTGTTATCAAATGTAGTTTCCATAAAGTGTACTGAATGCCTTGCCATGTGGAAAAGATGGGAAAAAATCAAATTCTCTTTCACCTGGTTACATAGTTTTTATTTTTTTTTTGTGAAAGGTAGTTTTTTTCTTTTCTGTTTCTGATTGAGCAGTTGTTGCTTGTGTTAACCTAAAACTTTTATTAAAATACGTCTTTAAAAAAAAACCCCAAACCCTCTTCAAGTCCTAAATATGTCACTGTCAATGTAAAGTAAGTCAGATTAGATTGAACTGTACTGAGACTATGAATCCATAGCTCATTCCTTCTGGCTGTGAAGCCTGTAGGGCTCCTTGGCAGGCTCTACCCATCCCTCTGGAGAGGGAGGTATAAACTGCTGCAGAATCACAGAATGAAGGGTAGGGGCTGGAAGGAACTTCTGGAGATCATCTCGTCCAACACTCCTGCAAAAGCAGGTTCACCCAGAGCAGGTTACAAAACCCTGGTTATTCTGAAAAGAATATATGGAATAAACCTCTCATTTTGTTTCACTTAGTGGGAAAGAAGAGAAGAATTTGTTCACCTTCAGTGCTTTGCGGCGAGATTTAGTTAAGCAGCGAGTGGTGGTGTTCTGCTGGCCTGTGTGTCTGAACATGGTTATAGTTGGGTGGAGAACAGTTTCACCAAGGCAAGAGTTCGACGCTCGGTGTTATTCTTAAGGACAAGTAAAAGCTGATACTTGCCATCTGATTTGCCATGTCGTGGAGCCCATGTTTTCAACATGTGCACAATGTGTTGTGACAGCAAAACAGTATCTCATCATTTATTTATGTACCTGCACATGCACATCGTTTGATCTAGAAGGCAAATATCTCAGGGTTGTGCAAAGGTTAAGGTTAGCGCTCTTCTTGTAGTAGCAGGAGCCATTTGCTTGTCTTTCAGAGCCTTCCAAAGTGGTTATCTTTTTGGAATGGAAAATAGTAATTAAATTGTTCGATAGATCAATTTGTACTCAGATGATGGGATGTTATTAATCTTATTTGGGACAGTTTCATGGAGTTTTGCAAACCCAAATCGAATACCAGAGTGCCGTGGTTTCTTTCTTAAGTCCTGTGGGTTTAGATTTGCTATTGATAAGTTCTTCCATTTGAAAATGGGTATTTTTGAGGTAAGACAGAAAAAAAACAGTAATTGGAGAGTGTGTGCATTAAATACAACTTTTCATGACAGTAGACTAGTGCTCTTTTCAAGTACAGTTTCTGTAATAGTGGGATTTTTCTATAATGTTTGGCTAGATTTTAAAGTCAGATTGTCTTCACAAATTAACCTATATGTATTGAAGATACATGTGACATTGTCAGCTTTATTTATCATGAAAATAAATACTTTGCAGCTTACTACCAGCATTATTATTCTTACAGTACCAAATGGTGGATATAGTGAGGCAAGAAACAAGCGTGTGAGCTCAGATACTTGCCACTTTATTTATTTTCTACCTACTTTCTATCCTAGGGAGGTTCAGCTTAATATTATCCTTCCCTTGTCACCTTTTCTTCTCTTTCAGTTGGATAGAAATCTGAGCAAAGGAGGAACGAGGGAGTTAGAAATTCCTCTTCCTAACAAAGCCTGTCCTGGTGCCAGTTGAGGAGGATTTGTGGTACTCGCATCCCACTAAAGTCACGTTGCTAAATCCTGTCTCCTAGAAAGACAGATATTGTCACATAGTGTTCTTGAGACTGTAAATGAGATTGAACCAGGAAACTGGAAAATCATAGATTGTAGATTTATTAACCCACGAGGAGTTTATTAACTCCTGGAGGAGAGAATTCCACCACTAAACCTTTGCTGAATCATAGAATGGCTTGAGTTGGAAGGGACCTTAAAGGTCCTCTAGTTCCAACCCAAGTATGTAACATAACCATACTTTGCAAGACGTGCATTTTCACATCTGAAGGTAGGAAAATACTGAAGCGAATGTGGAAAAAATCCTAATGTGCTGTAGAACAATATCCATGATGATTTTGACTGTCGTTAAAACAATTCTAAAACTATTCCTGGTGGCCACATTTGCTGGCCTGAAAATTTGTCTGCTCTTAACTTAAAAAATTTAAGGACCAGGCAAATATACTCAGGTTTCAGGGTATTTTTAATGGGAAATAAAACAGCCAAAAGCATTTCTAGTGTTCCTGAACCACAGTAAATCTAGTTCTAAAATGAGAGCCCATGATGCTGCTGTCCACCACCTTGCAGAGGAGTCCTCGACCCGTTGCGTTTTGAAGCCTGTGCATCGAAGGAGTATCATGTGCCATATAGCTGCTGTGTGGGATGTAACAAGAACAGCGGGGCAAGGCAGGATTTCAGCTTTTCTATGTAATTTTGGATGCCCTAGGATTGTCCGAACTCCTGAATTAATTACAATGTGGGCTGTATTAACTGTTTAAAACCTCAAACAAACCCAAACTGGGTGCAGCTCAGGTGTTTTCTCCTCTGCTTTAGCACTGGTCTGCCTTAGCGAGGTCTTGTAAATACTTTATAAGGCTTTAAAAAGCAGGAGAGATATGAAGAAAACTGTGAAAATGAAATAAATGTAAATGCAGTCACGTTTTGTTTAGCTGACCTAAAAGTTCCTAATTCTGTCAAGCTGTAATATTCTTTTCACATGCAGTGAGGCGTAAGGTTATAAAGTTCATGTATTTTTTTTTTTTCTTTATCTTAGATGTAGTTACATTTTATAACCGGGTTGATGCATTTGCTGTTTGGTGGAGCATATTTTTGGTATCTCTTAATTACGATTTCCTGATAGCCAGATAATGTTGGGAGTTACGTGGAAACCTTTTCCCAGGCTGTGTTTCCTGTTGCGTTGGTCAGAAGCTGCTTCTTCCTCCAGGTGCTGCTTGAGTAGCTGAAATCTTGGCATACACAGAAGGTTATTTTCAGTGGTTTATTCTGATATTTATTTAGGCTTATTCTGTATTTCTCAAGGATCTCAAGAAAGCCATTTGTTTGTTTAGAGGGGATTTCCAAGATAAACCAACTTGTTGAAACTGCTTATTGGGCAACTTAAAAAATAATTTCTCTGCACTGGTAAAGCCTCTGCTTTTCCTCCTGACTAGATTATTTTGAGGCTAATTTGCGTTTTCATATTTTGATGCAATCTATAACAACACTAGTTTAAAATTACCAGGGAATACATACAGTCATTTTTGTGACTTGTTTTTCTAAATGAAGAAACTTTAATAAAAAAACATAATCTGAATTTTAGTAAAATACCTCATGATGAAAACACAGGCTTTCAAAAGTCATCAGGCAATAAATCTCACTTGGAATGATGTATATCTTTTCCAACAGAGATGATGTTTCTGTTACTGAAGTCCAGTGAAATCCTGACTTCACGTTCTAGTGAATCAGGACTTACTCTTTTGGACAGTAATTATTTGAATATCCTTTTGGAAAACTGTATTCCTTCATAAAGAGACTGCTCAATTGAGTTTAAAAACAATTAGTTCTTGTAGTTTTCTCCTGTTTTCCTTTCACTCCTGTTGGGAAGAAGGACTTTGTGTACCTAATTCCTGTATCTTAGGAGGTTTTTTCAAGTTTTCCCAGTGGTCTCCCCACACTTCTCAGGAAAGTATAGTGCAAGAGTGCTCTGAACTTCATCCCTCGTATTATCAAAGCGTGCTCTAAATTCTGTCAAAAATAATTGAAACATCTTTTAGAAGAACGACATTCTTTGAAGCGCTCCCCGGCGTCTTGTCTTGCTTTGATATTTTTACTTAAAAGGGTCTATAATGAGGCAGTTGCCAGTGTAAGTTACTAAGTCATAATGCGCTTGACAAGTTCCTTGACTGACTGACTGTCTGTCTGTCTTCCATGGTCTAGTTTTATGTTTTTCTCATTCTGCTTTTCGAAGGCTTTCCGTTGTTCAGCAAGTCGCCAGCTTACTAACAGCTTTTGGCAGCCTCACACAATATTGTTGCTGCCGAATTATGCTGTTATGCTCTGGATGGATGGGCAACAAGATGGATAAATAATTGGTTGGCTTAGAGGGTAGTGGTTCATGGGTCACGCTCTACCTGGAGGCTGGTAACAAGGAAACCTTTGCTGGGGGAGGTGGTGGAGGGCACTCCCATCGATGCTGATGACGGCAAACCAGGGGGAGTCTGTTGATACAGAGCAGGGCTGCCGTCCAGAGGGACCTAGAGAGGCTGGAAGAGCAGGCTGGCAGGAAAATGATGAAATTCAACAGGTACAAATGCAAAGCCCTGCACCCAAGCAGGATGAGCTCCTGCAGCAAATCCAGGGGGATCTTGTGGTGGGGATGACTGATGGGGGAGCAGCTCTGTGGCAAGGCCCTGGGGGTGTGGGTGGGCAGGGAGCTGGGCAGGAGCCAGCAGCACACCTGACAGCCAAGGAGGCCACAGCATCCTGGGCTGTATGAAGGGGAGCGTGGCCAGGAGATCAAGGGAAGGGATTATCCTGTGGTAAAAGGAAAAATGCAATAATGTTTTAAGCCAGTCAGATCTCAGTGTTGTCTCTAAGAATGTGTACGTGGCTGTGAACAGCACAGGAGGGTATGTGGATGATACTTCTGTCTTCCTTAGAACTCCTTTGGTGCTGCCTCTATCCAGTATTTTAGAAACATGTAAAACTGCACTTGGATTATGGAAAACATAATTCTGAAGAGCTTTGTAAAAGAAACAATAGATCCATTTTTCTGGTGTTTCAGGTTTGAACTGTTGGCTTCATTTAACCATCCTTAGCGGTTCTGACAACAAACAGAAACCCCACATGTAGCGCTTTGGTTTTGCTTAGCCAAGCAACTTTTATTCTACCTGACAGAGCATGAAATGGTGCAGCAGAGTTCTTGATGTTAATTCTGCATAGCTGACTTTGGAGAACAAGCCTATGACAACTCTTCAGCCTGAGAGCATTCTGAGTTTCTTTAGAGTATGTCAGCACAACAGGCAGCTGTTGCCATTTAGCTTTGGCCAGGGACAATTTCAATAGTTAACAGGGCAGTTTAGGCAAAATGAAAGAAAACCATAGGGTGCAGCACTAAGAAAAAAATTTATATCAGTCTTACGCGTTGTTTGGATGCTGTCTCTCTTCTGGGGTTAAAAATATCCTGAAGTAGCAAAGCTGTCAGAATATATTATGAGAAAGACAGGAAATTTCTGTCAGCAAGAGCCACTGGCTTTTATTATTACGATTAAATGGCATTTCTGCATCACACACAACGTTATTAATAATTGCTCATCATTCAGGACCTGTAGTAAAGGAGTTGCTCCAAGGAACACAAGAGTCCTCCCTACACTACAGTGTAATTGATAATAAAGATGGGTTGACTTAAAGAAAAATGCTCTCCTTACTATACACTGACATTTTACTTCTGAAATCTGCTCTAAGAAAAAGATTTCAGCTTATTTACAGAGGTTTTAATGGATATTTGGTGTGTCAGTCCAGTTTTACAGCTTTTTTTGGCAACTATCACAGCGCAGTTGCTTTTGTGTATGATCTGTGACCTTGATGCAGGCGACAGAGGGAATTCCTGCTCTCTGATGTTCTGGCCTGGTTTAATAAAACACGTTCTGCATTTGGATAACAATCTCCATAATGGTAAATGCTTTTAATGAATTGCCTTACTGTAAAATATCATTAACATAACACTCTCCCTGGAAGACTGACATGATGCTTGTCCTAGAAATCCTTATGCTCTTTCAGCATTTATCCGTATGGATGCCATATTCTAGCTGTGTCTGTCTGCTGTGTGAAAGCTTGGACTTTTCTTACCCAGCAGTATTTGTTGGAGCTTCCCCTGATGTGTAGAACAGCCCAGACCAGCAGCTCTTCTCACCGCCCTGTCCTTCCCACCAGCAGCTCAGCCAGCAAATTCTTTTTTTTACTGTAAGCAGAAAGCTGAGGAGACTGGTTTAGAAAAATGGACAGGGAACTGTGAGAAGAAGGGCTCCAGCTTATATGTTCCTCCTAAAAAGTGTTTGTTTGTTGGTTTTTTTTCTAAAGCATATTTTAATAATGGTCTGGCTAGAGTTAATCCTTCAACAGCTACCACACCTTTTCATTCTAGATATTGTTACTGGTCACTAAACAGCAGGATTCTTTTCTTTGTACATCCTCTGGCCAGTCAGCAACTCCCGTAGAGCAGAAGTGGAGGGACTGAGTTCTAATGACATCCAGTCTGATGCTACTTTCGCTGGAGGGGGAAAGAGGAACTGCCGGAGACCCAGCATAGATAGGTATAAGCAAATTCGGTTGTCCCTGGATGTCTGTACAAGCTGGTTCTTTCTGCTTGGTGTCCTATTAGTAATTCATGGCAGTTGGCTCAGCTTTTTGGTGTCAGAATCAACATCTTCTGCTGGCACGTTCTGCTGTGTACAGAGAAGAACCTGTATATCGATGTTCGCTGGCCGGGTGGTGGTGGCGGTGTTGAAAACATGACTGTTTACCTACCTCCTGTCCACTTGGGCTGCCTTCCCAGCTCCTCTGGATAGCTACCTGCACCACATGTAGGATACTCTTCAAAGGATTTTTCCAGTCTATCTGAAGGCTGACAAACCCAGGATCTGACGGGCGCGTGCACGCGCACACAGCCACCTGTGTTTGCACGCATACGTAGGGGTGCACCTTTCCACTTGCGTTGTGGTGGGAAATGCACTGCAACAATCAAAGTACGACTTTTGTGTGGTTTAGGTACGTACAACAGCAGAAGCATTTTTAGGTAGCTTTTTGGTGAATTTTTCAGAATTCTGAACTCCTGGTTGTTGATGGGACAGGGCTTTCGGGTGTTGCCATTTATACGGTTCCAAGAAATCCACATCTTGCCTTAAGACAGTTATGACATCACTTCAATGTGAAGGTTATGCTGCCTAATATAGTGTTCTTGTCGTCATAGTTTTAAAATGTAGCTGCAAAGCACAGAAGCCTTTTGTAACAGCCTCTCTTAAGTCTGTAGTAACAGACTGTCAGTATTGAACTGGTTCAGTAGCTTTTAAATTCTGAGAGTCAGAGGGATATAGATGCAATACTTTATCTGTTTGTTTATGAGTCAGGGGGATACAGATGCAATGTTTTATTTGTTTGTTTGTTTTACGCTCAGCTGAGTTTAATGCTGAACACGCCCAGAAGGTTTTGGATATGGAGCACACCCAGCAGATGAAGCTAAAGGAACGTCAGAAGTTCTTTGAAGAAGCCTTCCAGCAGGACATGGAGCAGTACCTTTCTACAGGCTACTTGCAGATAGCAGAGAGGCGAGGCAAGTTTTCAAATACCTTCTGCGTAACCCACAGACTCACAACTTGGAGAATATTCTTGAGGGGTCAGAGTCAGCAGCAGTTTTAGTGCTTTACAGGTGAAGCATTGCAGTGTCTAAATTCGTCCTGGGTGGAACTGAAGCTTCAGATGAGCTCTTTAAAGAAACTTTGAGTTTCAGGGGATTTAGACACCTTAGAAATTCAGCCACATTCTCTGCTCATTGTCTGAGGAAATGCAAAGCACTGAAGCACACCTGGAGCAGCACTTTTCTCTGCAGCTGAAGAGTGCATCCATACCTGTAAAGATATGCATGGAGGTGGTCACTTCTGTCCATGGGAGTTTCAAAGCCTGGGATTGTTACCTGCCAGGAGATGCCTCAGAAAAATGTTAAAAGTGTAGACAGAAGATCAGTGAGTATTTCAAAACAGACAGTGGAAACAGCAACCACCTGGAAACTATGTAACACACCCCGTGTGTGACTAGGACATGGGAGATGATAGGATTAAGCTCCCTCTTTATTATGAGATGACTCAAGTCTGGCATCTCCTGACTAGTTAAAGCACAAGCATGCCATAGACTGCAGACACTTCTGTGTGGGAAGTATCCATCTGTTGGGCCAAAAAGCAGTGATTTTAGGACCAGAAAAAAAACAAGCGGGAGATTAACGTCACTCATGTGGCAGGAAAAAAATGTAGGGATTCTGTCCCTGCTCCAAGACCAGTTCTGCTCATCTTTAATGGGAAAGCAGGGAATACAATCCAAGATTTCCATTTCTCTGCACTAGTGCTATAAAAGCTCATCTGCAGGATGCCCACGTATATCAAAGAAACTCTTCTAATGAAAGATTTCATCCGGCAGTACGTGTAAAACTCCAGAGCTGTAGTATATTTGGGGAAAAAATAAACTCTAATCAAATGATGGTTTCCTCTCAGTTCATAGATGAAGGCTTTTAATAGCGTAATTGTTAAATTTAGATAAACGATTAAACTCTGAATTGTAATATTTGATGTTATACCTGCAGCAACCGGACTTAAATCTGAATACCCTTGAACTTACTTGTTCGGTGTTTGTACATTTTATTGTTCAAGGAAGATGATGCTTATCCAAGTATTTAATTCCCCTGTGAATTGTCAGTGTTACATTGGCAATAATAAGTAGTTTGCTTGAGTAATTAATAATGTTAAGTAGCCATTCAGAGAGACACTAGGCATCAGCCTGGGTTTTACACACTGCTGCCATTTATTAGGCTGATCGATGGAATGAGGCAGAAGAATGGCTGCTCTCTGTTAACATTCATCCCTACCTCTGAATTTTCATGTCCCTTTATGTGATGATATTTCGTGATAGTCTTTAATTGTGTACATTCTTCTCTAAAAAGACTTCCAGTGGGGAGAATTGGAGAGGAGCGTTACGAAATGGAAAAGTTTCACTCTCTGCCCCTGAGCTCCATCCTAGCATCCTTCTGACAGCGCTGTTGCTATAAATATTGTTGCTAAAATGTTTTGGTTCACCAAGCCAGTAATGGACGTGAGTTTCGCAACAAAGACTGCGCAGAGTGCCCTTGGACTTGGGCTAAGATTGCTGCTGAGCAGCTCCCGTGGGAGTACGCCTTCCATAGCTGCTTTAATCGTTGCCGATGTGTACAGTTAGAGCAGCTCCTGAAGCCTTTCTAGGGAGTAACACCATGTAGCTGACTGGTAGTTTACTCACTGCACGTTTTCTCCTACAGAACCGATTGGCAGTATGTCTTCCATGGAGGTGAACGTGGACATGCTGGAACAGATGGACCTAATGGACATGTCTGACCAAGAAGCACTCGACGTCTTTTTAAACTCAGGAGGAGAAGACAACAATCTGCTTTCTCCCATGCTGGGTATGATACTAGCGATGGCAGCGTGCTGAGACACCAAGTGATAAATCACCAGAATGACTCTGAGTTGTAATGGCTGGTGTTATCTCATAAAATGTTATGCTTTATGTAGACTGAATATTTTTCATTAGTGGTTTTCAAAACATTACCATTTAGTTGCAGTACAAGAGAGCTGGTTGCAAAACTACTTGATGTTTCTGGACTGTCTTGTTTTTCGTAATTACTAAAGCTTCGTGTTCTATTTATTTGTCACATTATCAACAGGTGATGTGTTACCTACCTACTGCTTTTAAGATGCAGTTTTCTCTTTATAAATAGGACGTTTAATAGAGGACATTTTAAGAAGCATGGCAGGAAGTTTGCAGTAATTAGTTTTTTTACGTGAAAGACTATTTAGAATTTGTCCAGAATTTTGGCATTTTGAAGTAAATTCAGACCAGTTGCATAGTTTAAGATCTTCAGGGAGAGCTACACAGAGATGTGCTTCAACACAGCAGTCCGTATATAGGAAACATGACAATGTTCTGGAAGCTTCTAAATAGCGATTCTGTTCCTGCAGCTCTTTCATGTAGCCTTCTTACTGCTAGTAATGTTAGCTAAATTGGATTAAATTCATCTTAATCCAAAATTTTGTTTATGCCTTCTGATGAACAAAACCAGATTTATGGTTTTGGCAAGTTGCGGCATAAGGAAGGATCTGTTTAAAGCAGGAAATTAGTATTGCTGGATACTTTATCCACCAGGGAAGTGTGCTTTCCTAATTAAAAACTTCTGTTAGTACTAAAATGTCTTTTCCTAAAAGAGCCAAAGTAAGTTTCCCCGGGGCAGATAATGAAGCTCCTTTACATGTACTTACATTTTCTTTTGAAAATACATTTTGAAATATTTTTATAAAGGTACTTACGGTGAAGTGAGACTTTAAATCCTACCCTGTAGTTTGGGATATGTGAAGAAAAAAGTTAATAATATCCTGGGGTAATTTTCTTCCTCCCTATGTAAAGGTGATTATGACCTGCTGCGAACATGAAAAGCTTACGGTAGAGGCACATTTGACTACTAAAGATTTTGTGGTTTATTGTAAAAACTAAATTCAGATGGCTGGTTTTGGAAGGACACCCAATTCACGCCCTATTAAAGCTGATCACCATTTGAGCAGGCGAGTAATTACTGAATCATTCCCCTCACGGGGTCTTTGGCAGATGCTGGACCAAGAAGTTCCGTGTCTTAACAACAAACTGTGTAACTGGCTTAGCTACAATAGTCTAGAAACAAAGAAGTGTGGTTGATTTTTTTTGCCTAAATAGATGTCAAATTTTATTAGTTCTTGAAAAAAACGATCATTTCTTTTGTGCTGGAACATGGGAAGTATTACAGTGTGTTATGTATAGATAGTGTATATATATTTCACATATCTATGCATATACACTGTTCCAGTGTTGTCACCGTAACGCAGCAGTTGGACAGACCTGCAGCCAGACTTACTCCTCTACAGTTACTACTACTTGTCAATCTGGCCGTTGTTTTTCCAGACCATCCATGTCCCCCTGAATCAGAAGGGATTTTTTTTTTTTTTTGTGCTGGCTTGAAGGCCCCAGCACCCTAGCACCAAGCTAAATATGCACTAGGCTCCATTTTCAGAAAAATGAGATGGCTTAAAGATAACCTTTCATTTTGCTGTCAGTAGAGAACGGTGTTGGTCAGGGCAAGATTTGTTTCCATTTTCCTGAACACCACAGAATGCAGGTAAATTATTTTAGTAACTGATAAAAATGAAAATCAGCTCAAGATAGGAGAATGTTTTCAAATTTATTTTGCTATAAAGATTGTCAACTTATGGACACTGACACAGCCACGTTGCCTTACACTGTCCAGTACAAGCTGCTGTTGCCACCATTTTCTTATTACAATTTAAGTGGGATAGTTGGCAAGACTATGGGCAGCAGTCCCAGGGCAATGTAGTGGGAACTGCTCTGCTAACAGCCGGAGCAGAGGTGAGGTGTAGTGATCAGCTCATTGCCATCCAACCCCCTTAATCTTTTTATATAAAATCCCCCAGGATTTTTAAGAGTATTTTCTACTAAAGGTTACTCAGTCCTGAAGCAGGTTGTCCTGGAGAAACCCTTGTTAGGGTAGGGGAGGAAAAAAAAAAAAAGCTTTATTTGGCAGCTCACATATAAAGAGTGTTTAGTTGTTTCCCTCTTTGTTCTTATTTACTGCCAAGAAGTGTGCAGAGAGAAGAGGATCTAAGATAAGTTTGAAAACCAACCTCTCAAACTGCAAGCAAACACCACTATACCAAACCTGCTTACAAATCTTATTGTATAGGCTATGGAGGAAGCAGAGACTTAAAATCCCATTCCCGTGCGCTTGAGCTATGATACAGCTTTGCCAGAAGGATTCTTTTGTGCTCTAAGCAAGAGTTTGGTTTGGTTTTGCATCTTGATTTTTAATATCTAAACTGGAAATGACTGTTCTTGTCTGTCTCCTGGTTATTTTTTATTTAACTTCACCAAGGGCTTTTTTGTGTCATCTGTTGGACAGATTTTGTCTGGAGGATCTTCCAATTGGTGACGATTCTCAGCACATGCTGAAGTCTGAAAGGACTTTACCAAAGTCAGGGTTAGGAATTCAGAGCTCTTGGCCACCAGATGAGCTGGACATCAGCTGTGGCCCTTCACAGAGTCAGGACTTAGTGCTCCCGCAACCTCGCCTTACTTGATCTCAAGTGTTAGCAATACAAGACTGAGACATATGCACACCATCGGCAACAGATGAAAACCAGCCTGTGGCTTGGAGTTGAGACCAGTTTCAGCAAAGCCAAAAGGCAGCTTTGTGTTTCGGGAGGGTTTTTTTAATGGCGTGTTGCAAAAGAAGCCAAACGGCCCGAATGGAGCTCTTTGCCCAGCTGAGCTGGGTTAATACGCTGATGTCTCGATTCACTTGCTGAGCCACAGCTTGATTTTTGTTGTTGTTTTTTTTCCAACTCTAAGGGCCCGACTCCACCACCTACGTCAATGAGATAAGTCTCCAGGTCCCCAGCCAGTCTGAACTACGCCAGAAACTGTCTTCGCTGTCGTCGACCTGCACCGACTCCGCCAGCCAGGATGCCAGTGAAGGAGAGTCTCCAGTCGTCCAGTCGGATGAAGAGGAAGTTCAAGTGGACACTGCTCTTGCTGCTGTAACTGAAAGAAAGGCTGCTTCAGATGTTAGCGATGAAAGTGACTCTCAAACAATTTGAATCTTAAACCCATATCCTTTAAGAATGACTTCTGAATGAATGAACACGTGAATGAAGAGCTTGCCTGTGTAACAATTTCCTAACCCAGCAGAACAGCCAGATCTTTTTACTTGGGAATCACTGCCTTTTTACAAAATTGCCAGTCGTGTCGAGGTTGGTTTTTTTTTTTTTAAAAACAAACAAACAAACAACAAAATGCCTAAAGCACACACACTTTACCAGTAGTCTTGGGGCTCAGGGGAGCAGTAAAACTGTTGTATATACTATGTATAAGAGAATTAAAGGGGAAAGATACCAGTTACTTTGACCACTAACCTTTAAATGGCTGAAATTCGTTAGACTTGATGTGTAATACTGAACCCAAATTGTTCCTTGCATGTTTTCAGCTGCTGCAACTGAAGATTTAGGATCCAAACCAAAATGAAAAGTTATTTTCTACTCTCTACTACCTACTGTCTGCCTACTGCCTTTGTCTACTAATGCAGCAGTGTTGACTCTCTCACACTTCTTATCCAGGATCAACTTAGTTATAGGTGTTAAGGAAAAAAAAAAACCTGAAAAGGAGGAGATGCATATTGAAATGTTACACTCCTCATGGAGCAGATATCTTAGCATTGTATAAACTTACTCCTCTTTCAAGATAAAATAAAGTGTTTCTATCCCAACCATGTCTTTTACTTGATTACCCAAATATTTTACCCATGACAGTGAACAGAGGAGACTAATTCAGCAATCAGAAAAAAAAATATCGTTATTTATACTCAGCACCAGTGTAATTTACTTTTCCCTGATAGCATCTGTGACTACACTGATGCAAGCCAGGGATTTAAGGGGAATAAATCTGAACGAATTATAAATTAAGTGCGTACATTTTATAAACCTTAGGACCTATATTCATCATCCCCCTACTGCTGTGTTTGGGTTTTTTTTTTTCTCTCTAGAATTGAGGTCTGAACATGTCTAACAGCTGTTTCTTGTCAAGTCTCACACTCTATTTGCAGGGATCTGCTCTCCTTTGAGAAGGCTCCCGGCTCCTGCTCTTCACGCTCGGAGGGAAGGCAGGTAAATCAGAACCGGCGTAAGTAAAGGCCGAGCTGTGAGTCGATCTCTTCCAAAGCTCAGGGCTGGGAAGGCGGCACCTCCTGCCACTGGGATGTGGCAAAGTTCCTTAAGGATTCGCTCCATCTCCTGTTACCTCACCAAGTGTTTCCCAACCCCTCTCAGGGAAATGAAAGCTTGAAGCTCACTACTTACAATTAGGTATTTGCTATTTAACGAGGCATCCATCTGTCGAAAGAAGCTTTTCTTGAAGGAGCTGACTTTACTCACTTTCCAGAAGACAGACAAAATGTCCAAAAAAGTTTTGTTTTTTTATTAAACCTCGTAGTACAAACCTGGAAAGTAAACAAAAAACTGGCAATAAACAACATGAAGTCTTTCCTTACAAGGAAAGAGAGCAGAGCAGCGCTAATAAATTAAATGTCAAACTGTAAGCCATAGTCAGAAGTTTACTGTCAAGAGGGAAAAGTACACAGCAAGGCCATAAAAACCAGACAACCACATTTGAAAACACTTGACTCTGTTTATGTTATTGTTAAATATTCCAAAACAGTTCAGTCTTCTGCAACAACAACCAACAAATTGTATGATAGGACTTTCCTGACAGTCACCACTGGCAAGCTCAGTGCAATATGGGTAGCTACGGTATCGTTGAATTCAATTACGAAACAAAACAGGTTGTGAAAACATTTTCCCTTTTTTATTCCACACATACTGTACACACAACCAGAAAAGGGCAACAGCTACTCCATTATTATTTTTTGTTGTTGTTCAGTGATGTAAGCAGCACTTATAAATGTTACAAGAAAAACCCTGTAAGCATCCAATCCAACCGATGAAGAAAGTGAAACGTAAGGCTTTTCTTCATCTTGTCTCTTCGCCATCCCTCCCCCCACCCCAAGAAAAGGCTCAAGTATTTAAAAAAATTTACAGGCATATGTACAAAAGGTGTGATTTTTTTTTTTCTTTTTTTTTTTTTTTTTACAACATGAAGAGAAAAAATAGACAAGATGAAAGCAAATGCATTTTCACATTCAAAAGAAATATGCAGACCTGCTAGTGGCTCTAAATGTGCTCATATAACAAAACAAATTCAAAAACAAAAATTAATGCTTGACTGTGTAAAGGTGTGAAAAACAGCAGTGGAATGGAAATGGAATGTTAGAAAGATTGCACGTCTATGACAAAAGAAGCACTTATGGCTTCAATCACTTTTTTCTTTTTTTTTTTTTTTTTTAAAGGATGCTATTGAAGGGTTTTTGATAAAGTAGCCAACAGCACCAAAAAATAACAGAATGGATTTCCTAATGAAATCAGGCACAGTTTTCCCACATGACTCCTCAAGGCAGGCAGTCTTTTTTCCTCCTTTTTCTTTTTTTTTTTCTTTCTTTTTTATTTTTATTTTCCCCCCTCAAAACAGATGCATAGTGATGTGCTGGTAAAAGAGAACATACTCCAAATCTCCTCCTTTTGCCTACAGTTAGGAAACAAAGTCCATCTTCAGCTGCCAAAACCTCCCAAAGAAAGTGTGTATTCTCCAATTTAAAAAATTACAAAACTCATCTTGCCGTGACAGAATAAAAGACAGCCAAAGTAAAGCAATTTCTTTCAAGTTTTTGTCTCCTATCCCTTTTCTCTCTAGAAAAATCTGCTCACATGACCGGAGAACAAATTAGAAAACACATCAAACTTTAACCTATTCAAAAAATGGGTTAAAAGCCTTTTTTTCACAGTTACCAAAAAGGCTTTTTATTTTTTCAGCCATAGGGACAATACAAATTAATATTTTATCAGCCCCTTGCCGGTTTTAAAACAGTGAATATACGGCAGTTTAAAAAAATCAGACTGCTGTATCTATCTATTCTAAGTACAAAAAAAAATTCAACAGTTTAATGCTAAAACAAAATTAGTTCTCTAAAACCAGAAGAAAATCTTCTTTAGAGCTAGTGCAAAGACAGCTTGTATTCTACAGCAAGTACTCCAAACTATGGTATAATAATTACAAAAAATATATATAAATTGACAAAATGAGAGTGTTGGCATCTTCAGGATTAACTTGAAGCACTTTTGGATGAACTGGAGGATGAAAGCCTAGATGATGGCACGTCGACCGTCGCTCTCTTCCGAGGTCCTCTTTTTGGTGTAGGCTTGCTGATACAGTTCTCAATGCTGCCATTTTTACCAGATACTTTTCCACAGATTTGATTGACTAGACTGATTATTTGTTCCTGTTTGGGAAGTGGGGGAAAAAAACAAAACAAAATACAAATTAGCATCGGCTCTATCTCCAGTCTCTTCTGATGGGCAGCTAACTGGGAGTATAAAAATCTATATATAGGAAAAC
The DNA here is from genome assembly GCA_013396935.1 of Baryphthengus martii. Taxonomy (NCBI): domain Eukaryota; kingdom Metazoa; phylum Chordata; class Aves; order Coraciiformes; family Momotidae; genus Baryphthengus; species Baryphthengus martii. The sequence goes on from VWZK01012336.1 coordinate 766,007, forward strand.
TGTCCCTGCCCGCAGCAGGGGGTTGGAACTCGATGATCTTTCACGGTCCCTTCCGACCCTGACAATGCTATGATTCTACGATATACTACTTATTCACCACCAGGAGTTTTGTTAAAAGCTCTGTGTAGTAGTTCAAACAGTGCCCGTGCTGAAGCTCCCTCCTCTCCAAACTTAAAGCCAATAATCAGCAGAACTAGAAATGTCTGAGCTCTGGTCACTAAGTGAGGATAAAGCAGCTGGGCCTCAAGGCTCCTTCACTAGGGTCAGAAATGTTCTTCAGCTGCAATTTAAAACCCACTGCTGAGCAAAGTTATAAATGCCATAAATTTAAATCCACACTAACACTGCTTCTAACTTACTATTTACAAAATATTTCTTTAAAAAATTAAGAAAGAGATTCCACTTTTTTCCTTGGAGCATTGTCATCCTTGGTTACAGGCTGCTACTTTTGTAGAGAAAGGGCCCCAGGTCCCAGCACCGTGCTCAGCAAGGGTCAGGAGTCCTGGGACTACACATCAAAGCTTTTGACATGTGACAAAAATCATCATTATTATCCAGTACTGAAGGAGAGGTGTTCTTGCCTTTCCAGTGCAGCCTAAACCATCTACTTTGTAATTATAAAAACTATAGAAAAATAATTATTGTAGCTGATTCTGCTGGAAAGAGTGGCTTTGAAAACCTTCATAGAAGTAACAGATCTGTGAAAATACAGGATGGAAGGGACAGAATAATATCAAGAATAAGAGAAATACATTAAAATTTCTGACTAACTTCCTGAAACTCTTCAGTGCTTATTGCATTACAAAGGTAGTTTGACTGTTGTCTAAGCCTCGTAGGTTGTACTTGTTTATATGTCTGTATCTATCTACTGCACCGGACACCAGAACAGAGGCTTCCAGTAAAAATGAGCAAAGCCACAAGGGCACGATCTTCCTCAGGCTTACTTTGACCTTTAGGTTTTTTTCTCTCTGTGCATATATCAGAAACTGCTGAGAAGCCCATCTCAAGAAGCTACTTGTACCAGCACTGACCTCTAAGAGCCAATTTTGTCATTTCTTCAACTGCTTCACAGTCCATAGCTGGAGTTCACAGTAAAACACTCCCCCAGTCTCCGTTCCCCACTTGTCCCCTCACGGGCACTGGAGAACCGGAGCTGGCCAGAGGCTTTACCCCACGGTCCTGCCGGGCGGGCTTAGCCCAGAACAGCAGGCTCGGGCCAAACCCACCCGCCTCCCCGAGTTCTGCGATGATTCCTCATCGCATCTGTGTGAAGCCATTACCGGGCCTCTCATCTACAAGTACTCTACAAGTTTCCCTTAAAGAAGGTTCAGGCTGGACTGGAGCAAGTCAGCGTCAACTTTCCGCTGTCAACAGAGAGAAATGATCCCAATGTACTGACATTACAGTAAATTAGCCAGTCAAAGCACAGCATGACAGTCTACTTATCAACAGAGAGGAGTGATCCTAAAGTACTGCAATTGCCACCAATTAGCCAGTCGAAGGAAGCACAGACTCATGTTCTACAGCACCCCGAAGCCCTGACTGGCGTCTCTGTTCCGTAACACATCGTCATGCAGTTTATACTTCAGGTTTCATCTCTGCAATCATGTTTCCCTCTATTTCTGTTGCTTAGATTGTAACAAAGAACCTCCCCCACCCCACCACCAGAAAAGCCCAAGCACAGCCTCCCAAGGTCTCAGTAGGGCAGAGGCTCCCAAGCCATCTGTATCAGAGCTGAGCCGTTACCGTACGGACCTCATCATAACGGTACATCATTTTCAGTCCCCGACAAGACTTCTGTTTTTCCACGTGCCGCAGGGCACACTCCAAGCAGAAGACGACATTTTCATTCTCCTGTACCACCTACAGGAAAAGGCAGAGGCAGAGGGGGGGAAATGCAGTAAGCTCCAAATTGTAGCTATTGTTGTGTACACAGTATTGAGTTACTGTCTGAATTATTAAACCTCTGTTTTACTACGAGTTAGTGGAAGGGGGTGTAAACAAGCAGCATTGCACACTGTGAAATGATTCAGAATGTGTAAGAAAAAGGAAGTACATATCCCTTTGAGTGCTGATCTTGGCAAATAGATGTAAATTTAAAAAAGAAAGAAAAAACATCAATAGTACTGAAAGCCAAATCCAAATAATGATACATGTGTAAAGCTGTTGATATATAATACTTATATCTAAAAAAAGTATAGATATATATAAAGATTTCCAGCCATTTCCCATTACTTTAAACACTGTCTTGAATAAGTATAAAATCAGCAGCTTGGCCAGAGGATTCCTCAGCTAGTGGCTCCTTCTGCAGAGGTCTCGTTTGCTCAGCTGGCTTCCTGCCAAACCTACACATGCAGCGTGGAATGAGATAACCACGCTGACTTTTTGTCCCTTCCTGCTGTTCAGAGTGACAAGGAAAAGTCCTTCTCTCGATTACACTTACTCCGGAGCAAACGGATCAGAAACAAGGGGGCTTAGTTGGTGGGTTTGTTAAATAACCTCATTTTAAAGTTCCTTCCAACTAGTCCTGCTTAAGACGCTATAAACTGTGTTCTCTCCTAGGGAGGGAAACAGCTACAGCCGATGGTTTAACAGTTGTGTTGTATTTCCCTCAAAAACCTAAACATTGTTAACCAAGAAACCCCAAGGGATGGCAGAGAAAAGGACTGACTGTGGACTCGGATGCCCTGTGTTACAGTTATTCTAATACCTGATCTTGGAATTAAGTGGTACGTAAGGTAGTGGGAGGGGCTTTTGGAATTTCTAATGAAACTGCTGTATTTCTAGGTGTCCCGCACACAGCTGAACGTGTCACCACAGTGCTTAGCACACCTTCATAAGCCTGTAGACAATTACTTCTTAAAAAAAAAAAAGAAAGTTTATGGGCGTGACTCCTCTTTTTGAAGAGACAGGTTGGCAAACAGCAGCTGAGCCTGCCAGGCAGGATACACCTACCCTGCAATTTGGCTCACAGGGAAATTGCGGCAGCGCGGGCTGTAGCTGCGCGCCAGAGACTCGGGGCTCGTACTCGAGCTGCTGACTCGTCCCGAGAGCTGTTCTGCCGCCACTTACTCCTGCTGGCAACCTGCGGGTATCTTTGTTAGCCCTCTGAGTGCAATGCAGACGTACTCAGAGTGGCCGAGCGATGACTTTATCCCATCCTTCCCGGGGCAGGGAAGCTGGCTGACGCTAACCGCTGCTTCTGCCACCGCCACCCGCCTGAGGTGGTGAATGTTGTGGCACGACCTGAATCGATGGCTCCGCGTCTCACCTGGAGCCCTGTGGTGCTGCCTCCCAAACGCTCGTGGCCTCTTACAGTACCTTAGAACGGGGAGTGCCCCAGTGGTGGCAAAGGATTTTACTCACCATGGAGAGATAGCACAGGTGCTGGCAAATCTGACACCTCCTCTCCGACGTTTCTAACTGCAACCACTTTCGAGGCTTTTTCTTCCCATCCATCCCCGTGCTGCTGCTGTCGTGGCTGCCGTAGCGCGCCGAAGAATGGAGCCCCGCCTCGTAAAGCTGCCGCCGCTGCCTCAGCTCCGTGTCCCTGCGAACATTTCATGCAATTAGATGTCGGCATCGCCTCACGCCACCACAAAGACACGCATCGTCACCCTTTTACCACCACCGTCACTGAACCCTGAGCTCCACACAGCAAAGCCCTGAGCGTTGTTGGAGGTTGGTGCCGTTCCCTACGCGTGGTGAGACAGCCAGCACCACGGAAACGCTGCCTAATCGTAAAAGCTGTCTCCGGATTTTAACTGCGACCACTGTATCAAGCCAGTGGTTCTCAAACTGCTCCACAGAGAACTGGGGACTGCCGAGAGCTTCCTGGAGGTCGATGGTTGCTCAGGGCCACGTGGAGTCAGGAGAGGTGGGTAAGGTGATTGCCATTCCTGAAGTTGCCAAAAGCCACCTTGTTGAGGAGGAGCCGTTGCTGTCGGGAGTAACACAGCCACCTTCGTCAGGAGGCAGAGATGAACCAAGAACCAAAGATCTGCTGCCACAAGGTGCTTCAGGCAGGAAAAGGGGGAGCAGGGCAAGTGCTTGTACCAAAAGACGAAGATCTCGCTGGACGCTCAGGGGAAAAAAATATAACTAAGCCCTTCAGCCGCCCTTCACCCACGGCATCTGCACGGTGGACAGTGCTTCCCATGCCAACCTGTACGGCACTGGGAGAGCAGGTCGGGTTGGAGCTGAGCGGAAGACAGCAAGTGTGGAGTGAGCAGAGCAGATGGAAGGGGAGGAGAGAAAAGCTCACCACCAGACACAGCTGAGGATGGGTGGAGAGCCAAGCTAAGCAAATGGCATGGGCAAAATGAGCAACCAATGGATCAGGAGAGGAGGCAGCAAAAGACAGAACAAACGAGCAAAACAAAACAATGGGAAAAAAAACTATGGTGCAGTGTTCCACTTTGGTTGTGGTTTTGGTTTTTTTTCAGATTCTGTTGTTTGGGATTTTGTTTTACATCAGCAGCCACAGGAAGGACCGATATCCTCCAGAGGATTCCAACCTAAGTGTAAGAACAAGTTTGAGAACCACTCTGATAGAGGTCGATGTGATGGTCTAAGAGCAGGCACCAACATTTCTGTTTCACCTTTCAAACTTGCAGACTTTTCCTCTTCAAGGAAAAAGAAAAAAAAAAAAAAAAAGAAAAAAGGCAAAACCAAAAAGGCACTTGGAAGTGATTATTCCCAGCACAGGGGAAGCAGCTGCAGGTAAAGCAGTCAGCACACCTCTGAACACTAAAACAACATGGGCTGTTTTCCCCTTCAATATGTCATTGGAAATTTTCCAAATGAACATGCTAGTTAGTTAAATACAGTTTGTAGATTCCATTCATCAAAACTTTCTTGACATCTCGAGTACCAGTTGTCACAAACTTGAAAGATAGGTAGCAACTACATAGTGGGGAACAAAAGAGAAGATCATTACACAGGAAGCCAGGCAACATTGTATTTTCTTTTTTTTACCTATCTTTTGTTATTTTTTCAGAGAAACCCTAAACACATTTCCTTAATACTCCAGAGAAAAAAAAGGAGTGTGAAGGTACTTTTATCTTTACAACATTCAAATTCTAATGTCAGATGCGCTAGCACCGATGCATAAGCTGCCCACTTATTCAGAGGTTTAAATCAAGACAACTTTCTGCATACAAAGTACCTCCTACGACTGGAGTACAACCATCTTGATGCTGAAGACAAGGGTTCCTGGTGCAAAACCAATTACAGAGATGGATCAACAGTGGCTACTGATGCCAAGAGGTTGAAAAACTGAAGAAAGGGATTTAACCACTTGGCACCACACAGCTCACCTAATGCATCAGCAAATCTTGACTCTCGGCACCAAGAATCAACAAAATAAAAACCAAAGGCAAATTGTAGTTTTAATTCTTTGACGGTGCCCAAAGTAGGGAATTCTTAGTGTTAAGATATCCTATCCACGGGCACTCGCACGTCAGATACAGCCAAGGGAACGGCTTCTTCCATATCTGGCTGCCTCCAAGTACGTTTGCTGGGCTTTGGATGGTGAAAGACACGTGTCTGAAAGGGTTACTTACGTCATCCACCTCTGGAGTCTGTCAATGAAAACAAAATAGGTAGGACAAGCCCCCAATTCGTTACCTGAGCTCTCCAAGAAGTGATGATATCGTACTCAGAGTCGGTCCGTTTTCCTTTTTTGCTTCTGCTGTTGCAATCTGATAAAGCAACTTTTCCATTGAGAACGGTTTGGCGATACGTCGTCTCTTCATTTCCTGCGACAGAAATTGCCAAATTAGTTCTCGAGCAAATTTGAAAATAAAAAGTTATCTAGAATAAATTCGATGTAGCAAAAAGCAGCCTATTAAACTGACCAAATGTAAGAGCTTTTCTATATGGTAAACAAAGTGTTTATGTTCCTAACTTAAATCCAGCCCCTAACTCCACGCTGAAGTAACTGCCGATTATAAACCAGGGGAAAGGCAGGTGCCCAAGTGCTTTGCTGAACTGGCTCTTCCCCTTGAAAGGCCTGAGAGAGCAGATTTTCTGCATGTGCTTTAAGTGAACCAAAACCACGGAACAAAACCCAAAAACTTAAAGCAAACGTGTGCCGGTCACAGTGAGCTGCTTTCTCAGAGAATTCTGTGGTGCATCTAACATTTTATTTTCTTTCAAAGTCACCAGTAGAGAGCAAAAAAAGGATCTTCAATGTAACGCACGATGGCATTTATGCTACGAAATCAATCTGTAATGCTATCTTCTCCTAATACACTTTCCTGTGAAATTTAATGCGGAGGAAAGTGCATCTACAAAGAGAGTGAAACCATACGAGCGTTCCAGTGTCATTGCATTTCAGGCACATCCTTTTTTCAAAAAAGAAAATTAAAACTTAATCAGAGGGAAAAAAACACACCAACCCAAGGACAGGAGAGATGTGGAAAAAAAAAGAAAACTGAGAAGGAGGAGGACGCCCAGGCACAGGTTAGCACGCAGCCCACTTACGTGAGCTTAAGAGGAACCAATGAACACCTCAAAATTCCCTCCCCAAGAATTCTTTCCAGCAGAGGCCACGAGGAATAACCCAATCTCTTAAGCTCAGTAATACACTATTTGCAGGCTCAGCCATCCCATGAGATCTAGTCTCCTGCCTGAAGCCCAGGACTGCTACAAGTCTGCATCTTTTACAATAAGATCTAGAAGGTGCTTAGGAGTTCAAGAGAACAAGCAGCTGGAGAGGCAGATGTCAGGGAAGAGAGACAACAGGCAAGAGAGGGTTTCAGTTCTGCCCGTAACCCGTCCCCTCCTGCAGCTTTTGAAGCTGCACCTTTCATCACTGTCAATACAAACCAAGTGATTTTGGTTGTTTTAGCCCTTGCGATAACTCTTACGTAGGCAAATTCCTTGATTTACTCTGCAGTTAGAAAAAGTCCTAAGTTTTCCCAATGTCTGAAGACGTACATTTTGTTTTATCGAATGTCTCAACTGATGCTAACATACTAAGACTGGAGCGGAATGTGAAGCTGCCGTTTCAGCTGGGAGTTCAGCCCACTAAATGCCTACTCATCACACAGAAAAATGAAGATTTATCTTTAACATTAAATATTTTCCACCCTGTTTTGTAACCCTCATTACATGCTCTCGGTATTTCTTTTATCAGAACCAATATATCATGAAATGAATACTTTTCAATAGCACAGTTGCCCGCACTGAAGTGATAACCACTATATATCATAAAATGGATGAGTAACCTTTGCTGACCAAAAAAGCGTTCCACAGAGGGGGACAGGTAAGCAAAGCTTCTTCAGAAGGTTCTGCCTAGGAGAACAGCTGCACTTTGAGTGCCATGAGACATTCTGTTGCGTGTTAGATTTGCTTTGCACATTGTCTGAGGTCGGGTAAGAACAGCCGCTCCGAGCCAGACCAAAATCCCGTGCAGGCGACACGCGGCCGGGATAAAAGGCCGAAGGTACGTTCCTTTCCTGCTGTTTGGCAGCTCAGGGACCTGCCGAGCCCGAGATGAGTCTGTGGTGTGTGTAGCACAACATTGTGCACTTCTCTGAATTTCTGAACCTGTGTACATTTTACTCTTCCAAACAGTACTGAAATACACAGATAAGGATTGTAAAACAGCCTTTTGTTTGCTTTCGACCTGCTGCCTCATCATTTCTTTTAAGGACATCTTTTTCAATGTTATGAGAGACAGTGAACATTTGTATCACGATTATCATCACCCCACCCCTTGTGATCTGGTCTCACTATTGTGTACGTGTCTCGGTCATCAGTTTTCCAGGCTGATTAGTCTTCTTATATTTAATAGAGGCATACCTTTCATAATCAATCTCCACCGAGCGTTTTCTACATCTCTATATTCCTTTTGCAATTAGGGATTCAGAATTGCTCAACTATTCAAGCCATGTCCACAGCAAAAGCCTGCACAGAGCCACAGCGATGGTTCTGCTTTGGTGTCTCATCTCTCCTTGCAATTCCTAACATTGAAGATTTTTTTTTTTAAACTCTTCGGAGCACTTGGCTGGCAGCTCCATAGGAATCCACAGACCTCTTTCCTCAGTAACAAGAGCTCATTCAGAGTCATCACCATGGCTGTCAAGTTAGGATTATTTTTTACTCCTGAGTCATTTAAAATTTATCAACCCATTTTCTCATTCAGATCATTCAGTATCACGAGATCTTTCTGTAACACCTCATAGCTTTAATTTTTGCTGTCATTACCATTAACATCCCCAGTATAAAGGATTACTTTTGCTATTCACTTCCCTTTCTAGGTTATTTACAGATACTGAATGTACTGGTCTTAGTACAAATTCGTGAGGAGCACAGAAAGAGACCTCCCCCCATGATAAAACTGACCATCCTCTGCTTCTTGAAATCAGTTCTTTTTCACTGCGTAAACTTCCCCTCTCAACTTGTGGCAGGTTAATTTCTTCAAGAGCTTTTTCTGAGGAACCTTGCCCAAAATCTTCCAGAAATGCTCACACTCTCTGGCAACTGGATCTCTTTTGTCCATCTATCCTTCCTTTCAAAAGTTTCCAGGCCTGGGGGCCACGACCTCGCTGCAAAAGCCAAGTTGGCTGCCCTGGTCTCATTCTTTTAATTTATTTTTTTATTTTTTTTTTTCCCCTGTAGGAAGTTGTTCTTCAAAATCTCTTTTTGGTCTGCATGTGTCTATTGACATGCATCTCACCAGAGTGTTGTTTTATTTTCGTTTTCATCTTCTGGACACTAGGAAGATTTTCTGGTCTCATTTCAAACAGACTCCTTTCTCCTGCTGTTCAGCCACGCCAGCTTTACTGGGGGTTTGCCTTTTGAAATTTTTTTTTTTTTTTTTTTTTTTGCAAGGCAAGGCACATGTGTCATGAGCCTCTACCATGACATCTTTAAACAATTTCTATGCTGCACGCAACCACTTTACCCTTCTTTCTGCATTCACAATTTAACAGGCTTCCTTGTGTTTATGCGAAGCTGTCTTTTGAAATGAAACACCACGGTAGTGGGTATTTTGCTTTTTACTGCTCTTTCAAGGTTTTTAATCTCTGCTCACCATCACAGCACAGCTCTTCCATAAGGATGTTTTGGACCGGGTTCCACCATTGCTGAGAAGTGAGACAACAGTTTCTTCTCCTCGCACGGATCTCCTGACCAGCTGCTCCCTGAAGCCGTTTCAGTTCTGGCACCATACACCAAACACAACCACTCTCCCAGTCAGGGGGGGGATGCCATCATTTCCCATCATCATCATCTGTCCTGTCCTCACAGCTTCTCTCACCTCCTTTAGTCTTGAGCAGGGCTACGTCTGCGCACCGTCCAGTAGGGTGAAGCAGGAGGAGTGGGCGTGCAGAGCGATACAGAACATGCTGAGGACCCACCCAAGCATCCACAGGACCTGTGTGCGCAAAGCCGACAGCTTGGCTTCAGAGCGCTCTCGCCGGGTCCTGGGGCCACATCACCACCAGTGCTGAGAGGACATCCAGTGCCCCTTCTCACCTGGTTTCATCCAAAAGCAAGCCAGGCTGCTGAGGCTCAGCCAGCTCTGTGACAGGAACCGAGGAGGGGCAATTGTGTAGTGTTTTAAAAGCACATTCCTCACCCAAACTAAAACTGAGGAGGATATACACCAGCTAACACCCTGCTTTTCCTATTTAGGACGGGAAGATCGGGGTACAAGGATTCTGCCCCCGGTGACAGAGTTAAGCCTGGCTTATTTGCCCGTAAGTTCTCTCCTGTGTGCAGCAGCGCTGCTTCGATGGGATAACCCCATCTTTCCTACGTACCTTTGCCTCTTGCATTACGGTACTGGCTGAGTCTCTGCTTCCCACTGAGTTCCTGGTAGGCCCTGTACCACCAAAGCCCTCCTTTAACACCGGACGCTCCTTCCTATTTCCAAACCTCTAGGCCAGAGCACATTCATTTAGCCAAATATTCTCTTCTCCTGCTTCCTAAATGAGATTTACTGACATTGATTACCCAGTGTCTTATTCAAGGATATACCCTTTGCTATTCCAAACACAAACTCTATCACCACACTGTAAATCTTCTCATGCTTCATGTAAAATTTCAAGAGCTCTCGGGGTGTTTTTTCAAATAGCAGCTTAGTGCCACATATCGTTTAGGCAAAATCTGTCTGTCCCTTTACACAGGCTTAATAGAAACTCTTTTATTCCAGCAATTATCCCAACTCCTTATAAACTGAAATCAATGCAATTTCCGATGCAGAATTTCATTTTTTTCCATATATTAAAAGAGATTAAGCATTCATTCAATACAGAAAATGAAACAACAGCCGTTTGGAATAAAAAGAGAGTCACTATAAAAAAATTAGGTCACTATCACAGCATGAAAACAAAGTGAATGTATCAAACAGCTGAGAACTGTCGATATTGCTGTTGAGAACAGACAGACAGGAAGGTCCAGTTGTTTGTCTGAGAGTTCATTAACAGTCCGAAAGGGGAATCTTGCTCGTTACACAGAACATCTCACAACCTCTGAAAAGCACAATCCCAGCCAGCCTTTGAAAATGGCAAAGTGCCTTGGCAAAGTGAAGGAAACAAGGGTCGAATTCCCAAAATGTGAGGGAGCTCAGAACAGAGGACAGTTTGAGGAAAGAAGAGGAGGAAGGAAAGACATAAAGAAGAAGGAAAAGAACAATGCAGTAGGTGTTTCCAGAGTGGTTTTGCTATAAACGCGCATCTGTGGTTCTTGTCAAGTTTGTGAGAGCTGTGACTTCAGTTTCCTAAGGTAGGTTATCATAGATTGGAATCTGCTGGATTTTCAGTCAGCTTAGATTTACCCAGTGCAAAGCTCTTAAAAATTAATCAAAAGAAACTGTTCTTCAGAATTTGAGGCACCAAGAAGAGCTTTTTAATTGCTGCATAGTGATTTCTGTCTCTTACAGGAGTGGCATTTTCACAATGTCAAACAAGTGTTCAGTAGAGCAATAAATACAGCACAAGGAGTTAATAAAATCGTGTACCTTCAGACAGAAAAGGTTAGCTCAAGATTCTCATTCCTTATCTACACACATATACAATTTCCACCTTCCCCCCAAATAAATCTGTAATAAAATAACCTTTTATTTCAAGCTAAGTTAATATACAGTTAGTATAACCAGGCTGGAAGAATTCCATTAACCCTAAAGAACCAAATCCTAACTCTGGACATATTACATTTAATTATTTACTAACCACTTGGTCTGATGCTGTAAATGATAATTTACTAGTCTCTTAGCTATAAAACACTACCAAAATAGCATCTGTAACCCCTAGTGTATTTGAGGAGGTGAGGAACACAACAAATCACATATATTATTTGTCCAAGAACATGGAAATGTAGCCAAAATCTTGACGAGTGGACAATCACCCGTTCGCTTCTGCAGGCGAACTGCCTCAGTTAGTTGTGTGAAAAGAGAAAAGGAAGGGGGTTTTTATTTACATCTTAGCATTGGATGGGCTGGTCAGTGAACCTAAGGATTTTCAAGTCGATTAAAATCGAAATTGCCCTGATCAACAGCTTTTCCTGAATAAAGGGGCAGAGAAAGACAAGCAATACAGCTGTGAGTATTAACTGACTCTGCCTACCACAGGAGCTAATAAGCACAGTTATTCAGATATTTGCACCTGAGATTCTACTGGTTCTAGAAAACATCACCTAAAAAAAAAATTGATAAGCATAATACAATATGTTATCGTTAGCTCTGAAGGGATTTCTGAAAAGCATCCTCGCAAACTGCTCTACTGGCCTAGCAATCTTCTGAATTTTTCAAATATACAGAAGTTCTTAGCCATCAATTAACAACTCGGTTGCTTTTCTGAAAACACTGGATCATCTTACGCCTTGCAGAACCTTTTTTTTTTTTCCTTCTTTTATTTAACAGTCCACAAAAATAGATGTAGTTGTACTAGTCTCACACCGCTATCAAATCCTGGAATGTCTGATTTGCTGTCGGATTAGATGGCAGGGCCGTGAATCCATTTTAACTCCTTTTCTCAACTTACCTTGGCTGTTTTAAACCCCATACTCGTCCACTGGGTGGTAGCAAAGTGCACTGATTCAGAAACACTATAGCCACAACACACTTTAGACACAAAGGATCCAGGAAAACAGACAACAAACTGCCCGCTCTGCTGTACAGTACGGTGCACCCTGATCCCCTCCTTACACAAGATTTCTGGGGAGATCTAGAAAGACATAAAAGAAAAAGAACAAAAAAGAAAAAAAAAATCAGAACTTTCTTTTACCAGTTAAATCCCCATCCTCGCTGGGTACTGCCACGTGCTACTTCTTGTGGCGAAAATGTGTGCTCTGCTAACAGCTCCCCTCCCTTTCTCTCTTCCCTTCACAAGCTGGAGATCAGTGCTGGGAGTGAGAATTACAGAAGCAGCTCCTTTGAAGGCAACAGGTTCAACTGTTGCTTGCCAATCGAGCTCAAACACCAAGCCTCAAAACAATCCTCTCTACTACTACAAAAACCAAGGCAGGCCAATCGGTTTTCCATCTAGACCTTTTCAGGCTTGGCATTGAATCCACAGTGCTGCTGCACTTCTCTTAGAGCCGCTAAACGTGGACAGCTGAGGGAGTGGGTTTTGTTGCAGGCTCCCAAATTTATACTTAAATGGACTACGTGGAAATGGTTATCCACAAAAACAAGGGAGAGCCAAGAATACTTTGAAATCCTTTGAAGTGTTAGGCTGCTCATACCCATCATAAAATGTCAATCATGGACGATTAATTGATTACAAGAGATGCCCTTTGTGAGGTTAAACACATTATGGACAGTATTAAAAATGGGTATTTATTGCACTGTCACATTTATTTTTATTTCAGCATTTTAACGTGAATCTTGTTAGAAAAATGCCCTTTGTGAGGTTAAACACATTATGGACAGTATTAAAAATGGGTATTTATGGCACTGTCACATTTGTTTTTATTTCAGCATTTTAACGTGACTCTTGTTAGAAAAATGCCACGTGGGTAAACACTGCAAGCAGAAAATAGCCAGATTTTAACAACAGCCTCTGCATCACTGTAGTGCAAGGCAAAGCCAAAACAAATCCCTCCCCAAACCAGCCTTCTGATCAGTCTTGGGCTCTCAGATGGGAATGCTTCTGCCAGTGTTAACCTACCATTACGTTACTTTCAAGCATTTCCAGCCCTGGAGTGCCATTGGCTTGCAGCAGGGTATGTACCACATCATCAAGTTTGTTCTCCTCCGCAGCAGGAATGCAATACCTGGTGTTTTGTCAGAGAAAAAGAGAAAAGATTTACTGTGGAGTAAATAACGGTCCACGGCTACACAATAACAGGTAATTCAGCCCAGGACATTGATTAAAAGAAAGATATTAAACACAGGCTTCCACACACAGTTCAACACTGAGGATTTGTGGAAAGCTGTTTGTTCAGACTCAGTCTGATGGTGCTCACTAGATGCCAAAGGACACGAAATCCCCCGGACAGAGACATTGAAAACTCAGAGCTCTGCAGAATCAGAGGGAAATAAGCAATAGAATGATGTTCATTTTAATGGCACCAAAGCAGCTAATTGTGGGCAGAAGCTTGAATCTTGTGAACACATGTCCTGTTATCTTTATCATGAAGGGGTGTCTATTAGCCGTGCATCAGCCAAAGGATCTTTTTATTTAATAACATTTTCTGTTCATAACAATCAAGAAACCACAAATCCCTTTCACTATTAGTACACAAAGTAGCCTAAGACCTCCTTGCCTCGCTTACTAAACAAATCCCACATCCCTCCTCTCCCTTGCAAGAAAAGAAAGACCCGAGGAAGAGCAGCCAAAGCAGCAAGAGAGCTTTAAAACTCTGCTGGGTACATGCTGAGTTGCACATTCTCCTCTCCTTTAGAAGCCAAGGAAACAGCTGGCCCCTCTGTGCTCACTGCCCGCAGTGCTCCCTACACAGAAGTGACAACAAATAACGTAGGAGTCTCGGGTCTTAGCTTTACATATCCAGAGAACTGATATTTTTCTGGATACAGGGAGGCAATACGGTGACAACTAGCTGCTACTCTTGCTTGCATCCTGCCAGAAGAAGGGTGATGGTTTATGTCCACCCAGAAGATACCTGCTCCCAAGATCTGGTGGCCGGTACCTGACAACTGCTAACTGAGCAGCACAGCTTGGTGGGAAACGCAGCAAAAATCCTGGGATTCCCAAACCTGCCTTGAGTTGCTGCCATACTCTGCTTCATCTGTGACGTTACTTTATTTGGATCTGATACGCTCAGGCAACTAAAAGGAATCTCCAGATTTACTGGCTCACTTCAAGCAATGAGACCCCAACCTAGAGCCCATCTGCCCCCTCAGCACACACACAGAGTCATTCTTCCAAACTTGGCAACAAGAGAAGAGAATGAATCTGGAAAGGTTTTGGGGAAAGAGTGCAGCTTCCTTGTCATTCATCCAGTCTCGCCACCGATTTCACGAAGCGTTCTGCTCCCCTTACAGACCTTGTCAGGATATTTGCTTATAATGTGCACTAATATTAACTCCATATGTGTCATACAGAGTTATCCTGCTTGATGAGTCCGTAGGAGGCTGTACTTCCTATGATCTGAACATCTTGTTACCGTTCACTGTACTGATGATGACTTTGATGATTTGTCTGTTGATCTTCAAGCCAAGAGCCTGAAGAGATGATAAATATCTACTCATACAGCTCAATGTAGCCACAGTAAGGGCTCTTATGAGCTGGTTGCTCAAGTAGACATAGACTGACTCCTTACATGTATTTTGGCAATGATCAGGACCTGGCTAAGAAATCCTAGGGTTACAGAGAGGTGAAGTGGAAGAACTTCATCTTGATAAGGACCAAGTCCCAGCAGCAATTTTAAATGCCATGGATCAGATACTTTGCAGTACCTGTGCCCCATGTGTGCAGTGTGTTCCTCTAGTTACACTATGATAAGAGATTATAAAAGGTGATGAATATATTTTAAATTCAAACCCAGGAGATGGAAGAGGCCACTCTTTATATTAGAGTCAGAAAATACAGCTGGGATAGCTGAAAAAGTGGAGTATGCAGTCTCTCATGAGATGGGCCCAGGAAAAACCCTGGGAAGGATGTGTGAGGAGATGGGGCAGCACAGAAGGGCATGGGAATATCCAACTACTAGCAGGACTGGGAGGAGTGGAGATCCTTTGGAACTGTGATAGATGCTGCAACTTCACTCATTTGCAATTCTACCTATAAAACTGGGAAGTGAGCAGCCAGTATAGACTTCTGAGTGTCTCGCGCAGAGTAAGATTTTCTCCTCTGTTTTAATGGGCACTGAAGATCCCTCTAGAATAAAAAGGTTAAGTCACTGACCTCTGCCCCGCATGAAAATTGAGTTCTCCCCTGTTTACTCTTCAGGGGGTAAAATCTGAGAGATTAGAGAGTGACCTGAGCAATCTGCAGGTGAATCAAGCACTGCTGATTTTAGTACCCCAGGGATCTCTCCTTGGAAGAAAGAATTTCTGGATGCTGGATGGATTTTGCAAGCCGGAGGAGAGCTCCAGTGCCCAGTGGCCTTCTTTGCTATCACTGAAGCAGCCACCGAGCCTGTTCAATCCCAAAAGGCACATGTTTTGACATGGACAGTATGAAGAGTGCCCTCAGAACTTAATTAGGGGAATCTTGAGTGCCTTCTGTTTGGAATTTCTGTCATCTGAGATGAGATGAATGTCAGAGAGAGAAACAGACTCACCTAAGGTTGAGGACAATGTGGCTTGCTCAGCTGTTTCTCCTGATAGTCTATTATTACAAAAGATTACAGATCTTTGACTCACAGAAGAGGGAGGAGAGCCAGGAAACGCCCATGACTGAAAGTGATAAACTCCCAGCTCTGCAGCATAATCCGATGTTTGCCTTTACCCCTTGGAATGATCACATATGGACCATTTCTCCAACTTAAACTATTTAGAGAGAGGAGCTCCTGCTTTAATGCTTTCCTCCCAAGATTTCAATCCCTTTATTCTGGGCCATGTGTTTTCCCACTGACAGCTGAGTCAGCAGCTGACCTGATGACCCCTGACATCAGCAGCTGAGAAATGCGGGAGTTAAAGGTAATGGCCAAAGGACACACTTTGCACTTGACTGAAGAGTGCCTGACACTGCCTCTGCCACCATGGGGACTTCTGGATGTGCAAGGGGCCCTGCAGACCTTCTCCTGTCACACTGAACAAAGAGCCACAGGCTCCTGTGGTTCAGAGTTCAAGAGGAGAAGTGCTGAAAGAGAACCAGTTCCTCACCTTTCCAGGGGGGCATGATTTAAATAACTTTTTCTTCTTCATTTATTGCATTTTCTCTGATCAAGAAACAGAGTTACACTGTTTATCACTCATTGTTCTCACTGGTGATCCTCATGGGTACTAACACCGACACCACAGGAACCTGGCAGAAAGGCACGTGACGCACCAGTGGCACCTACTTCCTCTAAACCCTCCATCAGCTGTCAAATTCCATTGCAATCTAACTCATCATCATCTGCAGTAGGAATCCAGGAAGGATTCACCATGTTCAAATCTGAACTAAGCCAGGTGTTAAGTCCAGCTGCATGATGTCTCTACAAAACATGAAACGTTGTTAGCCACTAACTGCTGATGTCCATGTTGAGGCACCAGAATGATGCATGTGCAATAATATTAAGTATTATCATCATATGATAATGAAAAAAATTCATGAGAGAAAATTATAGGGAGCTGGTAGATAGAGAGTTGAAGATATTTTGCATAAAATAAGGAAGTGGTGTCTGTTTAGTCCCAGCATGGATCCAGTCCCTTTACAAGTGGCAATATGGAGCTACCTTGACAAGCGTCTCTCTGTCAGCCTCAGGAAAGCCTACCTTGAGCAGCTGTCATTTGGCTTCCTCGCCATGAAAACTTTCCATACATTAAACCCTATGTCAAGCAGAAACATTTTATTGCTGAATATCTCAAGACTGGAGCGTGGAAGACAAAGTGAAGCTTTTCTCCCAGGAAAGGGTGTGTCATCGCTGGAGTTTACACTACAGTTTCCCATGAAAACTCTAACCACACACGCTGGCCCTTCTAGGGGAGATTCGCTGACACCAAAGGTGCTGCCTGAGCTGCTGCTACCACCAGCCTAGAGAGAGCCACCGCAGAGAACACCGAGAAAACAAACCACAGCGATACCTACCAAATGCAATCAGCACCAGTGTGTAAGTAGTCAATGTATGGAAGGTGATTTTGGTCTCGAGACCAGCATGAGGTAGAAAAGACCATGCCAATATTTAGCCAAGGAATTGTCACTCCTAGAACAAAAAAAAAAGAGATTGAAAATGAGTTTTGAGTAACTGCAGTTTCTAACTGAGAGACAGTGTGAGAGGGAATGTCAGTTGAAAATCTTGTTCCGCTCACGAGCTGATTCTTAAGTTTTATAACTTCCTACCAAAGTGAATAATTCATAGAAAATAATTTAACAAATTTAGCATTTACCACTAACAAAATATCTACCAGCCAATTACAGTGCCCTTGAACATATTTGTTTACCTGTAAAAAAATGTTCTTCTTTAGGGAATTTACAAATACCCATAATTTAGGCTCATTGCCATTAATCAGAGGAGGCTGCTTTATGTTGCCAAGTGTAGGTGTACTTGTGAACAGGTATCCTGTTTCCAGCTGGTTTATTCAGACTCAGCACCTGCACAGGAGACTGAGTTACGCTTCCAGCTAACACTGCTACCAGTAAACTGTCATGGCACGTACAAAGCTGGAGCACTCGTGAAAATTCACCTGGAAAACTCGTGCGCTGCTTTGCCCAGCACTACAGACTAGGTCTGCAAGTGAGGAAGTTGCTCCCATTATCCTGGCACAAAGGAAGAACACCAGTGTACTGGAAACTAGAGAAAGGGGTGCTGCAAGTACAACTGGTTTCTCCCAGCTGTATGATCTCAACTACGCATTCATTCTTAATTTGCACAGCTGCCTTCATTCCTATAAATATCACCTGCTACGTGCAACTGCGTGTCTACCCGGTCAGCTGGCAAACAGAGGGGCCAGAAGGAGGGAGAAGACTTTGATAACAACACCACCACATTTAGAGGACACTTACATGGGCTGGAAACATAGAATCAAAGAATCCTAGAATGGTGGGGGTTGGAAGGGACCTCTGGAGATAATTGAGTCCAACCCCCCTGCCAGAGCAGGATCACCCAAGGGCAGGCCACACAGGAACAGATCCAGGGGGGGGTTGGAAAGTCTCCAGAGAAGGAAACTCCACAACCTCTCTGGGCAGCCTGTTCCAGGCTCCGTCACCCTCACAGGAAAGTTTTTCCTCATGTTGAGGTGGAGCTTCCTGTGATCCAGTTTGTGTCCGTTCCCCCCATCCTATCCCAGGGCACCACTAGAAAGAGACTGGCAGACAAAGAGAAAATAGAAGAGAGACTTGCTTACCAGGCACAGCACCAAGATGTCGCAGGATGGATCCTGTATTATTAGGAAGGACTGTGAGGTTCCACCCATGCCTGTCCGAGGGGTGACACAGAGGCAGATACACATCAGCGCACGTTCCCAGTGTCAACGTCCCCAGCACCAAGCCGCCCTCCCGGCCTCATGTCCCCACCGTCGCTCGGCACAGCGGGGCGGCCGGCACGAGCTGACAAAGCAGGCGGATTTGGTGAGCTTACCTTGAAAAAGGTTCAGATTTCCCCACGGGAAAGCCGCTCCCATGGGTGTTGGTATCTACTTTTCCACAATGCACCGCTACGTGGCAATCTTTCTGTTCCACTATCCGCCAGTACTCTTGCTGCAGTGAGAGAAAGCAGCAATGCAGTCTTCATTCTCCAAACAAGATATTTTGCATTATAATATAAACCCCAGAAATTCTCAAGGCTTTTGTGACCTCAGTGTAATTCAACATAAAACACTGCTTCAAAATAAGATTATTAATACTTAGAAGTAACAATGAATTGGGAAGACAGAATTTAGATCCTCTTGGTTTCTGTGCTTCAGCACATGACGGATTAAGACTTCTTTCTCTCCCTCAGTTCATCAACACCTTTATTAAAAATGCCAACAAATTTTAAAAGGACGAATCAGTACCATGTCTATCTAAGCATTTATTTTTCTCCCACACTAGACAGCTTTAAACTGCTTACTGTTAATGCCTGAACGTCAGCTATACTGAATCCCCTTTCTCAATCTCCTGAAACAGAAACTTTTACCACCTCTTGTGCTGGCCTCACCTCTACTTCAGCTACTGTAGGCTCTTTTGTGAAGCACATATTCATGATGTTTCTTGCTGTTCGGTAGAAGGTTGTTAAAGAAACAGACCTACCCTGTGGAAAAAGAAAATAAAATTAAAAAGTGAAAATAAAAAAACCTGCCTCCATTCCCCCTGGCCTCACTCTTTTCCTTACATGCTCGATCTCAGATGGTGACAGGGGGAAAGAGGACAATGTCTCCAAAACATGTGTGGGTCTAAAGCTCATTTCTTATCAGAGAGAAAATACCTCAAAAGAGACAGAAATTTAATCACACTGAATCACCAAACCAAGTATCTGAAAGGCTAAATGAATGTTCTCAGAAGGCCACATACACCACTTTGTCCAGCACAACGTTCTGTGTTTGGTAAATACACAGGATGGACACGGCCCAGCTTCCCCTGACAGGCTGCAAAGGACCCAAGTAGGCAGCTCTACCTGCATTGGACAATCAAATCCAACACATGATGAAAGGGCCACGTAGCCATGCTCTTTACACACAGGGACCGGTGAAAAAGACAGAAAATTCACAGAAATGTTCAGCATCAAACTAGCACTGTATGTGATGGAAGGGTTACAGAAAGTAGAGTTTACCAAGATTACTGTCATCACCTGCTTACAACAACTAGTTGTGCTCACTTCAGTAAAAGCAGGTCAGATGCAAGGACACAGGAACTGTTACTACAAGGCTGAGAAAAGTAAAACACAGTAAAATTGCCAAATGAGCGCACTCTTTCTTGGCACTGCTGCAGGACCCGTACAAGAAGAGGATCTGATTTGGTTTTCCGCTTGAGCTATACCTATAGCTTCTGCTTACCTGCTTTCAAACACACCTAGAGTGGAATCAGAACGGTTTGGGTTCAAAGGGACCTTAGAGATCATCTAGTTTGAACCCCCCTGCCATGGCAGGACACCTCCCACTAGACCAGATTGCTCAAAGCCCCATTCAACGTGAATTTGAACATATCCAGTGATGAAGCATTCACAATTTCCCTGGGCAACCTGTTCCAGTGTCTCACCATCCTCAGAGCGAAGAATTTCCTTCTGATTTCCAGTCTAAATCTACCCTCTTCCAGTTTCAAATCACTACCCCTCATCCTATCACTACAGCCCTCTGTAAACACCAGATGAGAAGCACCCTCTGAAGACAGGAGCATCAGAACCCACTTCCTCCTTTCAGCCCAGAGAAGGAGAACCCTATTGCCTTCTCCACTCCAGGGTAGAAGAAACATCCTGGGAAGCCAAGAGCCACAAGAGTCGGCAGGCACCGTGCTACCTACTGTGGCCATACTGGTTTGTGGGCATCGCTACAGGCAGAGACTAACATCCCCCTGCAAATGTGAAGCTGAAAATATCTCTGCCCCCTCACCAGATCTACTGCTCATTCTTCTAACTTCAGTCGTGTCCACCGCTTGCCCATCTGAGCGACCATGGTCTTAAATACGCCACATAAACAGATGTTTTATTACTCAGACTATTACCTTAGTTTTTCAGTTATGAAACAGATCTGCCAAACCACCTCAGCCTTTACTTGTGTTTAATTTATTTAAGAACTATGGCCAAGAGTAAACTAAAACCAACTATACGAGCAGCTTTTCCCCCAGAGGCCAAGTCTATCACTCTGCCATGCTCCTACAGCTGTAACATTGTCACTTTTTTTTTTAATTGAATGCAGCATAATTAGCTGTAACAGAAAACAAAAAAAAAAAAATTGTTTCTGAAATGCCCAGGGCCTGGGGCCCTCTGATTCCATAAACTTTGGAGTTGGATGGTCTGTGATACAATAAGTAATTTCCTTCATCTTTTAATGCCCTCGTGAATCATTTATTGAGGCAGCCCTTTTACAACAAAACCTCTCGTAAAATGCAGGGCCCGCACCAACAGTTGGACGTCACAATCAAGTGTAGACTTCACCGATCGTGAACCAACACCCGCTCTGCAGCAGCTTCCTCCTCTCAGCTCCTTGCCTCTTCCTCTCATCTTACACAGAAAATTAAGAATAAGGACTCCTCTCTCACATTTAACTGTCTTTCTGTTTTTCAGATATGCAGCAAACAAAAAAAAAAAAAGAAAGTGGAAAACCTGAACAGTTTAGCCCTTTAAAATTGCATACACCCGGTTCTTTCTCGATCAAGAATTGAGTATCTTCTCAGTCTCCTAAAAGTTGTAACACAAATTAAACGGTTGAGAGGTTTTTGTTGTCTGGTTTTGTTGCATGTTTGGGTTTTTTAATCTGAGTGATCTCATAAATTTTTCTAATGTCTGCTCAGAAAATAATTCAAAATGCTGTAACGGAGCTTTTTAACCAGAACACAAAATGAATCACTGAAGAGTAAAATACACTTTGCAATGCCCTCAAAAATCCCTCCACAGCTCAACAGCTGTCCTGGGAGCTTCAAGCTACTGAGCAGTCTCTGTGGCTGTGACAATACGAGAGAGGAACTTTTACGGAACAAAATTTCCTATTTCCTCTCCTAATTCTTCTCCATGGCCTCTGTGTCAGCTGTCGGAGCCAACCCAGAGCATCAGCACCACCACAAAGCCGGGGAGAAGGCACAGAGGAGGGCACTGCAACACTATCAATATTAAAGACATTAAAGCAACCATAAATACGAGCAAAAACTAGAGAATTTACAAGAGTCCCAGAAGGTTAAGGACAGACTCTGCTTAACGGGAGTCCTAAAATGCCAAATCCCTGGCTGAAGAGAGCCAACGAGCGCAGCAGCCAGCGGCACACGGCTAAAAGCACAGCGAGCCTCCCAGCCTGGGAAGGAGCACCACTGAAAATAACTTGGGAGCCCTGGTAGAAAGTCAGCCCAGAGGAGATTGACTCTTCCCTTGACATGCGATCCAGTGGTAACTGCTCCTAGGAGGCTGAATGTCACTTTCTAAAAGCATGTTCCATTTCAAGCACGTGCTGACTGCGGAAATAACTGTGTAAAATCCTAACTGTATGGCCTCTTCATGGTCTTTAGGCCATGGACTTTATGGCCTAAGCTGGGCTACAGCCATTCCTCCTTCCGTCCTCAATCTATTGACCCGGGCATTTATCAAGAGGGGGCTGTGGGGGTTTTTTCAATTTGTTTTCTGTGCAGTTTTTATTTTTAATTCGAATTAGCCCTATACTTTTAGAAAGGAACCATTACAATCCCATCATCCATGGAAATGGTAACACGAGGACATGTCCTGTTAAACAAATTTCAGATTTTCTCAGAAATATGTTAGTAGGTAACAGAACACTCCTCCCCCCTCCACAGACACACACACAGAAGGATACCATCATTCATAAAAACCAGAGAATGCAAGATTAAAAGGCTTGTTTCATAAAATGCTGTGAAGTACCCTCTGTGAGCCAGCACCACCTCAACTCATCTTATTAAAAAGCCTAGTGACCAACTACAGTCACTTTACAGATCCTGTGGGTTCCTCCGGTGCATCAAATTTGTTGCATAATTTATTTTTACGTCTTGAGGCTTGCTCTAAGTGACAGAACTAGTTCTGAATGCATCAGTCCTTCTACAGGGCTTTCCCTCGAGTGCTGTGAAAATGAAGCCTCTCTCTTCACTCAAGACTGACCCCAGGATGCTCCACAGCAGGGATCTCTCCAGAAACCCACCGCAGACTCACATCCGCCAGCCCATCGCCTGCGACAGCAGTGTCCAGTCTCTGCACCACAGATGAGGGTGGGATGGGATTCAAACGGGAGTGTCCGGGAAGCTGCTGGCACCAGGGAAAGCAACCCGAGGTGTTCCCTGACCAGCTGCTTTGGTGGGTGGGGAGAGCTCCAGCCTGCAGGCTCAGCAGTGCTCTTCTAGCAGCTTCTGCGCTCAGAACAAAAGTATTTCTGGTAGGTATTGTTGGATTCATTAGGGGCCTGACGCCATCAGTACTGACAGTGGGTTTCTGGGTGACAGCAGCAACAATTTGGGAGCTCTCGGCCTTTTTGGGGTAAAGGCCGGAGGCTCAGCAGGCTGAGGCTGGTTGTACCGGCTATGCTTTGCTCACTCGCCTTCTTTTCTATGTCTGATTAGGATACTTCTCACAAATCCCAATCTTGCTTTATGAGTTACTCTGCAGCTTCTAAACTTTAACTCGGGACTAGGACAAGAAAAGGAAGATGAAGGCCTTTTCCCATGAGTCTGATGTCGCTCATACAGCAGTCAGAGTGAGTTGTACCAAATTTTTCATTTAACATCATTAAGCACAGCATATTAAGCACAGAAATGCCACTTCACTATTCACAAACGCTGCTGTCATTAGATAAGCTTCTCTCCAACAGCAGCACGGCAAAGAGATTGCTTTTCAAAGGTGGGATTGAGGCTGGAGTCTCCGAGCAAAAGAACTTTTGAGCTGACAAATCATAACGGGCTGCAAAAGAAACCCGAAGCAAGCTTTTAAAGCTCAAGTCATGAGCTCATACAGTCCCTAAATAGCTTAACAATAAGCCACTTTGGGCTATCTGGCTTCATTCCCTGGTGATGGAAGCGAGATTGGAAGGGGAAGAACAGCGTATTCCTTTACTGGGCACAGACACTCAATGCTATATTTCTCTCGGAGCTCAGCTACACAATACAACGCGACTCAAAATTGCACTGCGAGTTGCGGTGCCAAGTCCTGCTCCAGAGGAGGAGACTGCCAAATAAAATACAGTGAAAGAGTCAGCATTCCTTGGGAAATGGATCTACTTGACAGAGGAGTAAGCGTCCATGTGACTGTTAGTGCAGACAAAAATCTGGCACCGTGGATGAAAACAGTTTGCGCTTCAATTTGCCCTTTCTAAATGTAGTAGTATTTCTAGTGATGTTAGTTTTGATGTGGAGCGATACTTCACTCAACAAGAGACTTAAAAGAAGCAAGAATGAGAAAGCAGAATGTTACTTTAAATGTCACTGGAAAATGAAAATAAAAACTGTGTCTGCGAGGATAACTGGGCAAAACTACTTGGGGAACCTCTCCCAAGGAGATGAAGGGGGGCTGAGCCCAGCGCATCTCATTCTGACAATAACGCCTTCCAGCTTTTTCCAGACATCCTGCAACAGCCAGGCAGATCAGGATGAAACCACCAGACCTCCCGGCTGCGATAGCTGCTGGCTGCGCTGCTCCTGCCCACAGGCTCCCCCCAGCCTGCTGCGTTTGCACCCCGATGCCACCCAGGAGACACCATCATCAGTTCTGCAAAAGAGAATCGGCAGAGCCCGCCTCGTTACCTTGTATATACACTTGTGTAAGTCGCTAAGAACTCCCTCCTCCTCCTCCTCGTCCTCCCTCGTGGTCTCCTTTTCCTGAGCGAAGAGCCGCCGCCTGCCCGTCTTCAGTGGGACATCGACCTCTTTTAACTTGTTGCGGAAGCCATTTTTGTGAACCACGCCGTTTATGAGTCCGTTTTTGGGCTCAAACCGGGGCAAGGAATGGAACTTGTAGGCATTCTCCGAATGTCCCTCCAAAGGTCCTTTCCTCTTCTCCAAGATTTCCTTTTCCAGCAAGACCTCCTTCTCCAGTTTCTTGTGCTCCTCAGGGGAGAGGGAGTCATAGGAGAGCAAGTACTGGCAGTAGGCTTCTTGCAGCTTGGCCAGCCTGTCCTGTGCAGTTTTGGGGATGCGCAGCATGTCTGCCAGCTTGTTCCATTTCTTGAGGTCAGTCACTTGCTGCATCCCCCCCATCTCGTTGATCAGCTGGACGAAGCAGGCCAGGTCGAGCTCGCAGCCTCCTGGGTTCCGTGTGTGCCAGGCGGCAGAGGAGGGGGGAAAGGGAAACACAGGAGCAGGTTAGGAAAGCTGCGGGCAGCTCGCGGCAAGTGCGCTACCAGGCTGGGCACATACAGCACATGCCGCTGGTACCGCTCCGGTCACCTGGGCACCACTTTCATTAGCTTAACTCATTCGGCAGATCACACTTTGCTATGGTTAAACTTGCCCTCTTCCTCGAGTTTCATTCCCTTATCCTCTCACAGCGCCCCCTGCTATCTTCTGACATGTGTCTTTCTCCTGGACATTACCCAGTGGCTGGGGAGATGAGAGTTGCTCAGCTCTTTAAAAGCCGTCACACTCCCACCCTCCCCTTGTCTGCCACCAGTCCCACATCTGGTTTGTACCACGAAGAGGCAAAACAAGTGTCAAGATGGGTACTGGCAATCAAAAAGACAAGTATCTATCCTTTCTGGAGCTGAAATAGCTATTATCTAATGTCTGCACAACACTTTGCAAACAGTTCGTCTTTAAAAGGAGCACTGTAATGGCATTAATTTTACTACAGGTAGAAAAATCCTTTAAAAAACCCAAGGGAGGCAGGGGGTTGTTTGAGGTTGGTGCCTGTAGTTGCATAAAAAGTTCCAGACACATTATTCTTCCAGTTTGAGGCCATTCATATTTTATATCCATTATGTTTTAAGATGACTAGCACATTTCACACTCCAGTCAAAAAATAAAACCGGAGGATTATACAAACTACAGCATAAAAAGCAGCCAAATAGACGAGGAACAATAAAAGAAACATCATAAATACTCTCAAAGCACAGAAATAAATCATCAGTAGAAAGAGTGAAGGAACAGGCCAAAGACCACCTACAATTCAACAGGGCACTGCTGAAGGAAAAAAGAGAATTAATACAAAGCTTGCATCAACATTCCTGCCGCCACATTGTCTCTCCTTCTCCTTTTTCTTTGAGGAAAGTAAAAAGTCATCATCATAGCCATTTCAGAGCACTTAGAAATGCTATTATACAACACAGACGGGCAAGAAGCAGCGTTATGGTAAATATTTCCTGTTGGATGCACAGCTACGGCATCTCAAAGGCCAGTCCTATCTCGCTTGCTAGTCCAAGCGGTACTACTTTCTTCAAACTACTCCGTGCTGCATCTCAGAAGCTTCAGAGTTGATCCCAATTACGCTGCTTCCCTCTGCTTTCCCCAGTGAGGAGGGAGGCCCCAGCAGTGTAAACCGGCGGGCAACATTTTGGGATGACGACAGTTGCGACCGAGGTCGAGCAGCGCCAGAGGCTGCTCTCTGATTCTGGTCAAAGGTGGGAAAAGAGGGGAAAGGATTTTGGCTGTGGCCGAAACCAAGAATAAGGCTTAGAGGACACATGACAAGGGTGGAGGCAGCACCACGAGGCAGCAGATTTCTGCATTTTAGTAATTTGGGGAGGAGGGAGGTGTCAAAATGGTTACATCTTGAGGCTGAGAAAAAGTGAACACCATCGGAAACAAGATTTTGACGTTTGAAAGATTTTCTTTCCTGCCTCTTTAATCTTCCCCATAAAATAACTTTCAAGCTGGCCTCTATTACAGGCTGTTATTTTTTTGGTCTAGCATTTTATAAGCACCGTTCACAAATAAGCTGAAGGCGTAATTCAAGGCAACTTTTCCATTCCAATAGATTCAGCGACCTACATAAAGCTTGAGTAACGTACTCCTAACTGTGAAAGAAGCATGGTCCAGGTTTAACGTTAGACGTGTTCCCCAGTGGGACAAATGGCACAGACCCAGCTTGAGGTCCTAGTTTCAACACTGTTTATGAGCTATTTAAGAAATGCAATTTTCCCCCGCATCGTGAAACGATCGCTCATAATCCCTCCGCAATATTAGAGCTCGAGTGGCACATCGTTCAAGCGGAGCCTCACATATCTGGCAGATCCTCCACAGGGCCAGCTACAGCTAAGGTTTACAAAATGTTCTCAATTACAATTCCATTTTACACACTCATAACTTTTGGAAGCGTTTATATCTCAAGGCTGATGCTTTCCAGGATTGACCTAAGGATGTTGCTTAAATTTTCCTTGAAAGGCTGAAGGAAAAAAAAAAAAAAAAAAAGAAAAAAAAAAAATTTAACCCCATTTAAGCACCCATAGCAAAATGGTTTAAATAGAAGACCTGGTGCATGCTAAGGTATTAGGCAGAAATAGCTTCTGACTTTTTTTTTTTTTAATTGTCTTAATTTCACAGTTAGGAATATTTTTAAACTGCCAAGTGAGCAAGCTCATTTTAAAAATAAAAATCTTCAATCTTCAGGTATGCATTTAATACCAAACGCTGGCACTACTCAAATGGTTGGCAAAACTCCCGCTCACGTCAATGAAAATGTGATTTGGCCCTGGAAGGCGGGATATGTACTGATGGCTATTTAAATAAGAATGCATTTATATAAATACAATAATGTAAGTAAAATAATCTTTCCTGCTGGAACCAACAGATTTCTCATCTTTGTAGGCTGAGCTTTCTCCAGCTTCTTTTCTCCATTTGTTTTTAAACACAAGATAGGTAGGAAATTAATTGCAGAAAAGCTACATAGGATGCAAATTTTATAAGAGACCACTATTTGCTCTGGTTATATGGCACCCAGCAGAATAGAATCCTTGCCTATTAATTAGGCTCTGAGGTGCTTAAATAATACAAATAATTAAGAGTAATGCCATCTTAATGCCGAGTTAAGGTATTTCATTAAAAAGTTAACATTGTTCCAGGAGCGCTAATCGAGCTGTCTTGCACATTTTCTTCTCTCTCTTGCCAATGTAAATTTAATCCATTATTCTTCTCTATTAGCATACAACCATTGCATACATTAGGCATACAAAATGTTCACTTATTGCTGCTTGAGTGATTTTAATTTTCAGATTTCCTCGAACGTTTTTTCTGCATGGCTGTTGCAAGAGAGCGCTTGTTCCTCCTCCTTAAATTCCATCATTCCTCTGTCGTGCCCTGTTCACCGTAAACTCTGCAACCTCTTTGTGTGCTTTTATGCATTTTCGCTCACTCACTTACCATATGGGATATAAAATAAAGTTTGAAAGCAGAGGGGTGGGGAAAGTGTTGTGAACAGTTTAAACAGAAAAGTGTGTCTTTTAATCCAGCTGCCTCTGATCGGACAATGCCTCAAAGGCAAAACTCCAGCCTCAAGTTGCAACGTGCAGGTCCCGTGAGCTCTGACTCAAAACACTTCAAAAACAAAGGGAAGGGCTAAGAAAAATGAAAACCACAAGTTGGTTGCTACGTCCTGGCTGCAAAGGCAGTAGAGATGGAGGTGGCTCACTCCATAGTTCATTTGTATGCTGCTGTTGTCGTGTTTTTACAAACTATTGTCACATTTTTGTCACGTGTCATATTTGACAGCAGACCATAAACCAAGAATTCTGTTAAATAAGTGATTCTCACTCAGGCATTAGCCCTGGCAGACACCTGCTGGGAGAAATAATGAAACCTCCATTTTGCAATCAACCACATTTTACTGCCTATTCTTGACACTTAATGGTTGTTAAATGTCAGCAGGTCACTGCAAATTTGTGATTTTAAGTGTCTGAGTACCCAAACAGAAGTCAGTTCCGAGATATTTTCTTTCCCCCTTGGTTAAATGCTTTTGGAGGAAGTGGGGAGGGGGGGAAATTGTATAAAAGCTTGGCAGCACTACAACTTGTTTGGAAAACATCCTTGGAAAGGTTTGAAAAATGTTCTGAGGCAACATTCAAACGGAGGTAATTGCTGTCCAGAGTTGTACTACCTATAAAAATGAACTGCAGGGAAAGGAGAAGATCCTGAAATCTGGAGACTGAGGCCCCACATAGCATTTTTTATCCCAGCTGAAACAGAGGTGGCAGAAGAAAAGTGGCGATATAAGGTGTCTCAGGAGAGCTCTGCAACAACCTACCTGCATCGTGCCTGAGCAATGGCTAAGGAGAGAGATCCAGAGCTCTACAGTCCTAATTGGAGAGGGGGTGGGTTAAGCATAAAGGCAAATGACGCATAAAGTTGTACAAGGACACTAACAAGCAGTGGCCAAAGGCCAAGGAAACCACAGCCCTTACCTATGAGTGGGAGTTCGTCCATGGTAATGCCCTGAGATTTGAGGTGCTTCTTGATACAGGCCAGTCGCTGCACGTTGGGTCCCCAGCGCCTGCCTAGCTTGTGTATGTGCTGAATCTGTGTCACAAACCGCATTTCATCATTTAGCTTGCACTCAGGTCTCCAGTCTGGAGGAGGAATCACCCTGCACATCCCATACTTCTCTACCTGAGCTCGGACTGACTCAATGTATATCAGTGGGTCATGAAATTCCTTGGTGGAGGGCCTAAGGATGGGAATCTCCCCCAGCATCCCCCACCCAGACTTACTACTGCCCTTTTCGTGCTTTCCCATTGAGTCTTGTGGCTTGTGCAAGGACTCCGCTTGAGAGGTAGAACGATTTTCACAGGAGGCATTTTCAGTTTTGCCATGTGCTTGTTTCCCTGGCGTACTCTTTCCAGCAGTGGCTCTTTTCGGCCTATTTCTTTCCAAACTCTTCTCTGGCACTTCCTTTTTAAGGTGTCCATTCAGCAAAGGCTTTTCTAGGGCTGCCTTTTTGCTGGCAGCCTCTGCCAAGTTGACGGCCCCTTTCATTCTCTTGGTGGGCGACTGTATTTTGTCTATGTGACTCGTCTCTTCCAGCCTCCTCTTCGAATTGCGCAGCCCCTCCCTTAACTGTCTCCCCACCTCCTTAGTGCACGTCTTTTGGTTCAACTTGCCATTGACTTTTACACCATTAACAGCGGTATTGTTAGACTTGGATGCTCCAAGGGATAGCACCTGTTTGCGGGTTTTTGCATTGCTACTTTCTATTTTCCCTGAGATTGTGTGGTTGACAGGTGAACTGGGTTTGTGGTGATTTAGTTTGGTTTCCTTGACCAGTTCTTTCTTGGCTTTGGTGTATGTGACAGTTCCCTTTGTCACTGTTGCAGTGTACTTCACAGTTTTGGACGGTGAAGGTCTGACTTCTTTCATCTTTTTGGCACTGGCTGCATTTGCACTCGGAGATGACATTCGAGTGATCCCGTTGACTTTAGAAACCTGCAATGCCAGGAGTGTTGCAGGGGGAGCAGAACGAAAGAAACAGAAAACAGAAAAGTAAATTAATAATGTTAACACTTGGCCACGGTGTCCCAGTTGCTGGACAACCGTATTCTGCAGTCCTGACTCCTGGCTCCTTCCTACAACCTTCATACAACAGTTTTCACCCAGGCAAGAGGAGGGACTGGGTCTTTAAAATAAACAAATAAATGAGAAATTTATTTTAAAACACAAAAATAAACCCAAAAAAGTCCCCAGAAAGCCAATCTTGCTTTCAGAGCGCACGAAGCCTCTGGCACTAAGAAGAGTGAGGTCCCTCGTTTGCAATACCCCCTTCCAAAAACCTGTTATGGTCTCAGAAAATAGGTAGTCTGATTTCAAAATTAATACTTTCATTATCTCCTTTTCTGACCCTCAGACACTATGTCTCTCCCACTCATCTTCCCTTAAGTGCACACACAGTTTACTACTTCTTAGCAGACAAACTAGTCAGCATATACTATCTACATTAACTAGAATGGGCACATTTTGCAAAAAACCACACATTGAGATTCAAAGCAACCTCCTGTCTACCTACACACATATGAAAAGAGATATTGAACACATTATGCAGCCAACAGACCAGGATGTCTGAAGGATCCAGTGTGCTCTACATATTAAATCTTGGGAGGTATCTTGTTGCTGAAGTCATTAATTTGAAATAAAAATGTACACAGTATTTCAATGCATTATTTTTTTTTTTTAGGTTTCATATCTGGGCAGTTTTGCTGACACACATTTTATTACATCATATTCATCACTCTCTAATGTGTCATTGCGACTGAGAATTGCTGGACTCCACTGCTTCCTGTTAGACACTTAAATCCAGCTATGAAGCTAAAATACATATTTTAACTGTAAGACACGTTAAGCACCAAAAGGAACCCTCAGCTTGGAAGGGAACTGTGACGGCTCAGCACTGCCAAAGCCAAGCCCCACTGCTAAGAGAAACAAGTTTGAGTTTAAACCTCAAAAAAATTTCAGCATTTAAACAAGTTTAAACATTATCTTCTCACCTCCTTAAGCTACCATGAGTGCAGACAAAACACATCCAAAAAACCAGGAACATTGATAAAAGTGCTCTGAGTGAAAGCATGCAGTACAATCACCCCTCTCCCGCGCTCAGGTGAATAACACCATTTCTGCAAAGTTATAATACGTCCCTGTGGGATTTCCAAATCCTTGTTAAATCAGGAAGCATGGCAGCTTCTCTCAAACAAATACGAGAATTGTAGTTGCTTGGAAAGTAGGGATTAAATGTTATAAAAACAGGAATCAAATAGACACTGAAAAGATCGTCCTAAGAAGCATGAAGGTGGAGCAGGAGTAACGCCCTTTTAAACCCCCCATCAATATTTTTGTCCTTCCCATGCTTCCGAGATAGCAACACTTAAGGAAAATCCAGTTAACTGCTGACATGAGTTTTTACCTTGAGCTTTCCAAAGATGCATGAGATATCATCTGGAAAGCGAATGCTTGCTAACAGAAATGCATTTACCCATTTCCCTTGAAATTCAGACAGTGCTCCGTGTTTGAAATGGAGGCCTGGGTTTGACTTTTAAAGCACTTTTCATGGGGAGAGAGCTGCTGAGACACTGCCTCTTGCCTGCAGCACTCAGAACAAGCTTTGAACATCTCTGGCTTTATAAATAGCCAGGAACATTGATTACAGATTTCATCTAGACTAACAGAGAAGAACTGATTGAGAACTGGAGGGGTAAGGTAATGTGGGTGACAGTGATCACAAAATGAGTTTTCAATTCTAAGATGTGACAACAGAGAAAGGACAACAGACTAAAAAAAAAAAAAAGGGGGGGGGGAAATCACCCCACAAACCTGCAAAAACCCAAACCAAAGCAATTCCCACTCAGAGGAAAGACAAAAAGCACGGGTCATTATGCCTGTTCACAAAGTTCTCTAATGACTGGAAAATGAGAAAAGATTCACAGTAAAAAGCTGAAATGCAATTATGTGGCTAAGGGCAACTACATACGCACAGCAAAAACACGAGGGAGTAAAATCAGAAAGGTCAAGAAGCTAAAGAAACTTCAGTTAGCAAGGGACATGATAAGAAACAGAAAAAAAATTGTAAATACCTTAAAAATACAAAGACAATAAAGAACAGCAGAGATCAACCACCACAGAAGGAAGGAAAAAAACTTAACAGCTTGGCTAAAGAGTTTGTGCTTCTTTTGTGCTAGCCTTCACCAAAAGTACCACTGACCGAATACTTACCAGACATACAAAAAAAACTAATTTCAGCAAAACAGCCCAGAAGGCAACCCCAGTAAGTTCAATGTATCTAAGATGACTTAGCGCATGGCTCCGGGAAATAAATTGAGGGCAGCCAGAGTCTACCCAACTTCAGAACCTAAAATCATTCTGGAATAAATCATCGAACAGTTCATTTGCAAACATATGACAATACGACCATGTTAAAATAAAAAATATATATACCCCAAGGAATTCCCTTATTTCTTTCTGGTTCCTAAGAACCTACAAGAAAGAAATGCTGCAGAAAACTTCCTCAGGATCTCTTTCTAGAGGAGGTGCAATACGATGGTTTTCAAATGCTTCTTCCTCTTCCCTCCCCAAAAGCCCAGAGGTATCTTGAGTGTTTTTACAGAGCACAGCATAATGTTTAAGATACACCAGTACCACATAGACCAGAACACACCACACTTCAAATGAGAATAGGCTGCAACAAGTGTCTTCCAGCTGGAAACAAGTGGACCAAACAAAGTGGTCACAGCTCACCATCAATGCAACAGGTAGAGTCAGGATTTCACACTGACAAATGTGAAATTCTGGCTGGTCAGTCATCACCTACACACATCCCTGGTCTCTACTTGTCTCTGAGGACCCATCAGATGACTGGAACCAAAAGAAACAAGAAATGGTGGTAGGCATGTTCTTACCTTTCTACTGTTCATATGTCTTCCCCCAAACCAAACATACACTCATAGAGTCAGCCTAAAAAATTGGCCACACGGCCAAGTGCACCGGTTCACCAAACTGGGGTCTGTGCCACAGCTCCATCCCGAGGCAGTGCTTACACTGAGCATACCAGAAAGAAGGTCAATTTAATACAAATAGAATCATAAAATCATAGAATTGTTTAGGTTGGAAAAGATCTTTAAGATCATTGAGTTCAACCATTAATGGAGTACTGCCAGCTTCACCACTAACCTCAGCACCACATCTACACATCTTTTAAATCCCTCCAGGGATGGGGACTCCACCACTGCCCTGGGCAGCCTGTTCCAGGGCTTGACAACTCTTTTGGGGAAATAATTTTTTCCCAACATCCAACCTAAACCTCTCCCGGAACAACTTGAGGCTGTTTCCTCTTGTGTTATCGCTTGTTATCTCCCGCAAGCCTCCTTTTCTCCAGGCTAAACAGGCCCAGGTCCCTCAGCTGCTCCTTACAAGTCTTGTTCTTTAGACCCTTTACCCTTGCCCTTCTCTGGACATGCTCCAGCCCCTCAGTGTCCTTCTTGTAGTGATTGTTGGATTGGAGCTGGTCTGCATCCATATCTCTGCATAGCTCCTGGGCTCCAGCCTCCAGCCTCATACACACATACACAAAATAAAGCCAACAAACAACTTGTTAGACAACAACCACAGTAATAAAAGCAATATTAGCAATACCAACAGCAGTTTTGGTCCCAAACAAACTCAAGTTAGGTAACTGATCTTGAATTCATTCATAAAAATATTTCTGTCGATAGCTGTGCAGAACTAAATTACCATATTAAGCCAAGAGAGGGCCCCATTGAACTACATTTCTTTTGCCCAAAAGCCCTTTGAAGCAGGGGACTTGGGAAGACAGCAAGGGAGGAAGAAAGAGAGAGAGGGAACATGTGACAAGTGCAAGGGGATGCTAGAAAAGGAAAGAAAGAAAGAAAGAAAGAGTGGAAAAAAGAAAATCTCAGGTAATTTCTAGTCACTTGCCTTTATTTTCTGTAAGACTGTGCAACCATATAAATGCATGTGAACAAGGAGAAAAACAAACTGGAAGGAGGAGGAACATGTGACTGGCACACTGGGAAAACAACTCTCCTGTTGTAAAATACTAAAAAAGTCAACAAAAGCTCAGGACAAGGAGAGGAAATTTAGTGATGTCACATAACTGGTAAGTCTTAAGGTTTTGCACGAAGCTAAGACTTTCTGTCAGGCGGAATGCATAATCCACCTTTAATTAGTTGCAGCTACATTTTCATTATAACTGGTAAGAAAGTACTTATGTTACCGTGGGTTGTAGAAGAAAATTTAAATGCTTAACCTTTTTTTTAAAAAAAAAAAAAATCATCTCAACTTACAGCCTTCTTATTTTCTGAAGCTTGAGGACCACACACTCTGCGAGGTGTCTGTGTGGCGTGACTGTGGGTTGCGCTGCATTGTTTTAGAATTTCTCTCCATTCTGTGCAGCACAATTGAAAACATTTAATACTCTGTGAAGCAAATCCCACTTGGATTGTGGACAAAATTCTTCTACACTTGTCTTTTCCCTACTCAGAACTACCTCCACAAGTGACAGCAGTTGACTTTCACAATTATTTTAACCGTTTCTACTTTGAGGATACAACTTAAAAGCATTTCACAGAAGTGTTCCGGTGAGTTAAAATGATTAAGTATGAAGTGCATCTTTACATTTTGGGAAACTTGCTCAACATGAAGAGTTTATGGCAGAGCATGTCACAGCAAGGATCACAGGATGCCTGTAGTCATCGAACCAGACAGCTGAAAGGACGCAACAGGCAGCAGGCATTCAAGTTGACGACTAGATAAGCAAAAATTGCCACGGGGGAATAAAGAATGGAAGTCTTACAGAGGGACAGAGAAATACACTGCAGATAGCCTTCAGGATCTCAAATTTGATTCAGAAGGTAATACAAATCCAGTGGAGGCATTTGGGGAGAAGCAACATCACTGAAGCACAAGGCACGAAAAATTTCCTCTGCAAGAGCACCACTGTTTTGCATTTTGTCATTTTTAATTTCAAGCCTATGACTGAGAGGTGCCATTTAAGGCTGTGACAGCCCTACAAGATGGCAGTTCCAGCTCCACTGAAGTCCAGAGCAGCCTACTTAAAAGCAAAACCTTTAGATGCCAGCAGATACAGACTGTTTCTAATTGGCCTGTTGAGAATCAACCATCGCAAAGGAGCAGCCACCTTCTGTACTGCATTGCCCTCGCACAGGTACCCTGCCAACCCCAGCCCCAGGCTGAGTAAGGACACTGGCTGGGGATTTTGAAAGTCTTTTATAAAACTTATTTGACAGTTGCTATTTTAGAAACCCTTTGAACCAATCATCAAAAACAGATGGCAAGGCACCCTGCCCAAATGCCAGTCGCAAGCATCAAAATACTGGCCTGCTAAACTTCCGCACCCAAAACACCACTCAGGCCGAGACAAACCTCTTGCTCAATGGGTTGGTTTTTTTGCTAGTTATCAGCCACTTAATACAAAACTCGGAATTTCTCCCCTTCTGGTACATCCCCTGTGAAGGCGGGAATATCCCAAAGCACCTTTAGGCATCGGGAAAAACATTTTTCCCGGACCCCAAGGTTTGTGTTGCCCACACGCAAGACAAGACACCTGAGCGTCACGTCAGCTCTTCTACGGCACCAGTGAGGCTTCTAAGATAACCTGAGCAGATCAGCTGGACACAAAAGGAGTTCATTTTTCCACATGCTGCCAGCCTTGGCATTGTCAGCAGGGAGGCCAACAAGAGTGCCAGTCAGAAGGGTTTAATAAACAGTGATGTGAACTTTACTCTTCCATGTGTATACACTGGATAACATAAAGAGAAGGTTGTGAAGCATGCTTTATCATACTGACTTCCCATGTACCTATCACTTGGCTTTTTTTTTCCCCCCTCTCCTCTCTCTTTCACTGAAAATTAACTCCTTGCTGTCTCCAGAGCACGGTTTTAAGGATTGTCACATTTGCTCTACGCCAGGCAGCGGGAAACAGAGGTAGCACCTTAAAAGTCTGCGTTTCCCATCTGTCCACAGTAGAGTGCAATTCGTTACCTGTTTCCTTAAGTCCTGAGCCGATCTATGAAGAGTGTGGTGGTTGTTAGCGGTGAGCCCTTTCGCAGCGGAGCCAGTGTTTGTAGTAGGATGGTGATTAGCAGCAGCCTGGTCTTTTCGGCTCTCAGCCTTGTGTTCGCTGTTCCTCTCCTTCCCCGGTGTGGCCTCTTTGCTTTTGTGTTTCTGAGCAGGTTCTTTCTCCTTCGACGATTTGCTGGACCCATTGAAAACTGAGAAGAGAGAAAATCAGACTCTTAAGGGGGAAAAAAAGGAAAAAAGAAAAAACATACAAGACCAAACTCTTCATTCAAAACAACTCAACTTCCTCTGCTGTCAGTGTTGGATATTTAGTCAGTGCTTTCTTATATGTACAGTAAAATCAACACAGACATAAAAAGATTACTTTGCATATTTCTTTATATGGTCAGATTTACTAAAGTATTTCCTTTGCTTTTTTATCTTCACTATGTTTCGTTATCTTCAATATCAAAATTAAAACATACAGGGTATATTACTGTTTTGATCGACCTAGTTTTAGAATTATCAGCTTGATTTTTATTTATGACAGTTTTAATTAACCTTTTGCAGTTGCAGGGAGGGAATTCTAAACATATCCTAAATAAAATAAATTTTAAAAAATATTTATTTTTACACTAATGTAAAGGAAGGAAAACATTCCATGAAAATTTAGGTTTTGTTTCCATCAATATTCAAACTGCAGAACCAAACTGGCAGCAGTTTGCCTACCTAGCAGGCAAGCTACAAACAGAAAAAAGTACTTTGGCAAAGAAAGAAAAATACTAAACGTGTTGTACAAAGTAATGTTGGGACCTATGCTGAGTGCCCCAGCCTGCTGCTGAAGTGAAGGGATAAGAAAGCAAAGAACCAAAATAATTTTTTTTCGTACAACAAATATTATGCAAATGTATAACAAGTCTATCTCAGCAAGTTTTGTCCCTGTCCCTCTGCTGAATTTATTTAAGAATAGTTGCTGCTCTTTTGTTGTCAGTGAACATGAAAAGCTGAGGTTAAAAAAAACCCAAACATGTCACATTTCTCTGTGTGTTTGTTTCCTATCAAAAATGTGGTGAATTTTTGTCAGTGCTGCCCCCTCTTCAGTGAAGCACTTGACAGAGATCCATGAGGCTTGTGATCCAACACCCACAATGACCAGTGCCCTTCTGCCTTCTCACCTACTCTTGTTTTTTACCCCTGCCTTTCTTGCCATGATTTAGGAAAGGATGTAAAGAAGAAAATTCATAAATACTTAATAGCATCGGTATCTAAAAATCATATTTATTACATAGAACACACACCATCTGTTTGGGAATATTAACTAAATTAATGTATTGCTTTCTGGTGAAATGAAAGCCTGCTTTTGTCACTAAACATGCTACACCTACAATACATACCTTGTTATCTAAACTGTGAAACTTAGCTGTCTCTACAGGTGCCCTGCAGTATTATAGTAGTAGCAGCAGTAACAGTAGTCATAATAAAGAACCAACAATCCTGCTGCACAGAAGAGGAGCAACTAAGCTACTTTTGAGTAGACACCTACCTCCAAACCTTCCCAGCCAGCTCTCTACCTTCCCACTGCATCTCCAACAGCCAAAACTCCAGCAAGCTAGTGATCAATCTGTCATTCAGGTCACTTATCATATTCGGTCGGTCATAAATGTTGAAGCAGATTATGTAAAAACTTACAACTTGCAATCACTCTTCCTCCTCTCTTCCTTCCCTCTTGTAGCAATCGAGTAAGAGTGAAAAGCTGTCGGCAGAGAAGAGACCACAACTTCCCCAGTGGTTCCATCACTCCTGAGCTCAGGAGCCACCGGCGCTGCCCCAGCCGGCCAAGGATTTCTCAGGGATTTCACTGAAAGTCTCGTAACCTCCAGGTCTCATTTCCAGTGATGGAACTGGTAATAATTGCCAACCCCTTTCGGGGAGCTCAGGACAATACATCTATCCTCCTTTGGAAGGAGCTCTCCCATCAGATGGAAGGCACTACGGACGCACAAAGCACGACTATTTATTTATTTTTAATAAGACACAGCACAAACAACCCAGGGCAGCTTCGTTAATATGTATTTCATCAGTGTGAGTGCTATTTTTCTTCGGAGGGAACAAATCGTATAAACTGACTTGCTCAGACGGAAACGTTAAGTCAGAGAGATTAGTTTTCTGTATTCAGTTGCCACTTTTTAACCCAAAAATTACTAAAACACAGCCAAAAAGCCAAATTGTGCACTTTTATGGTTCACAACAACAACAAAAAAAAAAACGAACAAAAAAACCCCAAAACAACCACCCCAGTGAACATCAGACAAGGTATATTTTATATGCAACAGCTCATTAATTTTAAGTGTCGTGGGAACCCTGCCAGTTCTACCCTCTGAGTAATTATCTTTTGTCTTAATTTGTAAGATTCTTGAAAGGAGGATGAGAGAAATGGGAGAGAAAAAAATGTTCAGTCTCACAGGAAAAGCTTATAAAGCTTAAAGTCTGCAAACAAAATAAAAAGGGAGAGACAGAGATGCAGACCAGTCCTAGTCAAGTTGTCTCTAGTTAAACAGTAGATGGTATCAGTTTCTATAAAAACCAGTGTCTGTTTCTTCCAATACCTAAGATATTGGTATATTCAGCTAGATAGGTATAAAAACATTTCTGCAACAGTAACTTCCACAAAATTCACACAAACTTATTATGTGAACAAGTACCAAAACGTTAACTTGACTAATTACAAAACACTATCACAAGCTAAGCATTTAAGGGGAAGGAAAAAAAAAAATCCCCTGGACTATGAATTTGCTCCCAAATGAGTAAAAATGTAGAAGTTATTTGGGCAGTAATTATTTAATATAATACAGGATTAAACTCTGGTCCTAATAGCTAGTAAGACAGTTCTGTGAAAAGATTAAAACATCAGGAAAGATCAAAAATCCGCCTAAGTAACTGATAACGAGACAGAAGCACCCACTTCTCAAAGGAAAGAAAGTAACAAAATACTCCAAAACTCTGCAATAAATATTACTGAGACCAAATCTGATATAACAATAAAAAGATTACCAATCCTTTTGTGTCGTCTTATGCAGCAAATTGCATTCTCCTTCATGTCTGCCAGCACTTCAGTCTTTCTGGGGCACTCAGAGTAGCAGAAAAGGTGCACCTTACTCTTTACTAAACCCAGATATAGGTACGTCCCAGCTACAATCTCCCATCCTAGAGTTAACTCTGACACGTGCAATATCCAGTGTTCTGCTCCCAGTTATTTTTTTTCCTTGTGAAAAAGGAAAGTCAATAAAGGTTTCATCTTTGAAGCAGTAATTTCATTAAAAACCAGCAAGCAAAAAAGAAGTCCAATCCATATGAGTGGTGAAACTCACATTATTAAAGCAGAAATATTCTGTAGTCTTGAATTATAATTATTTTATGCTACTTTAATCACCTCTGTATTTCCAGCACAGCTTTCAGTGAAAGGTAAGAGCGTTACTAACAAATAATTAAAAGTGCAGGTAAATTATTAGTGTTCAGACACTTCAAATAGAATAAACGGATATCCTTTTATCCATATCTATCGGAACGCTCGTTCTCAAAATGCTGCATCCTCCAAAGCAATTATTGTTATTATTATTAGGCTGAAACAATAAGAGTCCCAGAGTGAAATACTTGTGGGTCTGTTGTTTCACAGAGATGAACAAACACAAAGAAACTGAACCACTACATTCAAAACTCACAAGCTCAGGGAGGATTTAAACCACCGAAACACTTTCCAGCAGCAGAGCAAAACCTTCTGGCAGGCGTGATCCCCATGGACGTGTCACTGTGCTCTCCACATCGGGCTCCAATATTCACCCAGGATCACACACAGGGACTTTGGGGTATCTCATTTGAAACTGTGATAAAGAATCCCTGCACAGACCAGTGCAAACTGTGCATGGACTAGGTGCGGCTCTAAAAAAGGCTAAAAAAAAGCTGTGATCAAAGAAAGCCACAGATGTGCTCAATTACTACAGATTAACTAAGCATTTACAACAGGAATGGACACTGTAGTAAGCGATAAACATTTATTGTGCCTTCAGCAATTTTCTAAAGTATTCCTACAACTGAATTTGCACGCAAATATTTTGTAGGATGCAGCCGGCCAGCCATTCAGAAGCCAATTTATAACACATACACTCATCAGGCTTTCTGTGTGTAAGCAGCAGAATTACTGGACAGGGTTCAGCCAACTGCTGCCTCCTCAGGCCAACCCACCCAGAGATTGTTCCTGCACCAGATATGCTTTATACTTGAGATAGCAGGGAAGTCTGTCGGTGTACGAACCCTTCAGCTTTATGCCAGTGTCTGGAAGATGAAGGTGTGGACCGTCCGTGGACACGTCACGCCGCGTGTTGCGGAGCTCGTGCCGCGTAAAGCCAGTGATTGCGCATTCAT
This sequence comes from Baryphthengus martii, assembly GCA_013396935.1. Taxonomy (NCBI): domain Eukaryota; kingdom Metazoa; phylum Chordata; class Aves; order Coraciiformes; family Momotidae; genus Baryphthengus; species Baryphthengus martii. The sequence goes on from VWZK01012336.1 coordinate 806,548, forward strand.
AAAATTATCCAAAACAAAGAGGGAAGATAAGAGTGAAAGGGAGAAGTTTTGTTTTTAGAAGGAGCAAAGGGAGCCTTGCCAATGTTGTGAACCCGAGCCAGCTATTCCAATGCAAACCTCATGTTGTTACATAGATCATGTTTGGAAAGAGATGTAATATTAATCAACTTTCTGGCATTAAGTATCCATTACTGTACAAAAACATTCTTGCTCTGGCTTTAATTCAGTTTTAAGTCACTGTGAAAACATTTATGTGGCTCTCAAACTGCCTTAAAGCACCCAGGCAATAATTCTTTTCCCCTCCCGGAGGAACTAAAACAATGATCTACTTCCATACAACAGAGTATTTTAATACTGCTGATTGTTTTCCTTAAGTGCTGGGTATGTTCAGACTTCTATAAACCATATCCAGAGATACAAGCTGTCTTCTGGAGTCCCCCAGCACAATCTGCCTACTTGGGGTCAGTGGGAAAGGCGTACTTCAAGAGGACACCACAACATCATAGGAAAACATGTGGCGCTGCCGTCTCCGCACGTCTCCGGCCCTAACCCAACACTACTCAATGTGCAAGTGGACAGCTCTGCAATAAATTCATCGAATCACCAGGGTTGGAAGGGACCTTGGAGATCATCGAGTCCCAGTCCCCTGCCATGGGCAAGGACATCTCCCACTAGATCAGGTTGCTCAGAGCCCCATCCATCCTGGCCTTAAAAACTTCCAGGGATGGGGCTTCCACCACCTCTCTGGGCAACCTGTTCCAGGGTCTCACCACCCTCCTGGGGAAGAACTTCTTCCTAACGTCCCATCTAAATCTCCCATCCTCTAGTTTGGATCCATGCCCCCTTGTCCTATCACAACCCAACATCCTAAAAAGTCCCTCCCCAGCTTTCTTGTCGCCCCCCTCAGATACTAGAAGGCCTCAAGAAGGTCTCCTCTTCTCCAGACTGAACAACCCCAACTCTCTCAGCCATTTCCATAGCTGCAGGCTAATGGAATTCAAACAGAAGAACCACACCAGGTAACGCTAAATTTCTTTCCGACACTATCAGTAACACAGCACAAAATCCTACGTGCACAGGAATACACTGGGCCACCAAGGGGAGCGTTACTGGTACGAGACACCACATCATCATTTGCAAAAATTCAACACCAACACAAATTCATTACTCCCACCCAACCATTGCCACACAAACAGCATCAAAAGGGTCACTTGCTAAGCAGCGAGTCCACGCAAGAAGTGTCTGTCTGTTATCACCAGTCTCTCACCAGGCTAACAACTCCATTTTTTTGAGCAACTTCCAGCTCCCCTATTCTTCTCCACAGGTCATAACATCTAGCTACTGAAAAGCCGCGAATCCCCAAATGTGTTGTGCCTGATTTGCATAGTTAAATATGGAAATTACTGCAAAACGGGTAATTTTCATGTTACATATTTTTTGCGGAAAAATTAAATGTGCAAAAATGTTTATTGCAACAATTACTGGTTCCATGGTATTTCAACAAAAGCCTGTAAATCACCAAAATAATTGCCTACCCATTAACTATTGTAGCACTGCCTGAAATTTTCTCATTCTGCATTTTAGCTGGATGCAAAAAAAATATTTTTTTCTTCTAAATATTCACCTCTTCAGGATTAATTCCACTAAAAAAAGTACATGATCCTCAGGTTCTCTTAGGTACCCCCCACAAATATCAAATTTAGTTTAAAAAAAAACCTAAATAAAGACTCACAACCACAAATTAGAATTTTCTCACAAAACACCTGAACAGTAATGTATGTAAAAGATATACCATTTAAACCCAAAGTAGACAAATGCTGCATTGAACTATCTCCTGAAATAATAATAACAGTAAAAAAATATATCTACAATCTTTTCCTGCATCATCTTTGTCACTACACATGTAAGGAAATTACTCTGCTAAATTATCCGTTGCAAATTGAGAAGCGAAACCTTCTTCTGTATTTCTGGTAAGCGAGGGAGTCGGCCCTCAAGCAGAGGACAGTATTTCTAGCCATGCCTGCTTACTATGCACGACTGCCAGACCCGTTTTGAAATTGGAGCTCCAAGAAAATCAGCATCCATACAATCTTCTCCCCTGCTCATTTCAGGCCAAAAGGCGGGCAGAGCAGTTTTCATCTGACTGTGTTAACAAACAACAGCACGGAGCAGTAACTGGTTCTGACCCAGCAGGTTTTCTGACACGCTGGAGCCAGTTTGCTCTAGCTAAGGAAACAAGACTTCCTTCCTGAAGAAGCCTGGTTACAAAGAAGTATGGCTAAACACTGCTTTCCTAAACGTAAATTAGAACTTCAACTGTCCGTCTCCAGCGTCCGAAGACAAACACGACATGCCCAGGTAGGCTGGCCCAGATGTGCACTTCTCTCCCTCTTTGAACTGCTGAGCTGGTGGGAGATACTTACTCCTGCAGTCTTGCTTCTGGAGGAAATCAGCTGACCATCAACAGAGGAACTGCGGCCTGTTGAGCGCAGTTCCAATCAGAGAATCATAGAATGACAGAATGGCAGGTTGGAAGGAGACCTCAACATTGTCTGTGCAACTGTATCTGTGTACGCTGCTCCTCCCCAGGCCCTTTGCCAGTCCACAAGCCCTTTCAAGCAGAGTAACACCCATCCCCTTTTGCTCTTATGATGAGACCGATAACCCGACAACTCCCTCGCTGCATCTTCCAGCCTACCAAAACACCTGGCACCTGTCAACGTTTTCCTTTGGAAGCCTGCAGAGAAAACCTTCCACTGTGCCACAGAACAAAATCAAAGCAGGATTTGTTTAGTTGTGAGGAATGCAAAGAATCAGTTTTAAAGCAAGAGAGACCTAAGCTTACCCTCTTACCTACACCTTGGAATGTCCTCCGAGCAGCAGGGAGATGTAATTTAGAGCTGGTGCCTCCCTGTCCCCCAGGGAAGAGGAGTACAGCTCGCTTGCAGAAAACCTGCTTTCCCTGCACGTCAGCCCGCAGCAGCTGATGACTGACACCCTCCTCCCTTTGGATAAGGTCAATTTTCTAATAGATCAACGTCTCCCCAACTCCTCCCCGGTGTTGGCAGGATGCCCTCTGATCCAGGCTGTGGTGGAGAAGTTGCTCCCCACACCTGGCAGATCCACTGAAGAAAAAACACATTGTTTAAGCCAATGCTTCTGCCTGCTTCTTCCACCGAATTCCTTGTGTTCAAAGCCGTGTAATAGTCTCAGATAGACTGATGGTCATTTGAGATGCGTGCAAAATGCAAGCTGGAAAATAAGCGTATCCATCTGAGCAGCACGCAGGCGTCCCATGGCTGGACGTTCTGGATCTACACACCGAGAATTACAGGGCTCAAAAGGGTCAGTAACAAGGCTGCAATTATAGCATAGTCATCTGAACCTCGGCTCTATCTGCTGCAATATGCGGCAGCCTATCAGCCCTGATTTTCCATATGTTAATCAGGAAATTCACCACTAATTTCCTTAGAAGGTCTGAAGTTAAAAGGGAACTGCGTGCTTGAGAAAGATGAAAAAGATGAAATCCTTGACTGAAACAGCAAAAGGGATTTCTCTATTCCAACTAAATGGTCATATGGTTTCTTAGCCAGAAAAATACCCTTTTGAAGTCAGAAACTATATGGAGACCAAGTGATCAGTTTCTGGCCTTTCACTGTTTTAAGCTCACCATAAATCCTAACTTAATTAAAGTCATTCTGATCAGGATCAAAATTCCGCATCAAGTTTTAGAAAGCTTCTAAGATCTCCCCCTTCTCAAAGGACATATATAATTAAAAGCACAAACCTCTGCTGATTTTATTGCTGAGTTTGTCAGAAAAGTTATCAATGGTATTTTAGAGAAGACAGAGGACTAGATGACTTTCTGGGTTCTTCTCTGACCTGAATTAATCTCTGATACGTACTCTGAGATCACACTTTAATCCATAAGAAAAGAAGAATCACACACACTTTCTACTCTACATTACAAAAGAACAGTTCTCTTGCAAACAAAACCTGGAAGTCTTTAGACAGTATCTTTTCTTAGTGAGAATTGTTCATTTTAAGTTTAAGCACCCAGAAAATGACAGTAATGGGAAGAGTTGCACGCAGAACATCCCATATGACACGAGAGGTATCTACCCAGAACCAAACACTGGTTTCTAACCAAGGCACAGAGCACCACCAATGACATCCAAGCCTTCATCTGCTGCTAACTTATCTTAACGTACGTCAGACCCAGTCTAATCAGCTGAAGTTTAGCAATGACATGAAACCAATTTTTAAGAGCATGGCTCTACCACTGTCTCTTCCGGCAACCACAGCAGGATCTTAGAAAACGGTTTAACCGCGAGATTATCGCTGCCTGCACTAAGATCCCGCACAAAGGAAAGACTTGCACATTGCTACACATCCCTCTTACACACCCCCATAAATGTGGGGGATAAACACTTCTCCTGCCAAACCTTTTACTTTGCTCTCTAACGGCTGGGCATGTGTGCAGCACATCAGAAGTTCTAAGAAAGGAGGATGAAAAGGCACAGGTAACAGTGTGATGGTTTAAATAGAGCTGTGTAAGCAGTAAGGTTGGAAGTTGAGCCAATTACTTCAATTTGTGCAGAAAGCTCTGCCATGTGTTATACGTGCTTCTTATTCATACTTCAGCGTTTTCAGTTGAGTTATAGCTGGTCAAAAGGTGGCTCAACAGGCTCGGTTATAACAAATAGTTTGATGTGCAACCCAACTAATGCCCCACATTGGCATCAGAAGAGGATATTCACAAATGACTTTGTCCAGGAAAGTTGTTCTAGCCTCCATTTAGTAGAAAGCAATCATTTGACACTGTCTAATGACATTAATCAAGCTCTGAACCTTTGTTGGTTTATGTCATAGCAAATGCTTAGCATTTTTCAGGTCCAAAGTGCTTGACTACACATTGTATATTAAAAACAAAAGACTTTAATTCATTAAAAATAGACTCTCACGCTAGATTAAGTTCATTTGCTGCACCCGTCCCTGGTCTGCCTTTGTGTGTGGTCTCATTTAAAACAGACACACATGAACCAGAACCTACTTTATTCACAGGAAACAAAAATACTATTGGCTGTCAACCAAAATAACAGACACTGAAAAATGGGAATACCCCTGGGTAAGGAAATTTTAATTAAAAAAAAAAAAAAGAGGAAAAAAGAGAAATTACAATGATGAAGCAGCAGCAGCTGCCTTCTCTGGGAATTCCTGTTTCATCACCTTTGTCAAAACATCTCACATTGTCTCCTATGTATTTTATAAAGGTCTTTAGCAGATCTATTAAAGCAGCAGCTTCATTTATGCTCACTCTGATCTATATTGATAAAGATTATGAAGCCATTAGCTGCCTCATTAAGTCTGCCTTTACTTACCCCCAATTAAGACTTCAGGTGTCTCTGGTTTTCAGCTAATTTCAAAGTGGCTGCCATCTGGGACATTCTCAAGGAACACGATCAGCTCCTTTTGTAACGATATATCACATTTAAAACTCGAAGGCAGCAGTTCTGTTATGTGCAATCTCATTTTCCATATGTAGAGTTTTGTGCCTGTTATTTCGGGAGGGTTATTCAGAAATCAATCCAAAGTGCCAAGTTTTGATCCATGGCATTTACAGCACCAAAGCTCCTGCTCACAGCTGAGAGTTGAAATGCTATTAGGCATAATGTCCCCTTGCGCTTCTCCACAAATGTTTCACAAAAATAGAGTTTCTGAGCTTGGGTGTGCCATAAAAAAAAAAAAAAAGAGATTCATATGTGGTCATGAAGAATAATTTTGGTACATGTAACAAGGGCATCCTTTACAGAAAACTCCCTTAAGAAAAGCAGAGATGAGGACCAGCACAGTGAAGTAATTGGGATCTCTTCTCCAGAGCAGACAGTAGTGTGGAAGAACAAAAAAAAGCAAGCACAGGTCACAACCATTTCTCAAAAAGTGTGTTGCAGAGACACCTTCCTTCCTCTCTGTCCTCCTAAGAGGAGAGCTGACTGGGCAGTCACCAGAAGGAAAAATTTCCATGGTGAGCTACTACTGAGAAAGGGAACAGAGAGCACAGGCTCCCTTTTAAAATTAGATCAGGCAGAGAGGGCACAGAAATGTTATGATGTAAGAGTTCTTGCTAGAGGAAGAATCACATCACACAGGGCTTTGGCCCTGGAGCATTACAGCAGGCTCAGAAAAATTTCAGCATGGTTTTTACTTCTTCCATTTTTCACTAGATGATGAAACAACGTACAGAAATCCATTTATCAAGGTATGGGACGAGGACATCGTGACAGAAATACCATGCGCTGAATGTGGATTTTGTCCATTTGTAAAGAAATAACTGAGTTGAAAAAGTTTCTTCCCTAGAGTCTTTCAATCAACACCATGAATGCAGCATCTTAACCTGCTGCAATAGTGGTGTCAATATTGTCTGTGTGAAATTGTTGCCCCGTCACATGTTTGATAACAACTACAAACGCTTATATTTAGCTTTGACAAAATAAAATCATTTGAGATGAAACAACAGTCTCAAAAAAGCCAGAGAGCGACCATGTGTGTCCATACACGTGTGTGTACGGGGTGTGTGGATAACTCCAGTGCAGTTTTGTATACATACAGATCATAGACACAAAAAATTCCAGCCTAGAAGTCATAGTTCTGCCACAGAGTTCAGATTATCAGGGCAAAGAGGTTAAAGCAGAAGATGCTAACATCACATCTCACTCCATTTTCCCATTATGGCCTGTATCCTTTTTCACTCAGATCCAGAAGGATGGACAAGGATCGAGCATGTTCAGCTCAAATTTCTTTACCAGGCAGTACAGAAGAGCACTATTTAGGACCTACCTTGCCCATTTGGTACATGTTTATGCGTTTTTCCTTTCCTGGGGGTTGACTGGCATGATGATGAAGCATTGTTTGTGGCTGTTTTTGCATCCTCTGTCTCCTCCTCCTCCTCTTCTTCGTCCTCGTCATCCTGAGAGCTTCCAAAATATACCATGTTGCTGGGCAGGGCTGGAGAACCTGTAATATAAAGAAATGGCTCGTTAGCATCATTGCATTCACTCATCAGATTGATCAGAACCCAGTGGAGTGTTGTGCACAGCACGGGAAGAGGGGAACTCAGAGATGGAAGGTCATACCAGTGCATGACTAACTGGAGGGGTTTTTATTAATTAATTTTTACCAACAGGATACGTATGTGCTTGAAAAGCAGGGTTTCCCCCCACCAAGCACATTCTATTCATACTTCAGACAATAAAACAGTCTTGCTACAAGCCTTAATTAATAGCTTTGTGTATTCAGAAAAGGACTAATGCACATGTTTAATTTCAGATGTGTGCTTAAGTGCCTTACTGAAGTCTTAACACACCGACTAGAAGCTTACAGCTTTTCCAAACAGCAGAAAAACAGAGCATTTACAAACCAGTCGGCACCCTGGTAATATTTTTAGGTTATTATTACAATAAAATATTAGCGTTTAAACTTCACAATGTCTTGCAGACCTCCACCGTTTTGTACACAATGCTTTGCGGTATTCTCGCTCAGTTTTAAACAAAGGGAAAAATCAAGATACCGAGACGCTGAAATTTGCTTAGCAGGTCCCTGGCAAAGGAGAGAAGAGAGCAAAGGTCTCCCCGATTCTCTGTGTGCTCCTCTTGAGGATGCTGCTTCTCATCTCCTGCTTCCTTCCCCCGATGCTTCCCTGAACCCACCTTGTTTGCATCAGGGTAAGGCAAGACGTGCAATTCAGAGAGAGAAAAGTGAGGATTCAGAAGCTCAACAACAACACAAGATTGTAATTTAAATGTAACTCTTGCACAAAACTTCTTTTAGGTGAGTCATGCAGCAGCGTAGAGGTTTCCCCGCACGGCATCAGGGCACATGACGTGACTGTCGCAATCCAGTAACTCTTTTAAAATGTACAAATACTGCTGACAGCTACTGGACACTTTCCCTTGCGTCCAGTACTAGTTTGTATTTTGAAATGAGTCTTCTGCCTATCCCCTGGAGGGACAGGTGCCCTAGGAGCTTTTCGCTTATTCATAAAAAGATTTTATTTAGTGAAGAAAGGGAAAAAAATAAAGAGTCAATAGAAGCGGAGAACGGGGACTCATCACTTCAATTATTCTTCTGTAGCTCAATAAAGCCAAGGACAAAGAGAGCTGGGCTACAGACCAACACCACAAGGTACTGGCTATTTGGCTGATGCTTCCTCAGGAAGCACTTCTGGCTTCAAGCTCTTCAGAACAGCACTTCAGTGTTTTGTTTGGGTTTGAGCTGTTGGTGTTGCCGCTGCCAACCACTAACTAAAGCTTATTTTTGGGTTGCCTATTTTCTGCTCCCATCACATTTGTAGAAAATACTCTTAACTACGAAAATTACATTTTAACGAATGGATTATCTAAATATAGTAGGAAAATTGGGAAAGGTTGTTTCTGCAATGAACCATCCTTTTCTAAGTGTACTGGTTTTGGCTGGGATGGAGTTAATTTTCTTCCTAGTAGCTAATAGGAGTCTATGTTTTGGATTTGTGCTGGAAACAGTGTTGATAACACAGGGATGTTTTTGCTATAGCTGAGCAGAGCTTACACAGGGCCAAGGCATTTTTTCCCCATTTCTCACATTGCCTCACCAGTGGAGCAGGCTGGCAGGGCACAAGATCTTGGGAGGGGACAAGGCCAGGACAGCTGATCGCAACTGACCAAAGGGATGTCCCAGACCATATGACCTCATGCTCAGCATACAAAGCTGGGGGAAGAAGGAGGAAGAGGGGGACGTTTGGAGTGATGCCGTTTGTCTTCCCAAGTCACCGTTCCATGTGATGGAGCCCGGCTTTCCTGGGCATGGCTCAACACCTGCCTGAAGGAATTCCTTGTGCTTCGCTTGTGTGTGCAGCTTTTGCTTTACCTATTACACTGTCATTATCCCAACCCATCAGTTTCCTCACTTTTACCCTTCCCATTCCCTTCCCTATCCCAATGAGAGGGAGTGGACAAACAGCTGTGCGGGGCTTAGCTCCCATCTCTCCACAACTTTGCTCTTGGTCTCTGCAGCAGCTCCTTTGAGACTGTGATTTCCTTGGGGAGAAATAGAAACTCCCCAGCAGCCCCCGTGCTGTGCATCGGTGGTAGCCCTGGGACAGCTACAGAGGAAACACTACAGCAGCACCGAGGGTGTGAGGATTCTTCGCCCCCTGAAATAATGTACGTATTCATCCATCCAAGCTAGACAGAAACGTACGGACACATATGGTTATCCTAGGGGAAAAGCCTTTTGCATGCCATAACTTTCATATTTATGTTGACTAATGATCAAATTAAGGCTGCTGACATATTTCAAGGCATGGGAGCTGTAGCAACTTATAAAAATAAAAAAAACCTTTGCATTTTTTTATGCAAGTCCGGAACTATTTGGCACTCTCTAAGCAATCAACCATAGCAGGCAAGAGGTGCTGAAAGGCACATTAATTCTTCTGCTTGGAGGGGAGTTTTAAATCTCAACAGCAACTCACTAGAAGACTCCAAACCATCTCCTCTAGGACAGTGCTGCCTGAAAAATAAATTGTCTTTTTTCTTCCATCTAGGTGCTCAAGTCTATGGTATAGATTCAGAAGTTATTAGCTCTGCAGATCTGTACTGGGCATCAGTTCTAATCAGGATACAAAGTCTGGGACCATCATTGCATTAATGCATTGACAAATTATACCAGTAAAAGAAACTTACTGTTAGGAATTGGCAAGCTTAGATTCAAACATAGACTGAAATCTCTCTATTATAATCAGAATAATTGTCAGAAATTTTATCCTTCTGAGACACTAAAATAGGAGACCAGATATAGCGTTTATTCTCCAAGCCTCATCTTCCCTACACTTCCACATCCCTGACCTTTCAGTCAGCTGTAGCAACCAACAAAAAAATTTATCATCTGCAACGCAAATGTTATTATTGCAATTGCTTTTTTTTTTAAAAAAAAAAAGCACAGAATAAAATATAATACTGTGCCCTTCTGCTTAGAAAGAAGGAAGGGTCTAACTCAACTGCAAGAGCAGACAGAAACTTCACCTAACTCTTGGTATTCATTCATTGTAATCTCAGTGCATAAATCTCTGGTCAGAATGACATTTTTTAATTCTTTCCAATCGAGAACTATGAACAACAATGGTTAAACTGCATTCCTGGGACAGCTGGGACTGTTTGGGAAGTACATTTCCAGAGGAATTAGACTAGCAACAACCAATAACACAGGAGAGTCCTGCTAGCCCTCACTTTACTGAGCCAAGTGCTCTGCAATATGAGACCTCGGAGAAAAGCTGGCATTCAGTCTGGGTCACCTCCTCCACTCCAGCTTTTCCTACATATTTATTAAAGTTGACTTGCAGAACAGAAAGAAAGGGGAAAAAAAAAAAAAAACAACCCCGAAACGACTGGACTTGTGCATTTTTGTTCTACTTGAGCACTGTTACGGATGGAAAACACTGAAAGAAATCTAAAAGCTTTGAGTTTTCTCGCTTACTTTTTATATTAGAACTATTCTTATCATCATCCTTTAGAACAACATTTCAGTTCTGGAGTAGCCTCAAACAGTACGAATTTGTTCACACCTATGGGTTGAGCTGGTTAGAAACACTTTCACTTTAAATTTGTGCAGCTAAACGTGTCCAAAAGGCTGAGAAAACACTAGTTTAAAACACTGAAACAGGCTGCTCATGCTCAAGTTACTGCAAATTCCTTTTATCAGCAAACTGAAGACAAGCCTGTTAAGTACACTGCGATTTCATTCAAACTAAAAGAAGACAATTATATTGACTAGGTAACACCCAATGTGTGCAAGTGTGAATGGTTGTTGCGCACTAGTGGCTTTACACCAAGCAAAGAGCAAAGTGAACCCCTCAAAACTCCTCTTACGGAAATAAAACTCAGACTTCTCAGGACTGAAGAACTAACGACTCTCATACGAGCGAAGCTGCCTTGCTAAGAGTAGAAACTAAGTGATCACTCACCTACTTTATTATAACAAAGGTTCCTATCCTAAATAGATGTCCCTCATGGTCTCCAAGACCAGAGAGGGATGTGTACAGGATTGCATAGCCTACTTCTACAGGAGACTCCATTAGTTACTCAAAGCTGCTAATTTATATAAACGATACTAAGTACTGTTCTTGTAGCCACTGATGGTCTAAGACCATTGGGCCGCGTGGAGAAGAATGTCTACTCAAGAACAGGGTTGGTTTTTTCCAGCTATATCAGTTGGCCTAACAAAATGCATTGCTCTTCCTCATAAATCTGGCCTGTCTTCATCCCAAGTTAATAATATGGTGGTTTTCCTTACAGACAGACTTCATTGAGTGATGCTGCTCTCAGGTTTCTCCAGGTACAACAGATACTGAAAATAATGTATGACAGCAAGAAGGTGGGGGGGAATCAAACAAATGGCATGAGAATAAGGAAAATTGCCAGTTCCCCAGATGCATATATGCACACACATTCACAGAACAAACAGCCGTAGGCACACTTGCTCAACTCTTTTAATTTAGGACACATTATTCTGTCCATTTCTGTCTTTGCCTGGATGCACTCAGCAACAGAAACCCATGGGGCAGCTGTACCCATTCATTCTTCCATGTAGGTTGCCAGAGTAAAGATGAGCAATTGCCCCTCCTCTTCCTCTTGCCCTCCCCAGCACTAAGGTGTAGTTCTCAACACCTACCCAGGGCAATCTAAAGAGTGACATTACAATTTAATTAATACCCACCAGCAAGAGAAGAGCTGCAGTGTTCTGGGTAGAGGGAAATATCTGTGTCTGGGAGGTGGTGTGTGCCAGGTCTCAGCACTCTAGGTATAGAATTCCCCCACTTCCTTGCTTTTCATCCCCAAGAAAATAGCAGAAAATTCTGTGAGAGAGTTATGAGAGCATGTGGCTGTATTGACTTTTTCAAGTCTCCTTCTGTGCCGGGAGCCCCCAAGTTACACAGGCAGCTGCTACCAAGGGCACTGCAGCAGAGAAAGGGGGAGCCTCCACAGAGCACCCCCTCCAGTGCTGCCCATCGGCAGGTGCCTGAAAAATCTGCTCACTCAGCAAATCTGATGGCAATCTAGAAAATAAAATTTGATTTCCCACCACTTACTTACAAGACATTTCATACAAGGAACCATATAGACTGACTGTGGTGGTGTGGACATTTTTCTTGGCATCAAAACCAGTCTAGAGAACATCTACCTCCATCTGGCCTCTTGTTCTTATTCCTGTGCCACCACCTCGACCGTGGCAGTGTAACTTTTTTTTGTGGGGCCATGTGGTGAACCGGATCAGGGAACCGATTCAGATTAAAATCCCAGACTAAGGAAATTGAAGTCCATTAATAAATGTAGCTGTAATGTAACATTACAAGCTCTCAAGATTTGGAAAATTTCTATACACACTTTTTCTTATTGAATGTGTAGCTTAATATATCACTTCATGAAGGCAGTATGATTCCAATCTCATGTAGGAGCTGCATGTTTTACATTCTGTCCCGATGATGTCTAGGCACACACTTCCTAAATGCCTTTTTTTTTTGCCCCCCCCAATCAAGACAGTTGATTTGCTTTGAATTGATATTTGCATAAAAGCACATGCCATCACCAGAAGGAAGGAGGCAGGTGAGGAAGGAGGCAGGAGAGAGAGGAAGGAGGCAGGAGAGAGAGGAAGGAGGCAGGAGAGAGAGGAAGGAGGCAGGAGAGAGAGGAAGGAGGCAGGAGAGAGAGGAAAGGAGGAGGCTGAAGGAAAGGACACGAAGCAGCAGCAGCAGAGCTGAAAGGAGGGGGAGCTCAGATGTGCTGAGGCTGGAGAAAGAGGCGAGCGGCGAGAGATAAGTGAGGAGATGGACACAGGCTGCAGGAAGAACAGGAGAAGGAAGATACTGAAAGAATTACTGACAGCAAACAGCAGCAAATACAGCAAAGCAGGAGGGACACCTTGTAGCAAGCAGCTGTAACAGGAGTACCTGTCTGATAGCGCTGGCCACCTGCTGCCCTGATCGGACACGTGCCACTCACCTCTTCCCACTTCACAAACTGCTCAAACTCACCGTCCAGAGCACAAGAGCGACGGCCAAGGCCGAGCAGCAACCTGGAGGGAACTTTCCAACCCTCTCCCCCTCCTCCAAGTCACCAGGGGAAGGCCAAATGGCCAAAGTTGGTCCTCATCCTGTGATTTTGAAAGTCTTTAACAAATCGCCACGGCTGACCAAGGGATTCGGAGCCACGCAGAAAGCTCAGCCAGGGAACAGAGCCCCAGGTGCCCTCTCCTCACCAGTTCCGAGCAGGAGTCACCGCTCCCGTGATGAGACGTCGCTCTACATGGCAAATTTGGGAAAATCCTTAATGGCCAGTTGTCTGTCTTAATTCACTCACCATGGCTACAAACAAGCTATGAATTATTACAAAAAGGGGGGATATTCGGCTCTTTAAAAAATGAGGTCTGAAGTATGTTTGGCAACTGTTTTCTGTCAGTATCTGCAGTTTCATTATTGAAATTCTCTCTGGAGTATTTTTGTCTTCCCTCCTATTGTGAAAGTAACACAAAAGGAAACCTAACTATATAGGAGAAATAATTACCACAACTATACACAAAGCGTTGCCTAATGCACATGAATGGATGACAAATGTATTTTATGTTCCCTGTTATAATAATTTGATGCTTATACAATAATAAGTACAAAGTAAAATACAGATTTTTAAGCCACAGTGCTGCTTTTAGCAGTTTCCTTGGAAAGATCCTACCCCTGGCACGTGCAAAATTGAGATTTTCTACTAAGAGTAGGCAGAATTGATGCTTATGCAACCTGTACATACAGATACACTGACCTCAACAGCAAGTGCCTGGTTGACAGAATAAACTATACTCTTTTTCAGCCATTTGATTTGACTAATGCGGTTTTTAATATTTTATTTTTTTTTGAGAAATGTCTAATTTTCCCTCCTAAATTACAGTATGTTTTGTTTCCTATTAAATTACATTAACTTGTGTCTTGGACTAGCTAAACACATTTTAAAAACTCCGAATCTGGATCTGAAGAGTGGAATCAGAAGTATGGAAAGTGCGTGCGCTTTGCCAAAAGCACTATTTCATTACTCTTCAGAATTAGCTGGCAGTCTTTCTGCAATATTTACTGAAGTACAAACCAAATGTTTTCATCTGGACAGGATTCAAACCCTGGTATGTTATAACCACAACAAAAACCATCTCAATCCAAGAGCCTTCTCTGTAATTTGGGCTGCGGTTTCTGCAAAACTGGAGGATTCTTCTCCATGAATTATTTACACCAACTCCCCCTCTAGCTCCTTTTTTTTTTTTTTTTTTCTTTTCCCTTAACAATTAAACATAACCCAGATGTGCTTTGGAAAAAATCTGAAAATGAATTAAGACATTGGAATGATTTAAGCACAAGGCAGGTCAAGGTACGCAGGACTTCAGCCTGCCTGCTGAAGACGCGCCGTGCCAAGCCCTACAGCGACATCTGTCCAGAGGTTTGACTTCTCCTCTGGCACATGGCCCCATTTTGGGGCTGTCTGCAGGTGGAAAAACCTTACCTCTGAAATGCTCCCGATTTCCTGGCATCTCAATACTTAAAATTTAGGGCCTGCTTCTCATTTATCATGTGTCCTACTTATTAGGTTTTGGCAGGACAACGCCAAGTCCCTGAAGCGCGAAGAAATGTAATTTATGCCTGCGCTTCATGGTCGTTTTATGGAGCAAGGCTGAAAAAGAACAAACTGCATAAACTCTAAAGGAAAGAGCACATCTCGCTTCCCTGACTCCACCTGCAGGAACAGTTTCAGAGGGGGCAAGAGGCAGAAAAAGGCCATCCCAAGTACAGAAATAAAACAGAGCTCAGAAACACATCAATGTTCAAACTCTGCCCTTGTACGAATCACAAGATGCTTAATGTTACGTCGAATGCATCGTCTAGTGTAGTGACATAAGATTCTTTTGCTTCTTGGCTCGTTCTTCAAAGCAGTAGAGCTAAAAATCAAAAAGCCAAAGAAAACTCTTCTTTTTCTAAGGAAATGGAGCAAGGGTGGGGAAATGTGTGAATCTGCAGGATAAAAAAAATAAAAGGTTCACTTTCCAAAGTTAACAAAACCACACTAGAGTAAGAGACTACTGAATATTAAAAAAAAAAAAGTAGAGCACTTCTCACATCTACAATTCATATCTGACAATCTTAAAGCAATTTCCCTCCACTAACCTGATGAGATCTGGCAGCGGACCTCAAAACCAACCCTTTCTACATACAATTCAATCCCTGACTTTAGGTTTCCCTCCATCACGAACAAGACAACTCTGCAAGTCTCAAACCATCGCACTGCCATTCAGACATGTGGTTTGCAGAACAGTTGTTAGAAGACTCTGAAAACTCAATTTGAGAGCTCTCAGTGAAACCATCTTTATTTAGGAATCTCTGAAATTCTCTAGCATGTTAACTCCCAGAGGCCTGGCTTAATTAGAAAACTGATCACGGAAAAACTTCTTAAAATGCAGCCTCCTAATCACAGCCTTCCTGTTATCACCTTTTGCCAAAGATCTATTGCTCACAGGGCGTTGTTTCTCCTTCTCCCCGTTAGCCCTGTTTTATTCCACCCACAACATTTTTAACCTGTCAATAATTACGGAGAGTAAAGGCAACTTAAATGCACCGCAGCAGAAGCTATTAAGAAAAAATTTCATCAGAAGGAGAAAATACAGCAAAAACGAAAGCTGCTGTACAACAGCACGGGGATGACACTCGTACCTATGCCGTGCTGCTGAAAGGCACTAATGATGCCTCTGGCAAAGGGCACCTGGGCTCCTTCAAAGAAGCTATTTAAAGATAAGCACATTGCAGACAAACACTTCAGAGATATTTGTGCTTTTCTCTTCCTTCTTGTGTGGGAAATTCTAGGCCACAATTTAACAAAAAAACCCCAAACAAATAAATAAAGTATTTTAAAATAATAGAAAGCAGGGGTGCCCTGCCAAGTCTGGTCAGTTAGATGTATTCCAGGGTGCTCAGATATTCATCAACCGTTACAGCATTTTCATTCTGCGCCGCTTACCTTGTAAGAAGTAATCAGTACATTGCATTATCAAATCAAGAGTTCAAAACACAAACTAATTAAAAGTATGTCTAAAGCCCCTAGTATTCCAGATAATGGAACTAAGCAGGCTATCTTGGTTAAATTTTCTCCCTTTGAAATTATAGGACACTTGAAAAAAAAAAAAAGGTGGTTTGAAACACTAGATTTTCTGACACGTAGCAGAAGGCCAGGTAAATGGGATTACTCTTTCTAAATCTGGGGCCTCTCTTATGCCCATCAAGGGCCTCTCTTCCACACTCACACGACAGCACTGCTCCATCCCTCACAGAACTCAGCTGCTGCTACTTAAAACAACCTCCCCAGAGTGCTGAAGAGGGAACTCGTAGTGGTGATCGGATCTTTAAGTTTCTCTGTTTAAAACTAGAAAAATAAAGTACACGCTGTGATGAATTCACATTGTTCTTCTGACACTGCTGCTGGGTGTGGTGGGACAAGGACAGAGACACGACCACAGAGCTGTTTTCCCACCCAAGGAAAGACCCCCTTGCCAAAGAAAGCTTTGATGGTGAATGCAGACATCATATCATCAGAGCATTTTGAATGACTAGGATCTGAGAGAGTCCCAACTTTAAAAACAAAAAAAATAATAAAAATTTTAAAATTACACAAACATGAGAATTTACTGTCCTAGATCTTCTCATTAGTACACTTACTACGAAATAATTTTCAAAGTGCTGAACTTACACCTTTTAAGTCCTTATTTCCATGTCACTGTGCGTCGCGTTTCATCATGAAAGTGCAAACAGTCAGGGTTGGGTGGACGTACCTGGACAGACGTCAGAACCACCACATCCCATCACGTGAGCAATTCTGAATCCCTCAACGCTTTAATAAATAATAACATAGAGGTTCAGACCCAAACACTTTCCAAAAAAAATCACAAGTCTTCCTTAGGGAGGGTTTAAGATGTTGGTTCTTCCTTCTTCCAAGCTCACTGGGTACCACCAGAAGAGCAGCACCACACTGAGCCTATCAGTGCCCTGGAAGGCCACTTGTGGGACCTTTCAGGAGCTGGATGTACCAGCAGATGCCACATGGACTCCCTGCAAGAATATTAAGAACCATATTCCACCTCCTTTTCTCCAATGGGCACATCAAATGAGAGAACCACCTGGAGCTAAACCTCCTGAGGAACCAAATGGGCACAATCTCAGACAGCCAGGACCTCTTGGAGGACACAGCAGTTCAGATGCTGAAACCAGAGCCATGCTAACACTGATCTCAACAACTCCACTCCTCCCTCCTCCAAGCCACAGCTACTCTTTTGCTTCCCCACAGAAACACATCCAGGTAGCAGATGTCCAAGATTTCCCCCCGCTGTTTTTACTGGCAATAAGCTTGTGGAGGTGTTTTACTGGAGCAATATGATTGTGGAGGTGCGGAAACAGAGAGCAGACAGCTTCTCCTTTCTGCTTTTCTCCAACCTGTTTGAGCAGTCCAAGACGACACCACGTGCGGTGCTCAGAGCAGATTTTCCCTTGTGGTTTTTAAAATAATTGTAATTGGGATCTTGCTGTCTGAAGGCACGTGTTGTCTGAAATACACGAGTACTCCGGCACACTGAAGAAATTAGGAATGAATTGCAAGTTCTTAATTGACAGTACAAAACATCAATTATTCTGCAGATGAATAACAAAGAAGAAAATTACAGGTGCAAGAGCTAAACAGCCCCTGATTAAAATAATAATAATAAAAAAACAAACAAACCCAAACACCAACAAGCTTTCTGAATGAAGCACTGGACTAGGACACAAAAGTACCCCTGCTTCTCAGTTGCATTGTTTAAAGCAGAATGCAAAGAGGCAGTAGGAAATAAAACTGGAGCTCTGTCACGTCCCCACACAGGTTGCCTTTCTTGAAGTGCAAGTGCCTTCAAAGCTATAAATAACACATGCTTAGTTAGCAAGCAGGGGAAACGAGTGTGTGAATGCAGCCATGTGTGCTCACACACATACACACACACCCCCACCATCTGAATTTTCCCACCAACAACTGTGGCAGTCGGCCCAGCTCACAGCAGTGACACGCTGCCAACAGACTGATCAGCCTCGTAGCAGACTAAATTAGAAATACATTTCCACAGATTCAATTTCAGAGGTCTGTGATGTCACTTTAAACTCCATTAGATTCTGCTCCTCACAATTCTTTTAAACAAACACAAAAGCTAACAACTCCTTCCACCCACCCGCTCGACCAGAAGTCTGAACAGGACAGAGGGTCCATATTGTATCAGAGGCAAGACAGGTAAATTAGCCACCATTCTAAAGCTACCGCTAGCCTAAAATCTCACAGAAGAGAAGAAAAAAAAGAAATAAAACCATGCTGTGTTCAGGTGAGAAAGCCTCAGCAGGAAGCTATGGGTGGTGTTTGCAGAGGCAGTGGAGACCTCAGAACTGGAAAGAGGAATTCAAACACAAGCTTTGAAGGATTCCACCCACTAGGTAAGACTTTTGCAGGCAAGCTCTATCTGCAACAAATGCACACCCTCTCAGCAGGTCATGGGACAAATCAGCAGCAAGAGGCATAGTTCCAGCACATTAAGGATGGAGCAGCAACTAGCTAAGGGGACGGGGTGAGGGTCACCTGCCACAAGACAAACATGCCATGAAAGATGCCACCTTCAGTACATTACTTGGGATGCAGGGCCATGGAAAGTCCCAAGAAAAATGACAACTCAGGTAAGGTCTCCTTTTAGCTCAACATGGACACTCAGCTGTACCTCACGCTAAGGTCCCCACATCTGACACGCAGGCACACACCGGTGACCTCGGTACCACCACAGCTCCAATAGAACCAGGTTGAATCTGGTTGCTGAACCCAGGCTGAACAGCACCTGCTGCTGTGAGATAATCCAGGTATCCTGCTGTACCACCTCAGATGCCTGGGCTGCAGAGTGGAGGAGCTCACCTGTTTTAAGAGTCACCATGGGAACAATCTGGCTCCTGGGGCCACTCAGAACAGCAACTCCTCCACCCACCCACCCTCAGATGAAAAGCCTCCCTCAAACTGCACAATAAAGGACAGTGAGTAGGTAGGGAAAGGGAATTTCCAACCAGATTTCTCCTCTTGCAGGAACAAGTATTCAGGCAAATTCAGCAATTCTTCAGTTTACAGTCAGACAAAACAGAAGAGGATGGGGAGGACTTAAGAGAGCTAGACAAAAACCCATTCAGGATAACAGAGTGCTCACCATGGAAGACAATTCCTTTTGTACTATTACCAGCCTCATTTTATGGTCTTTACAACCACAAACTTAACTACTCCTGCTGCAGACACAGCCAAATCGCTGAGAGTTGAAATGCACACAATATATTCAGATGTAGCACCAGTACTGGTCTGGCTGCTACTGGGTATGCTTCTTTCAGTGAGACAGTCCCCCGAAGCTGCTGCAAGATCCTACCTCGAAGACAGAGGAAAGTGAGAAAATCTTCTGTCTTGGGCTTCCTTTTGGAGAGGTCAGAAATCTGAGTGGCGGGAGGGGGTAACAACGGCTCCACTATCTTGATTGGAGTTGTGCTGGGACTGTTTGGCTGGGACTGAGCAAACTTCCTTTGTGCTTGCAGCCTTGGCCTGTGGAAACAAGAGCACAGCAGAAACGCGTTAAGCAGAGCTTACAGAAGAGAAATCAGAACATACAGATTGACTGTGAAAAAAAAAAAAAGAGAGAGAGAGGGATCTGAATCTACCTCCCACCAACATCATATCCGTACTTGGGTCAGCTGTGAAGACCGGATTTTATTTGCTTTACCCTTTTGGTATCTTCCGCAACAATTTGGAAAACCAGAATGGGAACATCTTGACGACAAAATCTGTGACTACTATTTCATATGTTCCGAGTAGTTTCTTGCACATCTTACAATTACAGTTTACTATTCACTTATTTGGAAATTAAATCTGTATTTTGTACCATGAAAATGACTTTCTTTTTAAAGTGTTAGCATTCTTTGCTTCTTGTTTTTAATTAATTTACAAATTAGGTTTATTTTAGCCCTATTAAGGTTTTAATTTATTCCAATCTGCTAGAATCTTATTTACATGGTAGAACATATATTAATAGATAAGGTATCTACGTTAGTGTCCAATTCTACAAAACCAAATGAAAACCTTTAGGGAAAGATATTTTTGACAGGGAAAAAGATAAGGTAAAAGCCATTAGATTGTTGTTCCCTTGGCCACAGCCTAGAAGACAAGGGGGTCTGGGGTGAGGTTAAGCAGCATTTGTGCCAAATTTTTAAGCATAAAGGACATGCACGGTGTGAATTTGTCTCAGTCCTGGTGCTGGGCAATGGACCAACACTCTAAGTTTTGGAGTATGCTTGGGTATGGCTGTTGGAAATGAATGGATGCTGGTGGTTTGGGCAGTCAGGCTGCAAATGATTTCCAGCCTATGGGAAAGCTTTGATTAACTGCGAAGTGGCAATGAGCATGATTTTCTTTAAGACATCAGGAACATAAATTGGTATTAGGGAAAGTGCTCTGGGGCAGGACGGATACCCGGAGGGGGTCTCGCTGGGAAGTGACTCAGCTCAGCACTGAAGAGGATGCTAATTTCTCACTTAAGCAACTGGGATTCTAATTATGACCTTTATTACAGCTTCAAAGAGGAGAGAAGCTACTGAAAGAACTTAAAACCTCATTGAGAAAGGATGCAATTTGATGTCATTTTCCTCCCTAATAGCAGAGTATTTACATAATGTCAAACTGAAAGGCGTATCAAGTAACACAGGAGGCAAAGGCAGGTCTTGTCACTCCCCAGCAGGCTTGGCTGTTATGACTTAAGGAAAACAGGGTTATTGTTCGGTGTGGATGAAACACCTAATTGGTAAACCTCTTCTTCTTCATGGATATTAAATAGTTGAGTAAGAAGAGGTTTGTCACTGTATTTTAGACTTCAGCTAAAAGAGAGAGAAAAAAAAAAATCCCAGAAGTGTTTGTATACACATACACACATCCTCTGATGACAACAGAGAACAAAAGCACCATCACCAATTTTCTCCCCAAACTGCACATAAAATTATCCATGTTCTCACTATCCAACTCCCACCCTCGCAAACAACAAAAGCCACCAGCTCTTTTTACTGCTCATTTTCCTCCCCTTAAAGGCAAACGGTGTTTATAACGCTTTTTTTTTAACATGGTGCTTATAATTTCCAAACTGAAACACAACTGAACACATTAACTCTATAAACAATAATCTTTCCAGAATAAAGGTCTTGTTTAGATTTGCCTTTATATCCCCTAAATTACTCAGATGGCCTTGCAAAGCTCTACTCCTTCAAGCAGACGGAGGCCTCCCGCATGGGATGAATGAGATTTTAATTTCAACCAACTACATCCCTATCACTAAAATTACACGTGCCGCCGGAGAACAACTGTTCCGCACAACACGTACGCTCTCTCGCCAAAAAGCTGACTGTAAAGGTTAGCAAGCAGCCCTGCCTGCTGCTCTCATCAGCACAGCGATTTCTCCCCATCCATGGCCTTCCTCAGCTTGCCTGTTACAAATCTACGCTCTCCACTCACCACGTCTCCAAAACTACCTGTTTGTATCTCACGTGATCAAAGTTAAGCTTTGAGAAGAACTCCACAACCACCGCCACCTCAAAAAGTAAAGGTTAAGCCTGTTTCACCGTTCAAAATTAACCCTTTGCAGCAAGGATCGGCTAGGTCTGTTTCCAGCATGCCCACGATTGGTCCCTAGAGCATTCAAAGAGGATTAGGGAATGACTTGTAAATTCAGCATAGACTTGAATAAAATGGTGAATTGAAAAGTACTTGTGGTTCAGTTTGTCTTTGAAAATACACTCTCCGCTCGCTGTCCTCTCCTGGTACAAACAATTCCCCTCTCATTTTGCTTGTCCACTTCTCACAGGGTATGCGGCCTGGCCTGGCAGCGTCACCAGCTCTTCACCACCCACCACACTCCCGCAGGGCCCTTCCTTTCCATGAGGACTGTGAAAATGCCAAACCTTCCCCCCACCAGGTTCAGGCTATGACCGGGAAATTTGTCGGGGAGGCTGTGGAGACTTGCTGTTCTATGGTCAGATGTGTCCAAGATGCTTCTCCTCTCACACCTCTGTTGATGTTTGTTGTACTTCATCCTGCTTGGTTTGAACTCACCAGTGCCACAAACCCAGGTCTGATCCTTATGAAATACCCATTTTTTTATTAAAGCCCCGAGCAGCTACAGGGTGTAAGCATCAACAATTCAATTCATGAATGCTAGTAAACAAAGACTGAGGCATCCTTTAGGTTTCTGCAACAACTCCTGTTCTTTGCACTGACAGGCATGTGCTCCACTGGCTTCTCCTTCAGTGCCTGAGGGTGTACAGAGTGAGCTGTGAGCAAGAATCAAGCTAATCCGTACCTACAACTTGTTAGGATGAAGCACTGAGGTTAGAGAATCAAGCTTTTAAGTAGCCTTTGCTCTAGATTTGGGTAAAGACGACCAGTTTCAAAGGTGGGCCAGCAAAAGGAAAAACCATACATTTCAAAAGACGGTCAACAACTTAAAACTGTTTCCTTGTGAAGGAGCGTATGTGTCTTAATAACCTCGGACGTCCCCACGAAAACCTCTAGCAGCATAAAACCAATTATTTCGGGTATGGTTTCACATTACACTTAATCCAATAGAAATGTGAAGCTGCTGCCAAAAAAGGAGGCATCCCCCTCCAGGACAGTTACAGCAGCTCACATGCAGCAGCCTGGCATCCTCACACCCCGCCCCTGAGCACAGGTGAGGAAGCGATAAAAGTGCTTGGGAAGACATGCTGTGTGTGATAAACACGTAGCACCACCAGCGTGGCTTTGCTCTTGGTTTGTTAACAATTTCTGCTGGAATGAACTACTTATTTGGCAACAGGAGACAGACTGGCACGAGGGGCAAAAAGAACAACAAAAATCCTGTTTGCACCCTCAAAATAAATTGCTTGCTCTGTCCTCATTTAAAGGGTACCTGCTACATAAGACTTCCAAACACGCAAACCCAACAAACCTTGCAAGGAGGAAAAAGGATGAGGCACGAACTCAAAGTAATACCACATCTAAACATCATGCAAATATCCAACATGCAGCCAGAAGTATCCGGACTATTTAAAAATAAACAGTTATTCCCTTTCTCTTAATAGAATGTTATTTTTATTCTACCGCTTTTCAAGAGACTTTAAACACCTACCTATCACAAGAGGTTTAAAAACATCTTAGCCTAAGGAAGCCTCACCTTCTTTTCTTTCTTCTCTTCTACTGAACCAACTGTTTAGGCCTGAAACAGCAAACTACAGCCAGAGCCTAAAACTCCACAACCAAAATATCCCTAGTGTACAAACTCAGGCTAGGCTGGAAAAAATTTCTCTTCATCCAACACCAAATATACTTTTTGAAGCTTTTCTAGAATGGAATTTATTTTTAGTTGAATATTTTAAGCAAATTGCACTCCAGTTTGCGTTAGCTAAAAATACCTCAGAAATGCCTTTTTAAATAGAATATCCTAGCACCATTCCTTTAGCTTGGAGAAAAGGACATGTTTCGGAAGAAAACACAGGCTGCATCAAGGCAGTCTTTTCTTTGCAAAGCAAAGCTCAGGCTCGTAATCCCAGCCTGTGTTAAATTTAGTAAACATTAATACTCTAGATAAGAGCGCACGCTGTGCGAGCTACAAACCAAGTATTAAATGATCAGTGTGTGAGATTTAGCTGCACGTCGGTACAAAAATCTGGCTATTTTCAGCTTATTGCTCTATAACTCCTAAACGGAAGCAAAGCGCAAATCCTATAAACCGTACGCAAAGAACAATATGTGCAATTGAATTGCCAATAGCTGTGTAGTCATACTCTTCTATTGATGATAAATTCTGGGGTTGAGAGGCTGTCCTCACACCTACGCATCTCAACTGGGAAGAGATTCGCAAAGCAAACTGTTTCAAATGTTCTCTGACCTCCAGTAATCTGCAGGTTTTCACAAAACTTCCTGCTTGTTATATACTACAATATTTGCTTGCTCTTTGGTCTCACAGCCTTTTGCTTACTCCTTGAATTTTGCTTTTGTCCCTATTGTTTCCTGCTTTTCTCTTGCCTGACGTTTGTCCTTCCTCACAGCTGCACCACTACAGTTAGATTTCCAAACTCTATAGGAACCACAGCTTAAGCAACTGCCTGAGTATCGTGACCATTTTGTGATTAATTCCCACTTCCCTCTCCAATGCAGCATGTTTTTCACTTTCTGAGCTGCTAGCAAGCAGCCTGCAAGCTAAAGTGAAGGAATCTACACCTCTCTTCCTAAAAGCAGCACCGGTATTTGGTAGCTTTGCTTTTGTCACTCCTCCTCCTGAGAAACTGCCATGTAAGTATTCATAGATATTCACTTTGATCCCATTAAGATCACTACTCCTGCCCAGCAGCGATGAGCTGTATTAGTTTTCACCTCACACTGTGTGGATGGCTGGAAAACAGTCTCGCTCACTGCCTGATCTAAGGCCAGCTGTTGAGGAATCACCCTCTATCAAAACACATCTTTGAACGGCGAGAGTCTGGGTTTCTTGTTATTGCTCAGTTAGGCTTTGCAGTTCCCAGAGAGAGATCTCTCAATCTGGGCAGCAGGAATTCAGTGGGCTGTATATTTACTTTTTTTCCATTCAGAGGTTTGTCCTCACACAGATAGAGCTGAGGCAAGTTCGATGGGACCTTTCTCATACTGCTGTCTCAACCTGAGCATCCCATACAGCCTCAGAGAGTCACAGTCAAGCATTACAGCTATTTTTCCATCATCACCCACTAGCACCCATTGCAGGGAGGGCCCTGGCATGGATGGATGCTCTACTTCACCAATATTTCCTTTTGCACTGACCACTCTGTGTTAATACCTTTATAGCTTCCCCTCTGCATGTACCTGGGTTATTTATTTTGTTCCTACAACTCTGTGCCAGATTGGCAAAATAGTTCTCTTCGAGCTTTATTTGTCCCTACCCCGATCTGGATGAGGTTTGAAGTGCCCCACCTTTGGTGCTCATCGTACACGTTGGGTTTCATTGTACTATACAACACCACACCCAGTGCACCTCACAACGTGCCCTCCTGCAAAGGTTCCTTTGCAGGTGCACCTTCATTTGTGAAGGTAAATGTACCTGTAAGGGACAGGTTGTAGGTAAGTTCTGCTCTCATTGAAACAAACAAACGAAAAAATGTAATTTGGGTTTTAACAGCCAGGCGTCTGGGGCAGATCAGATGATTATCAAGTGGGTAATTTCCAGCTCAGACAAAATCAACCACGTGACAGGCACTTTTAGGCAGGCCCAAGGTGAGCATGCAAAACTTGGTGCTGGAGGTGTCATTCTTCACAGGAGAACCGGGAAATCCTTAGCACTATCACAAGTGCCAGCGGGAAGCATGGCTAAGCTGTACTGCACCCTTTCACTCCTAAGAGCAAGCCCCAAGACACTCACTCCAAATAGTAACCGTCTAGAGGATCACCAGCGCATGAGAATAGGGCTCCAAATTCAAACCAACGAGCAGCCAGGGACACAGATCTTGCCTGCCAGACAGAGAACCACACTAGATGGTACAGAAGAACGTGTAGAAAACTAACACTGCGTTCCAATTTCAGCTACGGATCCAGGCAGTTCAGGTGTTTGCATAGCCTAGTTAATCTGGAGCGGGATGAATCACACCAGGTACTAAATGCTCTGGGGTTTTGTCCTGAAACATCCAAGATGGCCAGGGAATTCTGACGCTACCCTGATGTAACAGTAGGATTTTCCACTGTGAACTTCAGTCCCCTCCACAGACTTCAGAATACACAAAAGCGGAGAGGAACAAGAGCCAATCCTAAATAAACCCAAAAGCATAATTAGTCAAACCTGTAGCCTTTCTCCAGGACCATGGGTCTCCTTTCATCCTACTGAACAACTGGTTTTAGTTGGACCTGATGCAGGAACAGTCCATGCTGATCGTAGGCAGTTCGCATCAGCGCAGCACTGTACCCAGGGCTTCAGACCAAAAGAGGATCCTGAGCTACCAAAGTGCGACTCCAGCACAATACAATTACAAAACCACATCTACCTTCAAGCATCTCAATGATGGGATGCTTCCAGTCCAGCCTTCAGAAGCTGGAGAAAGGCTGACAGATTTGTGTACACCAATTACCACCAAATAAACACTTCCACCCATCCCCTGTGCTGGTGGCTGTGGAGGGTTTATCAGCTGCTGCCCAGAGAGAAGCAGCAGTGGGAGCCAGGGCCAAATGAGGATATGGCAGCTGAATGACTCTCCCAAGAAGCTGTTTTCCTACAGTTACCTGCCTTGGTTATCTGATTGCATAATAGCTACTGTCCTACAGACTGTCCACAAATAAAGGTATTCCTCTGTAAGGGCAGGATCTGGACAATCTATTTCAGCAAGCCAATGTCTCTTTTCAATCCATTTTGCCCAGGGTCGTCCCAGCTGAGATTGGACAGGATTTTTTTCTCCTCCATACAGACATGTGGTGAGCTGTACGTGGCAATAGATGGCAGAAGAGATCCTTCTGAATACTGGAGACAGGTGGTGCCACCCTTCCTTTGTCCTGCAGTGGTTCTTAAAAATTCCCATTTTGGAGTAGCTTCACTTCTAGTCCAGGAACACAAGCACAGGTACTTTAACCTTTGACTACTGTGGGTTGTACTCCAGCTGTGTCTACACTGCAACCACACTGCAGGCTGCATAAAGTCACCCAGGCTAATACTTCAAATTCATCAGTTCACACGGCAATCTAAGATTATATCAAGCTGCAGAGACCTCTCTGTGGGGCCTACAATGCTCCTCCCAATGTCCTGGTTATGGCTGACACCCTCACCACCACAGCCAACAGCTGTCAACTGGGCGAGCTCAGATACGCTCACACAAGCTACAAATAGATAATAACGGAAAAGTATCCTCACTGAGAAGTGACAAGAAACAGGAATGTATGGCAGCAGGTCACTTTGGAGGGGACGGTGTCCTGGATACACCCGTGTCCTCACTGCTCCCCAGGCCAAGCACGCTGCAGAGTCTGCTCATAAAAGACAGCTTATGATACTAGAAAACCCAGGCAAGTTGAGTCTGTGGGACTAAGCTGCAGTGGGAGTCCCCACATTAGTGCGGATCAGCACCGAGTGCCACTGGATGAGCATGTGTTTCACCAGCACCCACAGCTGCAACAGCCTCTGACTCCCCCTCACGCTCCCTCCCGTGCAGTTTGCTTCTGCTCCAGTGCCATGTCGTGGAGCCATTCTTCTCCTCTGGCGTTTCTTGTCTCCATCTGCTACTTGGTTCTCTTCACTGGAAGAGTCCTACTTCTCAGCTTAAGCCAAACACACCAGCCTATACCAGCAAACATTACAGGAAGCACATCAGCAAGGAGTGACTCTAGGCTAGACCTACCATTTCATAGCATGCTGTTGCGCAAACAGAAGCATCACCACATCCTAGAAAATTAAAATGCAAAGCCAGGGCAGCAGAAAAAAAAAAAAATAATAAAGGAACTCATTCACATTTCCATGCTCTTTAGTAATCGCTAGCAGATGTCCGAATGGGTACGTCCTGAAAAATTTCTCTTCAAGGAGGAAACCACAAAAATAAAATTATTTTTTCACATTAAACTCTGAGCCATTTGCTGGAAGTAGACAGGGGGAACTCCACCCTGGGAGGGGATGTCCCTTCCAGTTCACTTGCACAGTCTCCATCTACTGACAAAGAACCGGCAACGTCCCGCGGTCTGGGTTCGGTGCAGGTGGAAGAGCGAAGTCATCCTCCCAGTTTTTGGATATTCAGTAAAGTCAGTGTGGGCAAACCTAGGGGTGCAAAATGGGCTCCCCTTTCACTTCACCCTCTCTGCAACACCATCCTTCTGTCTGCACTGGGTTACATGGAACATTGACCTTGATTAACTACCACAGACATTTTTTTCATAAGCCTTTTCGACCCTACAAAAAGATTTCTCATCCTACAGAAAAGAGCCTATAGAATGCTAAACCCTGTCGGTTTTCATAAAACTTCAGCATTTTCTGCCTATTTAATTACACAAAAGTCAAAGCTACTCTTAGCACAACACACCGCGTAACTTCAGTCGTCTTCTCGTATCATTTTCAGCATTTTCAGACATCTGAGGGACATCTGTAAAACCTCTTTGCTTCCCAGTTCCGAACCAGGAGACATTAAACAAACCTGGCACGGTTCAGATGACAGAGCTTCCCACTTCCTCACTCACGCGACGCCCTCTGGCACTATCCGAAACCCCTATCCCTGATAAGTTCAGTGCTGTCCTTTGTTCCATATTTCTCTTCAAAACAGTTGCAGATTCAGCCTGAATGGCGAATGATATGCCAAATAATCCCAAACATATCAGCAGTTCCCTCCCTAGTAATTTGACCAACTGCTAAAGCTCAAGAGGATGCAAGATCAAAGGTGTGCGACTGAAGGGAAATTCTCTTTTCGCTTTGAGCAGCCTTTTCTCTGCACATGTGGTTTGTT
The DNA here is from genome assembly GCA_013396935.1 of Baryphthengus martii. Lineage (NCBI taxonomy): Eukaryota > Metazoa > Chordata > Aves > Coraciiformes > Momotidae > Baryphthengus > Baryphthengus martii. The sequence continues at coordinate 835,139 of VWZK01012336.1, forward strand.
TGGCTGCCTTTTTTTTTAAAAAAAAAAAAAAAAAAAGTTATTTTACAGATCGTTTCATTCTTGTTTTCCAGTCTCAGAGTAACAGGCATTCCTCAACTCTTGCCATGCCTTTCACCTTTGCCCTAAAAGCAACTTCCACTAAGCCAGAAAGCCAGAGATGACTTCTGGCAGAGATGTCAGATGTAACAGTGCATGCATCATTCTAGCCATCATCTGAACGGCTGAAAAACTTCCTGTTCAATTAAGCCCTCCATTAATCCCTACCATTTGAATACAACTTTCCATCTGCTGGCAGGAAGTGATAAAAGTCACTGGGTCAGTGGGTTTTGGGCATTTTACCCTCTTGCAGAGGTTGCCAGGTTGCAATTTAACCACACCTGAAACCAGATCTCTGCACTTCCCACAGGGCCGACCTCTTGAAGGCTCCTCCACCATCTGGCTATTACCAGGGACTCAACATTTCTCTTGTAAAACTACAACGTTTAGATGCACGGTGAGAAAAAAAAAAGTAAGACAGACACGAGACATCCTATATCTGCTGCCCAGACTTTATTCTGATAAGCAGCAAAGCGATCACTTTTGCACAAAACATCCATCAATCACATTCACCATCTTGCCAAAAAGGATTACTAAGTCGAAACACACAAATGAGCTATCAAGGGGGGAAAAATATAAAATGAAAATCAGTATACCCCATTATGTTAAACCTATACTATCCTTAAAAAACTTCGAAGATAAAAGACAAATGTTAGCAGGTGCTACCTCCACTTTTTGATCTCTTTTCCTACATCACTGTAATTTTTTGCATCAAAGTTTCTCTTGGAAGCAAACGGCGACCCTCTCCAGCCTTCCTCCCCAGGAGTCAAGCAGCCCATTCTTGCAAGTCAATCAGGCAGACGCAGTCAATTGTCCCAGGAACTCTCTTCATGCCTTCTTTCAAGCCATGCCACATCCTGCTACCAGTCAAACTGGCCTGAAAAGGAAAGGGGCCATTCATTCCACACCCCTTTTTTGAGGGATGCTAAATCCCGTGCGAGGGGGCTGGCCGGACTGCCAGAGCACGCTGTCTTTCTCATCCTCCTGAACGCCAGATCAAGTAGTTGGGAACTAATGATATGGATGGAAACTATGGTAACAATTCCTGTGCCACCACAATCTACAGCCTTCCCTGCAGACTTTCTTTCTTTACCTGCAGTAGTAAGTATTCAACATTCTCTCGCTTCTTGCCACACATGCTACGCTCCCTTGCCCTGGGAGACTCTAGTAAAAAGATAAGGTGCGTTTCCAACTCATTTTTGTACCAGGTGATCACAGTAAAAAAAACCACACACACACAAACTGGGTGTACACAGCACAGATTAATCCAGGGAGTGACAAATATACAGTCCCTCTGAGAAGACTTTGTTCCCAGAGAGTGGGACATAGCAATGCTTCCCCTTCCCTAACAGTCTCCTTACTTTTACTCGTAGGATATGGTGGTATGGGAGCAGCAGGGTGCCTCACATTTGATGGTACAACATGGACAAACTAAGAGCTTGATAATGATGAAAGGAGAAAGGCACAGTCCTTCTAGTCCTGCATCCTGTTGTGGACTCGGACCAGGAAAGGATGGGAACGCCTTATCCAGGCGGGAGCAGGGTGAAGGCAGTGGGACCAAACCTCTCTGGAGCAGCAAACCACTCCATTGCCTCACCTGCATCTTCCCACCTTAAATGGAGTGCTCAGTTTGGTTTAAACTGATCTCAGCGAGGGCTGCTGCAGGAATAAAGGTATGGTGTATGATCTTCCCTTCATCTCCAGCCACACGTTCCTGCTTATGCCAGCATTAGAGCTCCCGAGACCCTGTCATCAGCTGGCTGAGGAAGTCAATCTAGCTGAAAATTAATTTACAGGTTGATTTTTTTTCTTTGTCAGTTTGGGTTTCATAAGCACAGAAGTGCTGGTGTTGGCATAAAAGAGGTGGCAAGAACTCACGGGAGGGAAGAACGGGCCTGCCTTTTCCAGTAGCAGTTTGCATTAAGATCAACCTTAGCTGACTCAGAAACACATTAGTTACTGAACTGGAAAATTTTAACGGGAAATGTGCCTGGCAGCAACGCCAGGTTGGTCCCCTTTGCTGCCGACTCTTTTTCAACAAGGAGCCTGGTCTCCATCCAGACTTTACAGTGAGGAGGAGAAATTTGGTTGGGTTTTTTTTTTCCTTGATAACCTTGGAGGTTTTTTTTCTGTTTGTTTTTAGCTTTTAAGTAATGAAAAGGTTTGATTTTTCTCCACTTCTGTCCCCACGAGCAGATCACCCACCACTCTTCCTTGTACCATCAGCAGCAAAGCACCAGCTTGCAAATGTTTAAAATGGGAAGGAGAGGAAAGCATCCCAGATGCCCTCAACAGTGACATTGGATGAAAGCTGAGCCCTTCTTGATCCAGGTGCCCCACGGGTGAAGTGTCCTTCTCAGCGGTGGTGAGGACACTGTCTCACACTGGGCTCCTCTGGACGTGCCCCTGAGGTGTGGCTGTCCTGCTACTGATCAGCTGTGTCTGGCCAGCACCTCCTGCCAGTGCCCAGCCTGAGGGGACATCTGGCAGCAACAGTAAAGGAATGGCCGCAAGAGCAGACCGCTTGTAATTTCCAGGAACACACACTTGCAACAACCGTAGGGTCATGTACAGTAGATGCCTCCATTAGTCTAAAGACACTCTGATAATTCATTTTATCCTTTGAGAGGAGACCATCTTCAGCCATTTTAACCTGCTGGTAACCTGCTCAGAAGGCAGAGAGATGCCTTCCTCTTACCACGTTCGTTGCATTACAAACTAACGCGGCGCTGAAGTGCTTCCCTCTGTGTACGTCCACACGCACATGTCAGCTTGCTCGACGCCTCTCACACCTCGTCTCAAATGTGACGCCGAGCGATAGCCCCAGCGCACACCTTGCTCCTCGCTGTATCACAGAATCATAGAATCGCTTAGGTTGAAAAAGACCTTCAAGATCATCGAGTCCAACCATCAGCCCCGCTCTACATGTGCCCTGCTAAAACAGGCCCCTCAGCACCACATCTACAGGACTTTCAAACACAGCCAGGAGTGGTGATTCAACTACTTCTCTGGCAGCCTGCTGCAGGGCTGGACAACCTTTTCAGTGAAAAAATTCTTCCTGATGTCCAGCCTAAACTTCCCCAGCTCAACCTGAGGCCGTATCCTCTCGTCCATCTCTTGTTACTTGGGAAGAGCACCCTCACACTTCTTTGCAATGTGATCCTCCATAACCAACTGCGTACCTAAGCTTAACCTTCCTCCCAGGTGGGCATTCTTCACAGTCACCTTGCAAGACAGAGGTTTCCACCCACAGCTACAGCCAGCTGCAGCCACCTCTCAAACCTCACCGGAGTCAGAACTCTCTCTGCCACAGCCCATCGGTAGCAACCACTCAGAGGGATTAAAATCTTACGAAAAAACGATGCGTTGGCGTGTCCACGGCTGTTTGTACCGGATGTGAGGCCAAGGCCGTTTCACCACGTGGCTGTGCAATAGGTGGTGGCAGAGCTCTCTCACACAGGAGCAGCAAGAAATTGGCAATTACTTCGGCTGGGACCGCCGGTGAACATTTGATGAACTCTCGGCACCAGTTCATTTAAGCTCTCAAAAGCCACGCATCTGAAAAGGCAATTGGTGAAAACGCCACGCGAAACCCCGCTGAAGAAGGAAAGGAGCAAAATTGGAAAGAGCACTTGAGCAATAAGAGAAGGCAGGCAATAAGGCCAGAAGCAATAAAGAAAGGAAAGCATGGTGAGGGAGTGCAAAGAGCCGTCGGTATGTTCAGGCAGCTGGAAGTTACCTGGAAATAAAATGGAAATCCTGCAAGGACCGAGGAGAGAACGGCAGTGTGGCTGACAATGCCTCTGATGAGAAAACTGCAGAAATCTGACAAAATACACAATCCTTTTCGTGCCCAGCCATCCGCTGAGCCACAGGTAAACAAATATGAGGAGGATTTCATAAAACCCCCGAGTATTTTCTCTGTTTTAAATTATATTAATTAGGGGTTCAAAATAACAAACAAACGCAACCATGCTGGGTGGTGTAAGTGACTGCCCTTAGCACTAAAGGAAAGCTTAATAGCTTGAAGGTGAGAATTAAGTCAACAAAGTCAACAAATAAAATAAATGCATCTTTTATCACACCATTACCAAGGGAAGAAAATGCCAAAAGGCAGAACTAGAGATGCTTCTCCTGAGGCCTTGCTGGCAACACAAGATTGCCCCAATTTAATTAAATAAGTTTTGTTAAATCAGTTCAAATCCACGTGGACTGTTATGGGTTAAGAGCAGGTTAAAACCGTGCCTTGTTGACAGATAAATCAAAAAGACAGCCTGTCCATACAGTCTCTTGTGCCAGTTTAACTTCATTAATTTAAAAGCTACATCCTAAGTTAAATTAACATAAACCATCTAGAAATCTCAGCAAAGCAACACCACTAAAACTGGAATGATTTTCTATTAGTAAATCCAAAATAATTTCCTAAACTGTCCCAGATTCCAGTTCACCTACTCCATGACCTGCTGTCTCTGTGATGGTTTTCTACTGCAGATGGGAGGCAGATTTTGGGTTTGGAGCAAATTTAAGCTACAATTCTGACTATAAATACCCAAATTCTACACTCTGGAAAAGGTACTGACTCCAACTTCACATTTTGAATTGATAAGCGCAACATTAAAACCACACCAGATGAAGACATCCTTGGTCCCATACAGGGTTTGAAATCTAGGTATGAGTTTTGCCAAACATGTTAATATTTTTATGCATTCACAAGGGCTCTCCCTACCCATGAGGGCCTCCTTGCAGCCAAGCAGCTTTAAAAGTGTTCCAGCTCTTCCGTGCATCGCTGTTACATAAATCTGCAAGATCAGAAGCTACACTGGAAATAACTGGGTCACCAACAATATCCCTCTTCATAGCCATTGCATGATCTTAGCCAGCCTGACGAGACCAATAGGGTTCACAAAGCTTTAAGCTGAATAAAATTCAACCATACAGGTAGGTTTTCCTTTGTTCAGTGTTTTAAGCATGCAGATACATGCATACACACATATACATAGGTATGCTATCTGCAATAAAAACGAGGATCGGAGACAAAGATCAGAAATATGAACAGTGGAATTTTAGATTACCGTAATAAGCTTTGCAGAAGGTATTTCATAAGTTAATGAGACAATAAACCATCATAATTAACTGCATTTTACATACCTCTCCCCTTCCCCAAGGGGAAAGAAAAGCTTCAAAAAGAATCAAAATCCCAAACTCAACACTTCTGCAGACTTAGTAAGGAACCCATCTTACCAAAACCGGTGAACCAGACACTGTAATACCTACAAAACATGTCTCTGAGGGAAGTGAGAGTCTAAGCCCGTTTCCAGCTCTATTTCTTTAAAGAAGGTTTCTAAATTGGAATGAAACCAATGGAATGCCATCACCCTCAAAGTGCAGATGCAAAGCAAAGCAGCTGTTGTCACTCAGCCCTTTGCCCAGCAGCAGGAGTGTCAAAGACTACTCAGTTTTACTGAGCAGTTTCTTTACAAGCTAATTATTACCTACAGTCACTTTCTTGAAGAAAAGAGGTGTCAAGGTGAAAACCAGTAGGGAGGGTAAAAAAAAACAAACAAACAAACAAAAAAACAATAGTGAGCTATGTTGTCTTCAACAAGCCAAGGGAAGTGGAGAAGGGGCTCTGTGGTCAATTGCCACCACAGTGGCCATGAGGTTCCCTTGGTCATAGGCGACAAGGAGCAGCAAGTCAGGGCAGCTTTTACTCTACAATCTCCCTCAGCAGACAGCAGGGAACTCTCTACAAGTATTTCCTCTCAATGTTTCAATTCTCCATGTTCCACTTAGTGAAGGAAAATCATGCACGAGGCACAGTCTTTGCATCAGTTTGAGCTGACCCAGAACATCCACCTCCCCGATCCAGACAGTTGCGATGGAAAGTGAGAGGTGACAAAAGCTAAGGTACGCTATTATTTAAATGAATCATTTGAACACTACTATAAAACAAAGTGCTACTCTTCCCTACTTCAACTTGTCAACTCTTCCAGACAAGAACCACAAAGAAGAACTATGGCACCTTAATTTATAGAATCTCAGGAACAACTCCTGAGGGGGGGAAAAAAACATCAATCTACAAATACCGTGCAGTATAAATAGGAAAACTGAATTAATCAGCTTCATACTACTGTAGGGTAACAGCACCTACAAGAAAACCATGGGCTAAATCCAAGTTTCCAAGTGCTAAGAGCAGTGTGATGCAGAAGCTGTGATACTGAAAGGAATCTGATCACGAAGCAGAGGAGGTTCATGACCTGGGGATACAAGAGTTATTTCTGTGTCAGGCAGCGGGATGCAGTAGAGCGCGGGCACCCTTCAAGAGAAGCAGTGAGGATCTACAGTATGTGAAAGGCTGTTCCAGAGCAGTGTGGATGGACTGTAACTGTTATCAGTGGGGGCTTTAGATGGCTCAAGCAATCAGCTATCCAAAATAGCTATGGCTTTTAATACCACCTCCAAGAAAAGAGCAGCCATTTCCTTATTTCCTGTAAGAAATATAAATCTGCAAGAAAAAATAAAGCCCTTCAAGGGGTAGTGTGGGGGGCTTGAAGACACCAAACCAAGACCCTTCAAGAACTGCAATTTCTACAACGGGAACTCCAGCAATTTTGCCTAACACATGGCACAGGAGGGCTCTGGGATGCCACCAGTCAGGGGCTGGTTGCTGCAGACATCAGTAAGCAGTTTGTTTTTATCAACAGCACAAGATGCCTGTAGCATCCCCCAGTTTTACTATGTTCATTGTTTACCAGAAAACACAACTGTCTTATCTTTTATTAGCTGGCATTTCTCGAGGTTCCCTGTCTTTATTTTTCTCTCTCCAGTATAAATGAGCACACTGACAAATAATACAAACACAGTCTACGGAGAAAATGAAGCTCACACTGTGGGATGTTCGTCGTGTGAAGCTGAAAAATCGCAAGTGCTGATAAATGCATTAAGTTACGTTTCACGTGTCATTAAGTAACATCGAATTCTACACTTAAAATATCCAACTTGACAATGCAGCCCTCTTAACGGAGGGGTGATCCCCCCGCAGACACGCTGCATTATATAATAGCATTTTCCAGAGGAAGGAGCAGAGCGAGCACTTCTCGCCATGCACGGGGAGCGTACAAGCCGTCACTGTGCACTCAGCAGCGGCTTCCACAAGGGACCGTGTCGCAGAACCAAGTAACTCGTGGGTGTACTAAAGGGAGAAGAAATGACATTCAGGTAACATCCCAGGTTTGAAAAGCAGGTGGTGTGGAGCATCGTGGCGGCATCTAATTAAAATCCACATGAAGTCAAAGCGACGCCCATCCCGAGGTAAATGACTCACGTACCCACCTCAGATATTACCTAGCGACCTGGTTGAGTGCAGCTCTGCACTGAGACACCCTCCTTCTGCACCGGCTAAATACCACTGGTTATATGTGCTAGTGTACAGAGAGAGGGAGGGGAGAGGAGAAAAACCCCCCAAAAGCCATCTCATCCCACTGAAGAACTCTCAAGGGCTTGCCAGCTGATGGAGTGTGCTGCTGGTGTTGAGCATCGTCAGTCCTCAGACCTTCTGTGTTTCATTCACCCCAGCAATAGAGCTGGAAATCTCCGTAAAACCTCCTTCTGATATTCAATCTAGAAAATAACCACTGTGACACAATGCTTTGGAGCTTTTCATTTCTACACTCGTTAAAATAATTAAGGAACTGAGACTGACATTATTTTTTTTGTGGGGTTTTCCACGTCCTCGTTAAAAGGTTCCATGGCCGACACGACTCAGAAATTTAGAGCTCATTATACAGAACCACCTAAATTAGTATTCTGTTCATGGGCTTAATAGGTATTTAAGCAATGTAAGAGACAGGTTTTGTTTTGTTCTCTTTTAATTGGTAGAATAAACTGTATTAAAATGCTCGGAAAGTCTCACTTGTCTGCAAAGCAGAGAGCGCTGAATGAGCTGAGCGTAAACAGTCCTAGGACCCTTTGTTGCCAATGAGGCAAATGAGACCAGTGAGTTTCCTCCTCCATCTCCAAGCCCTTCGTAATTAAAGATAGCAGCTTACCTAATGTTCGGGAAATGTCGTAAACATTTGTTTTCATTACAGCTCATATTGGGAAACCATGCAGATTCTGTTGAATAAGACCTAGCAGAAAAACACTTCAGTAGAAAAGGTTGGGATGGTCCAAAGAAACAGCAGAATAAGGAACAAACAAGGAGGAAAACAAAGCAGAAAAGTCAACAACTGTATCACACGTCCTGGGCCATCTAATGTTCATTAAAGCACAGAGAGGAACAGAATTTGGATTTCTGTTTAAAGGACTAAAGGTTTTGGTGCTTTTCATATAAAACTACTGCAAACCCTCAGAAGCGGTTGGTTACCTCAGAAGAGCAAAATGTTCTTCAAATTAGGTGAAAAACAAGAACTGAAGTGGAAAAAGCAGAAGAGTCTCTAATTACCGTTATTATTACTGGGGGCAGGTCCAAGAAAGCAACAGAAGACTTTCTTCTTCCTACATTTTATTTGGGACCATCAATAACACTATCCTACATCTTCAACACATGCCCTCGAAGTCCTGGCTTCTTGATATCTAAAGCAAAGACTGTAATACTGAAGAGGCCAGTGGGGAAGCAAATCTCTGCACAGGCACTGAATGTGTACATGTCCTCCTGTTTCCACTTAAAGACGGTTTTGTTGGTTTCCTTTTTAAGTTGGAAACATCAAGTTCTAAAAGATGTATCACTGAGCAGTGGAGAATAGTCTTGGAAAAAAAAGCACACCCAGAGGACAGGAGAGATCAGAACAAGCAGACAGGATCAGGATCTGGAAATCTGCCCAGATATTGAAATATTTTTGTCTGTCCTCATGTCAAGCCCTACTTCAGCCCAAAGAGCCTGTAAAAATTGTTATATGAAGATATGATATATGAAGATTAAATTCACACTTCCATTTAGAAGACAGAATAACGAGAACTTCTAACAAATTCCCTTTTAACTTGCCTTTTTCATGTTAAAAATGAGAAATAATGATGTGACAGAGCTGCGTTTCTTACAACATCAAGAGTTCTGTCTCAGGAGAAGGATCTTTCTCTCCAAGAGCTGAGAAGACACGTGCAGCAGCAACCCTTGCCTTTCTCACCAATCCCAACCTAGAAACCTCCCTCCTCTAACAGCAAAGGGACCGAGTATTTTGGCAATGACCTGCCAGTGTCTTGTAGAAACTGGGAGATTAGCATACAGCTGCATCCCCAGGCTGGCCGGGGGCTTTGAACAGCACATGAAAACCCGACAGAAAAGCATATCAATCCGAAGCCTTGAACTGAAGACAGCGTTTAACATCAAAGAATGAGAAGCACACCCCCTCTAAACAGCTAAAGCAGTTAAATTTCCTGAAACTGGACAGTTTCAGAGTAAGGGGTCAGGAACCAGCACTCAAGAAGATACGACTAAGAAGCTGAAAACAACCACCGCAATCTGGAATAAAGTTCCACACTGGGAAGTCTCTATGACTGAAATAAGAGGAACACAGTGCAGTTTAGGAAACAAGTGGTACTTCTGGTACCTGTTTTCATTGAATCGCACGAAATAAAAATGTAAAGGAGAGATTACTGCATTTTTACTATGAAAAGCACATCCTCTCCGTGCTCCCACTGAATTAGTAACTCTGCACATAAGCTACAGTTTCAGAGGAAATTATGTAGGACCTTCAACACCAACACGTACGTGGTGCAAAAGCCTTTGACCAAGCAATCCTGTTGGTGAAGAGAACATCTTTCTCTGCCACTAAAATAATCAAGTACCCAACAAGTATGAGACCCAGATCAGCAGCCATCCTCTCAATACACGATTTCTCAGACTTCACACTGACCAACCTCAACAGATGCAGAGAGTTGACACGAGCCAGGGAAGAGCCTGGGGAAACACATGGCACTGACTACCCGGCATCACTTTCTGATGACTTTCTGTGGTGTAAAAGCCCAGCACACACAGAAGAATGTAACTGAAAAGGAAAATTCTCTTTGCTGAAGAGTCTGGAAAACCAGAAGGATATTAAGCAGGGCTACTCCAAGAGCAGTCAACACCAAGGACACTTCATTTACAGGACTCTTCAGTCTGTAGACATCTTAGGAAAATGCCTGGCCCACTGAAATCAGTAATGAACAAGTGCTGTCTTTCAGTGGATCCAGGAGTTAACTCTTGTGATTTATAAATGCAGTGGTGCTGATAAAGCACTCTCAAAATCCTCCTTCAGGGAGATAATTTCTTTTTTGTTTATTTGTGGATATCTATGTTAATTTAATATCAGAACAAGGAAGTGAAGGTATAAATACACAAGTCTAAAAATAGACACATATAAATAAACCAGATCTATATAAATAAGTAACAATGTTTACTTTTATTTTACTCTTCAAAACAATAAAATGAGTATTATTCCAATCTTAAATCCCTCAAAATTCTCCCAATTGAGTTTGGAGATGGAAGGGAGATACCATGATTAAGTGATGTGCGAGGCAAGAACTTGAACATGCACGTTCCTTACTCTTTTCCTACAGTACTATGTTACTAGGGGATATCGTGGTTTTATTGCACGAAGAGGAACAGATGCTTGAATTCATGTTCTAGTAGACATGCAACTGTGAGACTCAAGGAAGAAACAACTTCTTTTTCATGTGTTTTTTGGTTTTTTTTCTGAATTACTCCAGTTAATTCTCCTGATAAGAACAGCATGGCTTTGACTTAAATGCTTCCCTCCCGCCTTTTTTTTCCATTTCTCATCTGATTCACCTGTTTATTTTGCAGTCCATCTGGAAATTGAAAGCAATTAAACACTCTTAAACTGGTCCAGCGTGTACCACTTGTATCAAGAGCAAATTTGGTGATGAGATTTCTACAGAACAGAGATGAAATAAAACTGATAAAAACCAAACTTCGACTGCACAGTAACATTTGCCTTGGTATGACTCAATACTTACCATCTAATTTTCAACTAATGAGAAGATTTCATAGGCCTAAAGAGATAAAAGCTAGGTTCTCAGAAACTGTGCTACCCTTGGTTTGTCTTCTTGCTTTCTTACGAATCAACCAGGTGGGATGAACTAGATTTCAAGAAAAATCAATAGTGGTCAATTTTTCCTAGTGTAAGACAAACATAAAAAGTCCAAGTACACCGAGATACAGCAATTAGCAGGCCAGCTTGGGTTCAGCCTTCTGACCTCAGAGTCAGAGGGTTAAAAGATTTCTCAATCCCTGTTAAGAAAACTTCATGATTTTCAATGTGCAGGTGTAAAGAGGATGACACTAAAAATAGAAGTAATCAAGAAAGTCCCAGCTGCTTTACTTTCACAGCAAACTAGACGTATGCAAAAAGAAAAACATGAGACTCCCTTCTAAAAAAAGAGTTGATTAAAATTTTAGACTAATTTATTTTTAAATGCACATTTTGCTTGACAACTTGCAGAACAAATTGTCACAGTGCCAGGAATAATCTCAGGCATAATAAAAGAGCACAGAAGACAAAAAGCAAAGGGTTTTGGAGTCTCTTCCTCACCTCACGGGGGAAGAGGAAGCACCAAAAGAGAGGAGGTGTTTGCTGGCTTAGAATAAGTGACATCCAGGAGGATGTGGACAAGCTCAAAATGTGGGCCCTCGTGAACCTGATGAGGTTCAACAAGGCCAAGTGCAAGGTCCTGAGCCTGGGTCAGGGTATCAGTACAGGTATTGATACAGTCTAGGGGATGATGGGATGGAGAGCAGCCCTGCAGAGAAGGACTTGGGAGTGCTGGTGGATGAAGGAGCCAGATTTGAGCCAGCAATGTGTGCTCGCAGCTCAGAAGGCCAACCAAGAGTCCAGCAGGTTGAATGAGGTGATTCTGCCTCTCAACTCTGCTCTCCTGAGAGCCCACCTGGAATACTGTGTTCAGCTCTGGAGTTCTCAGCAGAGGAAAGACACGAACCTCTTGGTGGGGTCCAGAGAAAGGTTACAAAAATAATCAGAGGGCTGGAGCATCTCTCATATAAGGAAAGACTGAGAGAGTTGGAGTTGTTTAGCCTGGAGAAGAGGAGGTTCCAGGGAGCTCTTACTGAAGCCTTCCAGTGCTGAAAGGGGCCTGTCAGAAAGATGGGGACAGTCTTCTTAGCAGAGCCTGTTGCGAAAGGACAAGGGGTGATGGTTTTAATCTAAAAGAGGAGATTTACTCTGGAGAGAAGGATGATATTTTTTACACTGAGGGTAGTGAGATCCTGGCCCAGGTTGCCCAGAGAGACGGTCGCTGTCCCATCCCTGGAACCATTCCAGGTCAGATTGGACAGGTCTCTGAGCAACTCGATATAGTTAAAGATGTCCCTGCTCAGTGCAGGGTGGTTGGACTACATGACCTTTAAAGGTCCCTTCCAACCTAACTATTCTATGATTCTATGCATTTCTTGGTTGGAGAGCAACATTTCAAATCTCCTTCCAAGTCATTCAACAAACCACTGACACCAACTGAAATGGCACTTCCCCCAGACAAGGGGCTCAGATACACGACAGCACACGTGCAAAGGAAATATCCAATCTGGTGCAGAATAGCCACGTACCCAAACATCCACATTTCTCTGTTAAAGCTGGAATATATAAAGCTGCATAAAGAGCTATCGAAATTATGATGAGGTGCAAAGAAAAGTCTCTCAGACTTAAAAGGCTAACGATGTGTTGTCTCAAGTTTTCATTTCCTCATCAGAGAAATTTTAACTTGCACCAGAATATGTTTATATTGAATTCCAAAAGCTGCCATTTAAAATATATACATTCCAAAAGCTATCCTAGACACTCAACATACATACACACACACGTTACCAGTTAATTAATTTTGCAGAATCATGACTCCAATGAACAGCTTTTTCAACTGTGAAGAAAGATCAAATGAGATAATAGCTCCATGAGTGACCCCTTTAACTCGGGATCTCCTCACTCTCTACTCATACCCCAAATCTTTCGTTTATATAAACAAATATCTACAGGATTTCATGAAAGTGGAAGTGTTATAGGCAAATGCCATGTTGCAATAGAAGCGATATTAGAAATGAGGTCTGTGCAAAATCTACTTACTTTATTGAAAATATAAATAACAGCTGCAGGAGCTCCAGGAAAGGAGGAGGGCAGGGGAGGAGAAAAGGAACAGTGGACAGTCATTTCCATAGTAACTACCAGTATGAAGCTCGGGGGAGAAGTTGTCTGCAAGCTGAGAGAAGGATGCTACCAGTGGAAACAGACTAATACAATCGGGGAAAAAGAAAACCAAACTTGCAGATAATTTGCCACATGGTCAATGATCCCTTAAGCTTTAGTTTATTTAATCAGAGCCAAGAACAAATACCAAGAGAGAAAAAGCAAAGAAGGAAAGCATAAAATCAAAACATAATGATGACATGGCCATTACTGTACAAATTATTTAACAATAAACATACCATTAAAAGAGCAAAAATACAAATGCACAGGTTAAGAAGAAAAAAAAAATAATTTCCCCCAGGAAATCCTGTGCTATGGAAGAAAAGAAAGGAAAACCACTGTAGCAGGATCAGCTAGGCCAGGAGTGTAAAATGCCTGTGATTATTCTATCAACACAAGAAACCTGAGAAGATTCCAGAGAAGATAGTAACAGTAAAAAAGATTTATGTGTTTCAAAGTCAACTTAGAGCTAGAAAATTCTTACACTGCCAAGCTTCCATGCCAGTGATGAGGATTTGACTTATTTCTGAGCAGTGCTCACACCACCCAACACCTCTCTCACCCACCTGGAGTTTCAGGTCCACTCCCTAACGTAGGACAACAAACACCTGCTTGACTGGATCCACAGCCACACTAACACTCGCACTGGGGTCACTTCTGGTCTATCTGCAGGAGCCCAGATTCATGCTGTCATTTGCAAGGAACATGTCAAAAATGAATTCCTACCACTCACACATTGTCCAGATCAGCCACAGGAATCAATACAGAGTAAGATTTCTGATAGTTTCCTGTAAGCCAAACCAGCACATAGTAAAAACACAACCTTCAAACACTGATGAACCCCCCCCAAATGTACTTAAAACTCAATGTCAGGATACACATCCCCTTTAAAACACTGGAATGGTGCTCTGTTTCGTTTTTTAATATCATTATCTTTGCAGAACACATAGGATAAATTTATTCCAACCCAGGCTGGCTTTTAACTCAGCATATACACAAAACACTTAAATCACAGTCACAGTAAAATGATTTTTTTATGGAAACAGCCCATAGTAAATCTCCTCTCAACATCCATATAAAAGAAACTAGATGCTTCCAGCACCAGTTTGCCTTTAAATATTAGTTAAAACCCAAACTAGGTCTTACCACACTTAGCAGCAAGATCTTTGAAGATCTTGTTTGGAGATAGGAGAAGCTAGAGTAATGCAGCCTACTGAATCATGCCCAGCCCACCATCAGAAAAAGATTTCTTCCGGCAAATCAGCCTTACATTCCAAACGTTAGGCTGAATGAAAAGATTAGGTGCCCACTATTATTACTAAGTAGAAAATACCAAAAGTCTTCAGGTTTTGCCTCTCTTCCCATATCCTTTGTTTCCTAATCCTTCAGAAGGCCACTAAAAAGTGGCCTTACTTCATAAAATTGTTACTAAGTGTTGTCTCACCAAACTACTTACTGCCAAATATCTCAGCGTTTTACATCTTTATTTCAGGAACAGGTTTCTGTTTTTCTGTTCTTGGCCTTTTATTCTTGCTACAGTCATTTTTATCTGTTGAGATCTTTTTAAGCTCAAATTTTAATTTTATGCAAGAAACTGAATCTGTTTCATCTAATTCTGAAATCGTACCCATACTTGATGGTGCGGAATGTTCTTTTCTTTTCCAAAATAGTAAGACCACTGGCAAATGTTGGCACGGCTAATTTCTAGGAATCAAAACTTCTAAATAGAATTGCATTCTTTTAAATTAACCCAGCAGAAAAAAAAGTCATGGCATTGATGTGATTTGAAAAATATAATTGTCTTTTTTTTTTTTTCCCTTCCTATCTGATTTTAAATGTATTTGGGGGAATTATGAATGGAGGAATAAGTGGAAAGATGCTCATTTGTAATACATGTGAATGTTTGGGTTGGGTTTCTTTTTTTCCTCCCATTCATGCTGTAGGATTATGGAAATTGATTCATGGAGTGGGTAAACAAAGCTGTAGGAGATCTCATGGGCCTCAATGCTTGTTTGGTGAAGATGCAACATTTTACCTACCAGGGCAACATGACCCAAAGCAAAAAACCATAAATATTTAATGTTATGCAAGTTTCCACTATTTAGGATGAGGTGGCCTGGCTTTGGAACAGCAGCAACAGGCAGAAACAGCTACAGGCACAGCAACAATTCCATCTCTGCTGACATGACAAAATCCCTGGAGTTTTGGGGGAAAAAACACCAAGTCATTCATTGGCTACCCAGATACAATCCCCCACGGAAAATTATTTTAATACCAATCTTTCTTTCTGAAATGCCACCTACTAGATTGTCTATAAATGCCTTACTCTCTGTACAGGAAAGCAATAGAAAGGTAATTTTCTGAGAGAAAAAAAGTCAAGAAGGTCTAAAAAGGACCAAATGGGACAGGTGGCTCCTCTTGCCCAGATCTCAGGGGCACAGACAGAGCCACAGAAACAACTGCGCCCATCCGATTTGTCTTTAGAAAATTCCTTGGTCCCTCAACAAAGACCAAGACCAGGGCCATGAAGACCTCCTCCTGCAACCCTGACTTCCAAAGAGAAGGTGGCAGTCGAGGACAAGTGAGTTTGAAGTGGGCATCACTTAACACTTCTCAACTGCTATAAATTGTACCTTCATAATGATTAAATCACTACTCAGACAAGTTGTTTACATAGCTGCCTACCCACAAAGGTAGCGTTCCCACATTCTTCTGTATTGTTATATCTTTGCCTGTTGGATAGAAGAATCCATGTCAACAACTTCTGTTTGTTCCTTAGGAAAATACTGAAAGAACATTAATCACCTGAGTTGTTTTTTTTTCCTTTTCAAATTAAGTAGAGTGATCTCCTTGACTTGCATTACAAAGCAGGCAATCTGTCTTCTTACTATTTCTGTGCAAATCCACTCCAATGGACTGTGATTGTTTTGTTTATAAGGCTTGTTAGTTAATTATAGATGTGCTGCTCTAAATGAGTGGAATATATCAGAATTTCCAAAGGAGGGGGGGATTTAAAATAAAAAAAAAAAAAAAAAAAAAAAAAAAAACAGAAAAATCACACTGCCATTTTGGTGTTATTGTGGATTAATGTAGTTCTTCAACTAGTGCAGATTTGCATAGCTTACTGAAATTAGAAAAAAATAATGGAAGCACCTGGTTGATAAGTGGGATTACATTATGTGGGAGCAAGAAAGAGCTGAACACAAACACATTGTATAGTGTTTCAATTAGTGAAAAGACTATTCACTAAAAAGGTTCTGGAAAAACACTTTGATATTACGAGCAGCCTCCTGCTTTCCCACCTGAGTCACAATACACTGCTCTCTCCATCACTTACAATACAGAGTAGAAATCCCTCACAAACCTATGTACGTGGGAACAGGATTGACCTTGCTTTACATCTTGCATGGAAGGTGCTATGTCTAGTGCTAAAGAGACTGTTCATTATTAACTATAAAAACAATTCGACAAACAAAAAAAAGGGGGGGGGGGGAAGAAGCCAACCCTGAGTCCTCTCACTCTTTTTGACAGCTCAGCTGCAAGAAAGTGTTTTGCAGCTCAAGTCGAAAAGGATGTATCGCTAAAAGAAACCACTTAAATTAGCAGTTTGCCTAATATGCAGAAGTTTGCCTATCTTGGAGCGGCTTTTTCTTGTGCTGAGGGTGCAGTACAGCTCTGCCAGCCTAGCAGCTCTGCCGCCACCAGCCAAAGGAGACCAGGGGACTCACCTCCCCCTCCTTGGCCATGTCCTCCCAGCTTTTCACTTGACAAACCTTGACACTCATCTCACCCCGCACTGAGCCAGTTCAGGGTGTTAAACTGGCAGCTAAAAATACATTTTTTTTAAAAGGCAAAGGGGAAAAGGGAGCACGCAGCAGAGAGCCAGCATGAGGTGAGGGGCAGGAGGACATCCCACGGGTTGGCCTTGCTGTAGCGCACAACCACGCTGCTGACTGGCACACGCTTGAGACTGTGAGCACAAAGCTGCTGTATTAATTAAAGGCCTCAAAAGATTCCTAATAAGCAATTCTGGCCAATCTAGCTGTGGCAGCTTAAAACACTACTGCTCCCCAGTGGGCTGGCCAGCAGCCTTCCCTGTAGCAGAGCTGGACAAAGTGTCTTCTCCCAGGAGCTGCACACACCTTTAGTCTGAGGGAAGACGTCCGTCCGCTCTGCTGCTTCTACAAGGGACAGAAATTTCTTCAACACTATTTTTCTTAAACTAAACAAACTTCTTTTGTCTCCCTTAATGGAGAAAATATTCTACAATCAAGAAAAGAAAAAAAAACAAACAACCTAATTTAAAGCTTAACAACTATTAAAATCAATCTCCTCCCACACAGGCTCCCTTCTCAGACCCTTCTATTAACAGAACTTTACAATCAAAAATAAAACACATTTGTGCAGTTGGCAATTCCTTGTGCGCATTTCTGGGAAGGGGGCCACGTAAATGAGTAGCCACCTGATTAGCAGCAGGAAGCAAGCACTAGCCTGCTAGCACAAGAGATTAACACACTGTCACATCAAGTCTGCTCTGCAGGTGTCTCCTTCTGGGCAAGGTGAGCAACTGTTGCTAGAAGGTGCAGCGCTGTCTCCGCGCACCCGCAGTGGTTGCCGGTGGTTGTAGTCTGATTGTTGCCCGTAAAAACGCACAAGCATCCAGCACAGTCACCAAACACCTTCGGCCTGTTCCCTATCGACCTTTTCAACTGAGAATGGCCGCTGGAAACAGGAGATTCGTAACGAGAATGTGCAGCTACATTGAAGGTACGCTTCTCCTTCCACAATTACTTTTTTTATGGGGTTTGAAAATGCACCGTCTTTACTGGGTGAAGACCAGACGACCTTGTAGAGTTTATGAAGCCTGCACTGCACAGCAGTGCTTTTGTTGATCTCTCCCAAAAGCACAGAACAAAATAGCAACTGCTCTCACTTCATGGCAATTAGACAGCAACCCACTACGCAACAGATCCAGTGTAACATTTTAATGCTCAGCTTTTGTCAAATGTTAGAATAATGCTGACACCTCTTTACTGGCTGAAAGCAGTATTTACTGCTTCCCTCTGCTTCCCTCCAGACCTGGTGACTAGTAATAAACACAGCTCAGATCGAAGCAAGTATTTTCCATTCTTTCAACTCAAGCAAATCGAACCATTTTGAAGTCCGGAGCTTGCTACTACTGCTACTGCCAGTCCCCTCCAAAACCCATTTAGTCTATGAGTGGGGCTTACAATTTTTGGTCTGATCTAGAGACCTGGCAGGGCCAAAGCTGGACACGTACTTCTTCTCATCTTGGCTTCTGTTTTGGGGTTTGGTTTTGTTTTTAACTTAAAAAGTACCAAAGGCACTTGGTATTATTAGGCCTGAACCACTCAGCTGCTCCTTAAGTGTCCGAATTTTCATGGCCAAAAACTAGCAAGTATTCCTGTAAAACCTTTCACCCGCAATACTCAAATGCAGTTTGTTGGTACCACTTTTGAAGCTGGACTGTGCAGGGCACCAGGAGCAGGGACACCACAAGGTACAAGCCTTCCTGCCCTTGCCAGCCCCAAGAGATGAAGGGGAAATTCCCTCGGTCGCTCCTGCGGCCGCACTGTGAACAAGAGGTGAAAACTCACATAGTTTAAAATAAAAATCCCTGGCAAAAAGCCTCAATTCGTCTTCCTCTTGCTATTATTTTTAATCCTAACCAGCTCCTTGGACCTACTGGTGGTGTGACTGTGCAAACAGTTGTATCACCACAGCTGAGGAACCAGGGGACAAAGCCAGAGCAGAGGGCAGCAAAAAATCCATAAGATAACATCCAAGCACAACGGCAGCACCGTGAAATGATGACCACAGCCTCCCAGAATCACACCTATGGTAGACATCACCTAAATTTGTAAGCAGAAATCATTTTCAAGCCTCTGTTGTACCTCATAAAGCCAAAAATAAACACACAAATTCTTTTCCCCTGACCAGCAGTAGGATGCAATAAGCCTCACAAAATTTCTGCCAGTATGGAAAATAACAAATTTTTATCCTGATACACCAGAGGAGCTAAGTGGGCATATAAACTAGACTTTGAGTTTGTTGCTCTGGGGATAGAAAAGGTTGTGGGAAGCAGGAGTGGGGGACATGGGAACAGAAACAGGGGAGTGTCCAGAAAAGCATCGCTCTCCTCACCCTAATCCAGCTCCTCAGGGGAATCGTAAAGTTGTGCAGAAAACAGGAATACTAGTTTTGTTCGAAATAAAACTTTATTTTATGGTTCATTTTGGCTTGAGACTAGCATGTGGGGAGTGTGAAGGAAAAAGGTTGAGAAAGCATTTTCCGTTTCTCCCTTTTAAAAGGCAGTTTTCAGACAGCCCATTTTGGTTCTTACTTCACAGAGGGGACAATTCTCGGCCTCCTGCATTCTCTGCATATTTTCTATAATAGATTGGCTTGAGTCCTACGATTTTAACCCACATTTTGCACATTCAGGGTAAGAACTCCTAAGAGTTCAACAAGGACCTCAAAACTGACTTCTAGGAAAGAGGAGGCAACTTGCTAGAGTAGCACCTCAAAGCAGTCTTTTGCAACTGATACCCACTATGCTGCCTTACTATACAGTTTCTCTTCTCAGAAACATCTGGTTTGTTCTTTTTTTTCTTTTTAACTTCCCATGGTTTCATTCACAGAAAATGAAAAACAACAACAGTAACACTAACCACTTTAGTGATGCTTTCCTTGAAATTGCACACACACACACACATATCGACATGTTCCCGAGAGGCCAAAGCTTGGGGAAGAGGAAGGAGAGCAGAAGGGGACAGTCTTAAGGCATTTAATTTAGCAGTCACCTACTGCAAAAGAACAACTGCTTTTTCATACTTTCCAAAACAACACCAAGAACCATCTATACAAATGTACTATGTCCTCACTGTTACCAGAAGGACTCCGCACGGGAAATTCTGTTTATAGCAATGCAGTATGTGCAACCATATCCCACTGAGAAAATAATCACAACCGTATAGCACAAAAGGGACAAAGCAGAAAGGCTGTACTTCAATCATAATGCACTACTGACCTTTTCCTCGAGGGCCCTTCTTCAAAATCTGAAGAACTAACATCGTTGCTTGTTGACGACACTTGCGATGCATCGTCCTTCTCATTCTCCAGCTGTTCTGATCCCGGTCCTAATCCTTTAGATTGGCCATTAGTGAGAAGTCCTGCAAACATGACAAAGTAGGACACAATATTCAAAAAACAGTATTCAAAACCTGCATTACCAGTGTCAAATGGATTTGACAAAATAACAATTGAGAGCTGATGCCCAAAGCAACCACCCTGCAGAGAGCTACGCTGCTAACATTGATTTTGCACAAAGGTACTCCAATGAAAACCTGCCTGATCGTGCGTTTCTGATTTGGTTAACTAAGGCCCCCATCCCAAATAACCACACTACGGGTGTTTGCAATAGGATTTATAATCTTGTCACATCCCTCATTCAAAAAGGGACACAGTTTAGTCAGGCTCATCCCTGTTTTACAGAACTCTTATTGACTGGCACAGATGAGAGTCTTTTGCATTTATCTGTAGATCAATACAAAATTAAGCTGCCATTTGGTCCAATTTGTTGTCATCTTGCTCTTCATTCTACTGCTTCCAACTACTGCAATTTATCATCCTTAAAAAAAAAAAGAAAAAAAGGAAAAAAGATCCTATATCCCAGAGGGGTGAACATCAAACGTCTGTTTCTTGACTCTGGGGCTGTAAGGGACCTCTGGAGATCTTCTAGTCCACGGCAGGGTCACCTAGAGAAGGTCGCAGAGGAAGGCATCCAGGTGGGTTTTGAATGTCTCCAGAGATGGAGACTCTGCCACCTCTCTGGACAGCCCCTTCCAGTGTTCCATTGTCCTCAGAGTAAAGAAGTTCCTCCTCATGTTTAGATGGAACTTTCAATGTCCAAGTTTGTGTCCCTTATCTCTTGTCCTGTCACTGGGCACCACTGAAAAAATACTGGTCCCATCCTCCTGACACCTATCCTCTAAGTATTTACAAGCACTGATAAGATCCTCCCTCAGTCTTTTCTTTTGCAGACTAAAAAGTCCCAATTCCCTCAGCCTTTCCTCCTAAGAGTGATTAGAAAAAGAAGAGAGCGATATCTAAGTTTGCTCTTACTCATTCTGAATGATATCAAATTTCTCTTGACTTGGTCAAGAAGTGGCCACATGCTGCAGTTTTTGTATGCTGTTGGAAAAACACTACCTACGAAGCAAAAGCCTGGATTATTTTTCTGTGAAGAAGACACAGTGAACTGGTAGGTCATTTTTTTTCCTCCACAACATGGAGCCCACAAAGCAAATGCTGAAACTAAACACTAATTTTTGCTTTGAAATGTGTCTTGTAGACAGCCTAAGACTGACAGGGAGAAGCTAAATGACCCAATTTACATTTTCCCTCCCCTTTTGTTAAATTCCTTTCGGTATTTCCTTTCCATTAAAGAGATCTCAAACTGTGACCCAACAAATAATACAGATTTCAGTATCAGCACACGATATTACAACAGGGTTTGCAATGTAACACAATGATATGAAGCAGGGTGACAGCATTCCTTCAAAATGTTCCCGAGAAAATGAAGGGGACCTTTTAAAGGATACTGGATAAATTCTATTTCTGTGCTGAATTCACCTTCACTAGAAGTCCTAGTGCCCAAGTTTATTCTTTTAAAAGTTTCAACTTCTTCTTTGCATTTTT
This sequence comes from Baryphthengus martii, assembly GCA_013396935.1. NCBI lineage: Eukaryota > Metazoa > Chordata > Aves > Coraciiformes > Momotidae > Baryphthengus > Baryphthengus martii. The sequence goes on from VWZK01012336.1 coordinate 857,146, forward strand.
CCATGAAACAGCCGCTGATAAAATTTACAATTTTTGAACCCCAGAGAAGTGTAAATCAAGTATATCATTTGAGGCCTGATATGCAGTAACTTAACTCTTATGGCAGAATTTGATTAGGTTTTCCAAAAGCAATATTTGTTCTGGAGACTTGCCACATGTAAAAGCCAGCAACCTAAAGTATATGAGTCAAGAAAATCACCTTTCAGGCTGTCAACTCACACACACTTGGAAGGCAATTTTTATCCATCCTTTCACCCTGCCAAACCATCATTGCACTTGGGAGACAAGCATGATTTGTGTCCCTTATGGAAAAATACCGGTTTGTCTGCTATTATTCATCACACCCAGCACCACCCCAAAAATCAGTAATATTGCTGAGAACTGAAGTTAGCTCTGGTCATCTGAAACCAATTAAAATCAGAGGCAGAAAACTATCACGGAGAGATACTGATAAATAATGGGAATGGGTGGCGTGTTATACACGTTTTCAGGGCCAGCATGATTGCTAAATCCACTCCAAAGTGCTGAAAGGCACGGACAGCCACAGTCCACAGCCTCCTTCCAAGCACTGGGAAGAAAGCACGTGCCGACACAGGCCGTTACAAAGTCTATTACAGAATCACAGACTATTAGGGGCTGGAGGTCGAGTCCAACCGCCCTGCCAGAGCAGGAACCTAGAGTAGATCATGCAGGAATGCATCCAGGCGGGTTTTGAATGTCTCCAGAGAAGGAGACTCAATCATTTTTATATCAAATGTATTCAGTTTGCCCTCAGATACCAGGGCATGTAAGTCCAGGGTTGGACTAGATGATCCTTGAGATCCCTTCCAACCTGGTACACTATGATACCTCTTCCTTCAAACGCCATTCCTGCTATCTCTAACCCCGTTCTTTTCTGTTACACATCAAAGGAGAGCTAGAAAGGATCTGGAGGCCACAGGGTGGGGTGGGTACCCCATGGTTGTGCCAAGAGACACTCGGGCATCCCCATCACCATTAGCGAGTTGGCACTGTTACAGCTGATGGGACATACAGGGCTGGTGGTCACTGCAGGAATGGAGATTGGAGCACCTCAGTCTATGTGAGTTTGACTCTCCAAAGTCAACCAAGCTACGGGGAGCAGCAGGCATTTGTATTTCTTAAAAGCTAAATGCTGCACTTGTGTNCCTTTCTTAAAAGCTTTCTTAAAAGCTTTCTTAAAAGCTAAATGCTGCACTTGTGTTTGTGTCTAAAGCTGGAATACCAATGGAGCAAGAAGATGCTCTTTTGCACAGTCTGAAGAGCTGAGCTACTCTTTAATCCTGGCTACTTCGGAGCACTCAGCGAGGAACTCACTAAAGGAAGCAGCAAGTCATCCAGAGCCAAATAAAACCGAAGGGACAAATAATTCCTCTACTGCTTTTCCATGGCTGTGCCCTTCACCCTCTAAATCGCAATGCCAGCAAGTCCTGACTCATGGCAAAGCCCGTGACCAGTTACTGGAGAGCTGGCAGTGGCTGCCTGCCCCTTGCCCACTGGGCTCATCTCAGCCCCTTCTCCCCTGGCACAGGACTCATGACACAACCGCAAGGCCCAAAGAACGAGGCAGAATAAATCAGGGTTGACAAAAATAGACTTTACTCCTGTAAATACGAAGTGTTTGTTTTAAAAGTCAAATTAGATTTTTTTTTTGAATGTTTTTTTTAAAAAAGTCAAACCTCATTAAAATTGAATTTGAAAGTAGAGCAACTTGGATTATAAGTCAGTGTAGGATTTCATACATTAAAGTGACTTACGTGAAATAATAATTTATACATCGAGTGAAGCGGTGCCTATTTGCTGCCAAAGTTTAAAAGGAGCTGAAACACTGAACAGCTCAAAGTCACTGAATAAACATCGCTTTGACTAAGTCAGTAATAATGAATTATTTGATTAAGTCAGAAATACAGGAACTCACGGATCAAATAACATCCATGGTCCCTTAAATATCCTGTCCTGCCTCTAGATACCAGATAACAAGACTAGATACTTTAAGAGAAATGCCAATAACTAATTCCTAGTTATTAAGAAAGGGAAGTTTAAAACTTAACCATGGAGATCTTAACAGCCTTGCTGAAACGTATCGCAGCCACATAAATATCAACTTCACAGCTTTGATGAACTATTTTTTAAACTTTTCATATGCTGTGACAGCAAACTGCAATTTTAGCTGTTCAGACACACACACACAAAAAATCCACGTATCAGTTTGTAACTGCACTGAGAAAAAGCAAGAAACGTGAATATTACGTCTGCTCTGCTACGAGACGAGGAAAGCAGAAAAGCCCTTTCTACATCCCAGTTACTATTAAAGAGGCTTCTATCATCTTCTTGTTTGCCTTCCACACTCTGTTTTCAAATCTGTCTGTGGCTACAAGTTTGCTTTTTTTTTTTTTTTTTCACACAGAGGAAGGGTTCTGCAATGAGCCGCCCCGCAGCCTCTCAGTGATCCGGGCAGGATGTGGCCACCTCGGCTTTACAACCTTTTCAGAGCCTGCTCCCTCCTGCTCCTGCTGCATCTCACCACCCACTGTGCTTCGGGATCGCAGATGTTAACTGAGCTGAGCCTTCTCCAGCAACAGCCACGTTCCTTTCACCAAAAAAACTGTATGTAAAAAACAGTTAAATCTGCTTAAATGAGCTTACTTCAGGGGGCTTGCAATCCACTTGACCCAAGTGGATTGCTTCTCATAATAGCTTGGCAAGGAAGACTCGTATCCTAGTGCAGGCAGGGTTTCATTTATACTGGGACAGATCCACTAACTTTACCATTTTTGGTGATACACACACACTTAGCAGCCATCTCAACTCTAACCCATCCCTGGTCAGCTGGAGCGGCTGACAGGTATGTGCAGGGCAGGTCTTGGGAGCACATGAGCACATGCTGCAAAAAAAATCACAGTTCCTGGGAATGCGCTACACGATAAAATGCTGCGTAAGTATAAATATGTTGGATGAAAACAGAGGAGGAAGAGAGAAGCAGAAAGCAGCGACATGAGGGAAGATGGAAAAAATGCAAGGGGTTAGTTAGTTGGTTTTAAGAATAGATGGGATTACAATTACTGGTACGTTCTTCATTATTAAAGTTCCTAAATAATCAGGAAACCAAGGGGGAGCATCTGAACAAATGACAGCACCACGTGGTTAGCTGAACAGAGTGGTTGGCTGAAGGGACTTTCACAACGTTTCCAAAACACTATTTCTACATCACTTATTCTGCCAACAAGGCATCTGAGCAAGAACATTTCCATGTTCTTACAGCAAGATAACAACACCCACTTTAGTTTGCAGTTTCCCAGTCCTAAGGCGGCTTAGGAAAAGGAACACATCCAATTGTATTCTCAATCAGCTCTCACAGTCAGAAGCAACCCACAAAGCCATCATGTTAGAAAAACCAGCTGTCAACACCACACAAACGCAAGCCAAAAGCATTCAGTGACCTAAAGAAGAGGGATTTCAAGATGAGACTGTATTTACAGCTTTCTACGTGGGCCGAACACCAAAGGTCAGCGGCTCTGTAGCGCAGGGAGCCACATTGCAGATCTCAGCTCTATGTGAAATACAGAACTCTGCTCCCAGGCGCTTCTTGACCACACCGGGACACCACCCACTTCCCACTGCCAAGAGATAGTGGGCTTGCCTCCCTCGGGCACCCTCCTCCTTGCGTTCCTCCGGGATCCTGCAAGCTGAGGCGCTCCAGTCTGGTACAAAGGCCCAGTTACCAGGGCAATTGGCAAAACAAACAAATTCAAGTTACAAGAAGTGAAAAAATCGGATTTACTCGAAGCAGCTCCCTCACCCCGCCAGCACTGGCACGGCACTGTTCCTTATGAGAGCATGCAAGAGCATGGATGTAGTTCCATAGGCACGGAGCTAAAGATTCTTCACTTACAGAGTAACACCCCTGTCCGAACTTCAGCTGTGCGGCCTTGGGAGTGGTATGGGAAAACTTTGTTTAAAATAATTAGTGATTTTCTTCTTTCTGCGCTGTCCTGTTTAGGAAAGTTGCCATAAATGTCAGAAAGTTAGGAGGGTAACCATCCCACAGCATGGTGTGTGCCATCTAAACATGGAAAATGTGGGTATAACCACCCATGGAAGACCACCACCGTGATGTCTACACCTAAAATACAGAGTGGAAAAAAGTTACTCCCTTCAACTCTATTAATACTCTGTCCCTTAGTTTCACACAGGTAGGAAAACATATAAATAAACTATACATAATGTACAATAAACTGATGACTCATTGGCACCTCTTGTTTTCCTTCAACCTAAGAACTATGAGACTTACCGACTTATTATGAGTTATAAATTTAAACACAAATTTACTTATGAAGTATCTTAATGAACAGTCCTCATCCATTTTCCATACAACACACCACAAATTGACATCCTGTCATCTGTAACCTTAAATTTATCTTCTACAAAAACTGCCCTTACGTACTAGAGACTACGTGCTGCAACACTACCAAAATCTTGGTAGGCATGTTAAATGAAACCATTAATCACTCGATGTCAAAATAAACCACACCGGTATCTCCAGACCATCTGCAGGCTGCATTAATCGGTGTACTGTAGAGAGTTCCTGTATTTAGCTGTTGTACAGCACCGAGTTCCTGTATTTAGCTGTTGTACAGCTATGCACAAAAGAGAATTTAGTTTTGCAGTGCAAATGCCATCTGTCACATTGTCACAGCATGACAAGGTATCACATTACAGATTAAACAGACAACACGCCTCGAAAATCAGGCCTATTTTCATGCCATGGCTGTCTCAGAGACTAAACAACTGGCTTTTCATGATAGCAACGTAATTTAAAAGCAAAACAAACCAAAACATTTTCCTCTGGGAAAAGAGATACCAATTCCCTGTCCATTTTTTTTAAGGGTAGCTGTTATAAAGAAATGGCTATTTTAGTCTCATTTGGTAATGCAAAACCACAACACTTTTCTGTCTATAAATAAAGAAATCACAGCATGAAACAGCCGTCGGTTATACCACACGATGCTGCTTTGCCACCGTGATGGGAATTAACGGTATGCGGGCTCTTTAGATGACAAGCCACTGGACATGAGGTTGATTGTGGTACAGAAGGGAGCATATGCATACAGCAATACTGTTATGCCAAAACCTGTTAGCAAAGAGCCCGGACAATCTTCATAAATGACTTATATGTGGACGTACGTCATTGCTACGGAAGCCAAGCGTGAATGACATTACAGCACGAGACGTGTTTGTCAGCCTGTCAAAAGCCAAGATGACCAAAGAGAACTGATTAAATCCTACAGGTTGAAGGAAGCTCCTTAGTCCCATTATATCTTCATCCAAAATTGCTCTTAAGCAACCAAGGACACTTATGTGACTTTGTTCCCTGTATATGAGCCCATTATCCTGTACTCGTTAGCAGAGTGAACTGAAATCGGATTATTCAGGTGGTTCAACACAGCGTTTTAAGGGTGTTTCGTTTAGTCTTCATTTAGGGGAGTTTGGATGCAGGTAGTGATATTAAACACGTAGAAACAAGACTGCAACAGCCAAAAATGAATCTAATTTAATTCTGCCAGAAAACTACCCCAGGCCATAGGACGTACTTCAAGCCTCAGTTTTATTTCTGAAATACACATCTGAAAGAAATTTTAAAACAAACAAAACCCTACCAATGCTTGCAATATATCACGTACAGAGAAAAACCTCACCTGAAGTCTATACTTATGCTTATTTAAAAACAACCAACCAAACAAAACCCAACCCAAACTATTCACAGTGACCACTTCTCTGATTAAAGACATTTCTTTGCTTTTAAGGACACAATAAACACCAAACTCTTGATCCCCACAAGGAATCACACGACCCCTTCGGGCACCTTATTCCTGCTAAAGCAGAATGGAGGCCACTAGCCTAGGCCCCACGGTGATGGTGTTTGGTACCCCTCTTCCCTCCCTCAACCAGGCCACAGCCTGAGCAGCAGGGAAGATGTTCATGCACAAGTGAAGGAGGTAGCAGCAGTGATGCCGACTCCAAAATAGCTGGAGAAGTAAAGAGATCTCTCACAAATCCCCTTTGTATTGCAGAGAAGCAAAGCCGGAGGTTAAAACCACGAACGACTTACCTTGATTTTTCCCATATTATTATTTATTTTTAATTTTAAAAGGGGAAGAAAAGGAAACCCAAGGAAGGAACAGCTACCCCAACACCCAATAGCTAAGGGCTGTCCAGAATGAAGCAAAAGAGAGAGGAGGAAAGAGAGCCGATGGCCACCACCCTACCAGCTGCTCCTTATCTGTGTATCAGTACCACTGCGCTATCTATCGAGCTCCTACCCATTGCCCCTGGAGCTGTATGATAAGGGCAGAACAGCAGCTTTTCTAATAAATTAGGTACCAGGCCATATAAAGGTCATTAAGTTTTGTCAAACAGAAATGCAGAGAATTTTATAGCACCGGGGAAACGAGCACCATGTACTCTCCCTGTGCGTTGCCAAGGAATCCCCGTATTTGCTGTACACGGCTTCCTTCCGCCGCTGTCCCCAAGCTGCCTTGACTGCATCAGAAAGCTCTGGAGGAGCAAGAGAACTCCAAATTCAAGCTTTAGACCTTTGCTGTTCAGAGAGATGAGGGTGGAGAAGACACAAAGCCCTTTGCAAAAGCAAGGGAATAGCACCCCCAAGAAGAGAGCTGGGTTAGGATGTGGGGAGCTGGACTCTGCCCAGATGCAGCCACCAGCAAGTGGGTGCCCCTGGAGAGGTCACCTCCCCTCTATGCACCTCAGCTCATCTACTTGTAAAATCCAAGTAGGGAACTCAGCCTCCAGAAGGAAGAGCAGGGAAGGCTACGGATAATAAGCACGACACGAGACATGGGGCTATTATTCAAATCCCTCAGTGGTGTGCGGTTCGTGTTGATCTTGGCGTTGGATAGAGTGGCTTTATTTGTCCCTGAGGAGAACAAGTGCCCTTTGATTTGTAGCTGTGCCAGGGACATCTGTCCTACAGGACATCTTTCGTTTGGTAATAACACGTGCAATCTGGAAACAGAGCTAAATGTGCATTTTATTTGAAATTATAGGCACAAGTATGGCCAAAAGTGTAATTTATCTCTACTTAGTTCAAGGATACCAGTGACAGAAAAATCAGCATAATCACTGAGAGGAAGAAAAGTCCAAGTTCTCAGGCACTAACAAAATTATCAATGACATGCAAATAAATTATTGTTTGGTTTTTATGCCAAAACCATCGTGTCTTGTTTATTTTATGTCTGAACAAAGAACCAGTGGGGTAATATCCCATGAGAGGAGAGAGTAAAGAAAACCCACAACATGCCTGTGAAAGAAGGCATTTAATTTTAAAATGTTTTCTTCCTTCCACTCTTATTTGGTTTGTGTCTGCTTGACGGTTATTTGCAGAAAACTTACTAACGCAGTTTTCAAGGTATGTTTGCTTGTTCTTCATAAATATCCCCTCATGTGAGGGAGAAAGTGTGAATTATTGTGGTACATAAGAGTTAAGTAAAGCAAGTCAGCATTTTAGGTCTTTGTCACCTCTATGGACGCACCAGGTGAGGGCAATTCCACCTCCTTCTGAAGCACTTTTACAGATCTATCCTAACTGGAACACACCAGCAGCAGGCCCACTTTTAGTCAGTGATTTCCCCCCATTTTGGCAACACAGGGATATGTTTTTAGACTGAGGGACGTACCTGACTCCGTTTTAGAGTAAAGCTGCAACTAGGAATGGATGGACAAAGGAAAAATAAACCCACACTTCAAAAATACCCATCTGGGTATCTACATAGATAGATTAGCAAAAATGAAAGAAAAAAATTACAAAAGGACATTCTGGTATTTTAAAGTAACACGAGAAGGAAGCTTATGCCACAAGCACTTCTCCAGACAACTGCTATTCAACGCTAGAAAGCAAAAATTAGCAAGTGTGTCTCTGCAGAGCATGAACAAAGGCAAAAGAAAGAAGGTAAAGCAAACACGGCAAAGCACGAAGAGCCTGCTAATTGGATGAAAATACAACACAGGAAGGTGCAAATAAAACAACAAGGGAAATAAAAAGGCATGCAATGCCTCACTGCTACCAACCAGGCCTTAGGAACCTGAAAAAGGAGGGATGTGCAGCTGAACCCCAGTGGCTTAGCAAGGCTTGGCTATATCTGTCAGGATTTCTAGGAAACCCTCACAGGCTAATTCAGAAGCAGCGTCTCTACATGAAACCGGATACAACAGCAAACCAGCATCTTGATGAACATTTGCTCCGTGCTTTTCCTCTAACGAAGCACGGTTCCTGCTGATCTGTGGTGTGGGAGCACACAAATGGGCCAGGCTTATGATCCCAGCAGATGAGGGTGACAAAAGGCCCATTTCTGGAAGTGGTATCATGGACAAGCAGAAATCTTGCCCCGGCGAGGGTAGCCGCTGCGCTTCTCCGAAAGATGAGGCCAGCCTGGCTCACAAATGGGAGGCAGCAGGACTAGGAAGTCTAAGTTATTTCTTTCTCAAGAATTTATTTACTGAAAGAGTGGTCAGGCACTGAAACAGGCTGCCCAGGGAAGTGGTGGAGTCAGCACCCCTGGAGGTGTTCAAAGGGCGATTGGATGTGGCACTTCAGGGCACGGTCTGGTGATCATGGAGCCATCGAATAGTAGGTTAGACTTGATGATCCTAGAGGTCTTTTCCAACCTTAATTATTCTGTGACTCTATGATTCAAGTAAACTGAACGAAATGATCAGAGGAATAAATGTGGGACTTCTACACACAACTCAAAAATGAGCAAAGCACCAGACTCTGGAACAGGAGGAGGGTTCTCGCACAGCAGTGTGCCCTAGGAAAAAAAGATAGAGAATGGACAAGAGAAGTGTCAGAGAGCCCTTTTAGGGGAGGTTATCCTCTGCTCAGTTGTCCCTAGTTCTGCCCCTGTATGACAAAAGCCATGAAAGGCAAATGCTGAATGACATTCTTCTAATTACGTAGTCTCGTTTGATATTTTAATGCAGGTCATTGAGGATTTGCCTTTCATTACTTCTGCCAGGAGCACGGGCAGCCCTCCAGACAGATAGAGGAAATATTTTTTCCCTCGATGTGACATGAGCTATGAAGATCTCGTTTGCTGCAAGAACACACATCGCGGTGACGGTGACCCTCCCACGCTGCCAGCAGGCGTGGGTACGGACTCAGCCCTTTCTGCACTGGAGCTACTCTGAGTTTTCAGTCAAAGAAAAGGAGGGGGAAAAAAATCGAGCTAAATGCTAGATATTCTACAAGAACTCAAGTTACATATGATAGATACTTGAATTAAACCATTTTAATTACTTTCACTTCACATTTTCAATAACTTTTTAGTGAACATGCCCTCCCTAACTCTGAGATCATCCATCAGCCAGCTCTAGGAGTCAAGCTGTCAACTGCTTTCGCTGACAAGGATTTTTTTTTTCCTTCCCTGGCATGTCCCCTCCTTCTACTAAGCACTTGAATTATGATCTCTGACTTTAGAACAATTAAATATCCACTGACTTAAAAAAAAAAAACAACAACACAAAACAAAAACACCCACACACAAACAGGCCAGTTGCTTCTAACTTAATACCCCAGTCTCTTCAGTACCACGCCAGACAGTCCTACCCTGCTCCAGGAGGTCAGGGCAGGGTGGCCATACTGCAGGCAGCCCGGGCACATCCCCGCTGTGCTGTGCTGCCCAGGCTGCCTGCGAACCAATTCCCAAGTCCCTGTCAGCCCAAGCACTGGCTTATCTGTTGAGAGCCTTAACGTAGGCTTGACAACCACACCAGGATCCCAGGATGGGCGCAGGGAAGAAAATTGTCTGAGCAATTCTCAAATACTGTTTTTTAAGCTGTTGGTTTTTCAGGCTTTCGCTTGTAACCCTAAATTTCATCCACGGTGCTCGGCGCCTCACTGGTGGTAGGGACGGGTGATTCTCTTTGGGACAAAAGCAGCAGCTGATTTTCCTGGGGGCGAACCCTTCCCCTTGATGCCATCTACCCAGTGTACTGTTCACTTCCTCTCCTTCACAGAAAGCAGCTACAACGCACTGTAAAACAACATCAAAACTCAAGACACTTGGAAAGGCCCCAAAACTCAGCATTTAAACTTTTGGGATGCCTTCCTCCTTTTCACTGTTTTTCCACTGAGCTTGCTAGAATGATGATAAAAATGTCTTTTTTATTTTAAATTCTTGGCATGATCTTCATGTATGAAAGGGAAACGCAGCTATAAAAAGATTTTTTTTAATATATATATAGTAAGCAAACATATTTCAAACATATTTTCAAAAACAGGTTGCTTAAAAAAAAAAACAAATCAAACCAAAAAACTCCACCTATCTTCCATGAAATATGTCCCTGCAGAAGTGTATTCACCCCTTCCCAAGGGGATGATATTTCTTTGAGCTTTTGTTTGTTGTGGTTTTTTTTAGCGGGGGAGTGCAAGTGAGCATCATTTCCTCACTTCTCTAAATTAAAGGTCAGAGGAGCATATTTCACGCTCGGGATGAAGAGTTGCTCTGCTGTTTTGACTCGCCCCCCTGTCATCTCTTTGCAGAGTTATCGTTGGAGGAGAGGGGGCTGTGACAGTGACAGTAAAAGGTTTAGACCAAGCGCCGCCGACTGAAGTCAGAAGCGCAACATGAAAGCTCGCTGGGAACGAACAAATTGTTCTGCCAGAGGGCTGTACAGGAGCCATGACATTTCACCTCTACTCGAGCATTAAGCCTTTGCCTAAGGTGAGGATCCCAGCCCACCTCCTGCGTCACGCCGGCTTCGATGGCAGGGCTCGGTGGATGTCTCTAATGCACAGTGGCCATCTGCCTGCTGGGTACGTGCAGTGGGAAAAAAAAACATGACTTGCAAGGAATCCCTGCCCTCTCAGGCTGGCTCCAGCAGTGCAGGTGAGGGGACAACGCAGGAGGAGCCCACGCTCATCCGAGAGCCGAGGTGGGAGGAGCTGGGAGGATCTCGCCGCAGGAACGACACACGGGGCAAAGCAAGAGGGACACAGCGTAAAGGTGCTGGGTAACGGGCACCTCAAGTCATATGCCCGAGCCCTCCTGCTGACCCTTCTCATTCTAATTGGGAGGACAATCGATTAATGCATTTCTCCAAAGCACTGGCACACGAACCATCAGAACTTTAAGGAAACGCTCCTCATACGCCAAGCAATTTCCACCTCTATTTCTAGCTCGAGACCAGTAGCTTAACCCTCCTTTCACCTCCCTTTTGTGAGATCTACAGGCAAACCATGGGGAGAAAAGAGGAGAGCTGAGGTAGGGGGCCAGCCACTTGAAAACCTGATGCTGGAGGAAGGGCTTCTGCAATGGTAAGGAGACTTCCTGACATGCCGTCCCCGGGAAATACTCTGCTGCTGTTAAACAGCTTTTTTTTGCTCACGTTTTGGGGCATCAGAAGGGGAAGTGAAACAACATTAGCTGCTTCCTGACTGAATAGAAACCTTGGAACAATCATCAACACACACTTACGCCATCTTAACTATAAGGTGATATGTCTTTAATGATTTTGATCTTTCTGAATAAGCAAAGATGATGAAGTACTATCTTGCCGTTTTTAAAGAATACTGACTAATTTTTCTCCTTCGCCCAAGAATTTGTTGCACAGAATTTTCCCGTTCACATAACCGAAGGCTGATACCCCTTGGCATATTTCTTGTTTTAAGTACAGTTTCAGGGAGTGAGGGGGTGGGAGATGTGAGCAATGCAACAGCAAAGAAATGCAGGATGAAAACACTAAGTGAGCTTTCAAAATATACCCATGAGACTGTGTGTACGCTGAAGTTTGCCATTGTATTGCTACGATTAAAAAAGCCCGATTTAGGGCCAAAAGTACATTATTGATATTCCTAAAAACACTGCATAACTCTATTTCAAGATGATATGACAACACTTGAGGGAAAAAACCTAAAGAGTGTAAAATGACAACTAGAATCCCTCTGTACATCCACAGGACCCTGTAAGATGCTGAAGAGACATTAAACTGAAACAGTTCAGACAACAAAAGTCTTCCTGGAGTTAGAAGATTCCCTCCCTACGCCATTTCAAGGCATCTCTACCAAGCCCAACTGAAGTTACAAAGAATTCTGCCTGTTCCCACATGGGGGAAGGCTATAGTCGCATTTATCCTGCAGTGGGAGAAGAGGTCCTGCTCCAGAATTCCGCTGGAGAAACTGGCTGCTCCTGGCTTGGATGGGCATCCCCTTCACTGGGTGAAAGACTGGCTGGATGGTTGGGCCCAAAGAGTGGTGGTGAATGGAGTCAAATCCAGTTGGTTGTCAGTCACAAGTGGTGTCCCCCAGGGCTCAGTACTGGGGCCTGTCCTCATCAGTATCTGTATCAGGGATCTGGACAAGGGGATCAATGGCACTCTCAGCAAGTTTGCAGATGAAGCCAAGTTACATGGGTGTGTTCGTTCACTTTTGAGGGTAGAAAGGCTCTACAGAGGGGTCTGGACAGGTTGGATTGATGGGCCAAGGTCAATGGTATGAGGTTCAACAAGGCCAAGTGCTGCACTTGGGTCACAACAACCCCACTCAACGCTACAGGCTAGGGGAAGAGGGGCTGCAAAGTTGTCAAGTGGAAGATGACCTGGAGCTGTTGGTCAATAGCCCTCTGAATACAAGCCAGTGCGTGCCCAGCTGGCCAAGAAGTTCAATGGCATCCTGGCTTGGATCCAGCAGAATTAGGGAAGAGACTGTTCCCCTGTACTCAACACTGAGGAGGCCATACCTCGAATACCGGGTTCAGTTTTGGGCCCCTCACTCCAAGAAGGACATTGAGGGGCCAGAGCATGGCCAGAGAAGAGCAACAAAGCTGGGGAAGGGTCCAGAGCATAAATCTGGTGAGGAGCAGCTGAGACAACTGGGCTCGTTCAGCCTGGAGGAAAGGAGGCTCAGGGGAGACCTTCTCACTGACAACTTCCTGACAGGAGGTTAGAGCCAGGGGGGTGTCAGGCTCTTCTCCCAAGTAACAAGTGAAAGGACAAGAGGGGCATCAAGTCGTTCCGGGGGAAGTTTAGGTTGAATATTAAGATAAATTATTTCCCCAAGAGGTCTGACCCAGGCTGCCCAGGGCAGTGGTGGAGTCTCAGTCCCTGGAGGGATTTAAAAGCCATGGAGATATGGTGCTGAGGGACGTGGGTTAGCAGTGACCTGGCAGTGCCAGGTTAACTGTTGGACTTCATGATCTTAACCGTCTCTTCCAATCCAAACTATTTTAAATACTTGTCCCCCAAGAAAGCTCCCCCCTGCCCTTTAATGGTAAAAAAAAAAAACAATGTAAGACTGCATCCCACCTGGCCACGGAAGAAGAGTCCAGTTTTTTTTCTCTACTGGTATGTAAAAATCAGGAAAGTCTTTGGCAGAAGCTAGATAGGTAAAAGTGAGCCATTTGTAAAAGAACGCGGTGGACTTTTTACATTTACTTTCTTTTTGAACTTAAAATCTGCCTCAGAGATACTATAGAAAACACTTTCAAGTTAAAAAAAAAAAAAAAGGCACTGGGGACATGAAGGCCTCATTGTTTTGCCCAAACTTTATACGTCAACACATATAGATGCATTTAAAAAAATCCTCACCTCCCTTCTGAGACATTAAATCCACACAATGTTTCTTGGAGAGGGTAAAAAGAAAATGTAGGTCAAGATGTTGAGATAGGGATTGCTTCTGAAAGATGAAAGAGTAAGAGGACTAAGCTTTCATTCCTTATGTTTCTTTGAGATTTCAAACAGAGTGTTATTTGATAATGGTTCCTTTCAGAAAATTGGAATTTAATATAGCTAATTATAAGTTAGAGAATTAATGTACAGTCAGTACTCCAACTGAGCGGGTATACCATGCTGATGCTTTTTACCACCATGTCCCCAGCACTTATTACAGACCTTTCTCAAAATACTAAGGCAAATCTGCTCTCACATTAGGCTGGATGGCCCAGGAGTTTGTGGGAGGAGGGAGAGGAAGAGAAAAAATAAAAAGAAATCTAAGATCTTCGCAGCTGTAACATCGAGCCTGCAGCAAGCAGCCTGGAGTTGTCCTCGTGGCACAGTGTAAGAACAGACCCTTCTGCTTCAAAGGCAGCGCAGAAAATAAGAGGACAAAGAATGGAAAACACAAGTAGCTGGAGAGGAAAGGTACACAGAGCAACGGGAAAACACTTTTTCTCCTTCTGATTGAAAGGGAGGAAAATGGACACTGACAAAGGATGAAGAGTGAAGGCAAAAAGAAAGAGAGGGAGTGCTCCTAATGGTCTGGGATTAACATGGAAGTATCTGAGAATTATTTGTCCTGTGAGCAACCGTGAGCTAAAATGCCACCTACATTTCAGAGAGAGCAAGTGGGATAAACAGGAATATCCCTCACGCCAGGGCGCAGCCAGATTGGGACTGGGAGCGATTTCTCTGCCATTGAGAGGGATGCCACATGTCAGTGTTTCGGGGACCTATATGGGTTTGAGATGCTCTGATTCTAGAGATGGCACAAGATGTGTTCAGCAACATCTGCTGCACATCACTGCTTAGTACATAAGACTGCAGCTTGTGTAGTCTTAAAACACAGATCAAATTCGGGTGAATTTTGAGGAGGAAAACACAATCACTGGAAGCTCTGCAATCCAGGAGGTTCCAGTGGCTTTCCCTTTGTTTCTTGCTGTAGTTTCTGACTAAATACAAAGCCAGCCCATTTCTTTAAGATTTCTGGTAGACGTGTTGACTCCTGCAATGACATCCTTCATTGATCAAGGCATGAGCTCTGCGTTAAGGTCTTCATCAAAAGGGCCATAGCCAGTTTCTTCATCAAAATAGTACCTACAAGCTTCTGGGGCAAAAAGGGGCACATTTTTGAGATCATTAGAAGTTTCTTACACATGAGAAGATTAATTCCTCCGAAGTCATATTTTCGTTTGGCACGTTCCCACCTGGGTTAGAGCAGGACGTTCCCTATGAAAGTGGGTGTTGCCTTGCAAAATATTCTTCAGTTTCTAACAGGCTACATCAGGACAAAATCTGTCCTCTATAGAGGGCACCTCCTGCCTCTTCATACAGGAAGAATGTGCCAAATCCTAATGAACTTGGCACTACCAGTGGCACCCAAACCTTTGACTGAGGAGTACTCATTTTGCTGTAACTTCTCCCTCCGAGCTGCAGAATAGCACTCATGTTTAGAGAAAACAAACCAACCAAATCCTTAGTGAGGTCCTTCCTATTACATTCAGCACTTTAGGGAGCTGAAGTCTTCTCATGACAAGAGGACATCAAAATAGTGCTTATCCATTGCTTTCACCTTGAGTAAAGAGAAACAGAGCAGGAATAGAAAACACCATCTCCTTCAGCCTACTCTCTGGTTCCTATTGCCTGAAGAAGAACCTGGTCAACGTAGGCCAAGAGGGAAAGTAGTCACTGGAAGCTGAAAGTGATTTTTCTATAAAACCCTGGTAAAGTTTCCTAGTCCTTCACCTGTACTAGCAGAATTTCTCCTGGAAGTAGAAAAGTACAACTGAAGAGCAGTCTGTCTTTCTCAGCAGACGCTGCTTCTATCTGTGTTTCCCTGCAAATTTAGTTTTCATGAGCCTATTCCCACTGAGTCCAAGATGGTTTGTGAAGCTTTAAACAGAAATTTACTTAGCAGTTATAATTTTAATCCAGCCAGATGGTGATCCAGCACAATCTCAACATCCAACTATGCCAGGGAAACTGAAGGACTGCAAAACCACCTTCCTGATAAACCCCAGTATTCAAGTTCACAGGGAGTATCTTAAACTCCTTTTTCCCATTAATCAACTATCCTAAAAAAAGTCTGCTTTCCAGGCTGTAAATGGCAGACATCTAGATCCACAGCAGAAAGGGTTTCTGCACTAAGCAATGCCTTAGCTAATGGTCCATTTATTCTACTTTATGAGCAGAGTATTTGTATATAACCCTGTGTTACGCTCTGGATGTTAATCAACCTTCAAGGTTTTGCATACCAGTTTTACTGGAGCACCTTCCACGCTGGAATAAAGAGGACTTTGTACCAAACAGTCTTCCTCTGGCCTAGGAGACATCAATATCAGCTTGTGGCTCAAAAAAAATCTCTCACAAAGAACTGGTCTTCTTGTTAATGAGACTTTAAATATTCAAGGACACCGCCATACTGTGCAAAGGTAATCTATGAAAGAGTGCATTTAAATCTGCAGTTGCAAATGGGCTGTGGTTATCTACTTAGATAAGACAGCCTTGTTCATTCCAATTAGAGTAGGTCAGCTTCAGGCAAATGTAAACTGGCATTTGAAGTCCCTCCCTGCAGGACAATGAGATGAGGTAAAGCTGCTGGGACAGGTTTCCATCTAAATAAAACATGACAAGTAGTCCCTCACCACAGATCTCATGGCTGCACAAAAGGCCACCTTCAATCGATTTTGGGGAGCTGGGAGAAGAGCAGCAACAACTGTGTTTCAAGAAGATTTGGAATTCAAGTCACATTCTGGTAACTTCTATCTCTTATTCATGGCTTCCACTTGGAGGTAATCACTGCTGACCTCCTGAGGTGTAGAAGCAGAACAACTACTGTAAAAAGCACCAGATTTTATTATCTTGGCAAATGACAACGTTATTTCCTTACTGTCCTGTCAAGCAGATCGTCACATTAAAGAGAAGAGTTTGGGACTTTTCTCTTTGGAAGAGAAACAGCATATTCCTGGCCAGGCACACCACAGGAACCAACAGGAGGGAAGGGTCATGGAGCTCTGCAAGCAGGCTGTGGAACAGGAATATGCCTCTCCCTGGCCCACTCCTGTAGGAAGCCTCTGTTTTGAGGCTCTGTGCAGCCCTGCCGTGTCCTTCTGGCATAGGGAGCCAGGGAGAGAGAGAGCCTCAGGCTCTAAAACAAGATCCCAAGCTCTCAGCGACGGAGCAGGGGTTACGAAGAAACAGAAGATGCAATTCCTCTTCAACCCTCTTCATCCAATACACCTGCATCTGTAGACACCAGTAAAACCCAGATGCTTTGTCTCCGGGTCTTGTGTGAGAGGACGTGCTTCTACCGTTGTTCAGGCATCTTCTCGCTAACATTGTGGCAGCATTTCTGCCCTGAAGCAGAAAGACAATTCTCACGTTGTGAGGAAAAGGAAAAACTGTATTCTCTTTGCATGATTTTCATCGCTTCTAAGCTTCTTTTACTCTCTCCACATACACAGCAGGCGTGACATAAGAACACCGGCGTGCTTTGCAGCCACCATAGACAGAGCATCTTTAAAAAACAGTTGGCCATGAAACGCTTTCACCTTTCATAGCAGCAGAGGAGACAACCACAGTCTGGGGGAGGTGTTTTAAGAACAATCTGCTTTTGAGGCAATCTGGCTGAAGCAGAGCACATCAAGGTGTGATCTACCTCTCACTCATCTTTACACACACAAAGATGAGGAAGACACTGAACAGAACTATTTTTAAGGTTGGTTGCTACTGAAGCTAAGAGAGGGATGAGCAAAGGAGGAGAAAAACGCAATTAAAAACTGGTGCTGTCTTTGGGCATTACTCAGAAGGGCTGGTCGAGGCCAAAGCTTTCACAGGAAAAGTGGCTTATCTCCTGGCTTCCCAAATTGCACCAAAGGTCAGCTGAAGAGGTTCCAGGAGTTTGCCAGCTCTGTCCCTCTGTGGTATCCTTGGCAGACGGCTCCAGCTGGACTCCTTCCAGCTCTTCCCTTTTTTCCATTTTAGAGTATAGCTTGAATAAAGAAAACAAGATGAAGGCTTTCAAAGATAACGCTGTCTTTCACAAACAGATGCAGAACAAAGCACAGGAAATTCTGAGCAAAGTGAAAAATGAATGTTGTCTGTTCAAGGCTTATCTGGAATGAGTTAGCCTCTTACTGGACACATCTGAAACATCACACAGTACCGACTGCATCTGCAATGCTTGCTAACGGTCTTGTGAGGGGAGAAACAGGATGGACAGGAGTGGAAATTCAGCTGCCTTTAGCTCTCAGAGATGGAAACTCCTTCAGAGGTACTAGAAACATCACCTGCAAGTCAAGCTTGTCGCTGTCATCCCCTGGCGCCCTAAGCACAAGGCTTCTGGATCTACCTTTGACCGGACATCTCCTCCACGATACTAAATTCATTTGAACTGGGAAATGAAGGACATCAAAGGCAGCTTATTGAAAACACGTATTCAACCAATTCTGGATCCAACATCACATTAACTGCTTGTAATCAATCTGTGCTAGTCAAGACACAAAAAAAGACTTAAAAATGCATGCGCATTTGTTACGATGTAGAGCAATCTGCTATGACTTAACAGCCTACGTGCTAAGTTGTATGTATTTTTCAGAAAACATTCACCCACAAGCTTTGGGAAGTATCTGCTATGATGAACCTCTCATCATCATCAGTTACTGAAAGACAGCAGTTATTTCAAAACAGTTTCTTGGAGATTTTCAAATCAAAGAGATCCTACCAAACTGAAACGTGGAGGCATGAGCTCAAACCAATCTCCCTGGCTGTTAAGAGCCATGAAATGAACAGAACTAACTCCTGAAGAGTTTTGTTGCTCAGAAAGGCAACTGATTTTCTTGTTTTTTCACAGCAGGTTTTCTACATGCAAACGTGGGTTGATGACAACTGAAAGTAACACACAAATACAAGACAAAAATAGATACTCATCTATTGACATTTTCTGTTTACTCCACGTCACTACAAGGATCCCTAAATCCATTCTGATTGGCAACCACCTGCACGCCTCACAAGTCAAAGCCTGGGAACACAGGTAATGGAAGGTGTTTGAGGGTGAAGAGCAAGTTGCTCTGGCAGCTGTGTCAGGCAACCTGCCAAAGTGGCTGCTGTGCCCATCAGCAGTTCCAGCCATCTGTCACTCACCTCCACTTCTTCTTTTAAAACCACTTTGCTGTCAAGGTTGACACAAGAAGGTTTACAGCTCTCATGACATCTGCTCTGATTAAACCCAGCCTAATGGCCTCAAGAACATCCTGCTGGACCAAATATCAAACTCTTTCCACTCTTTCAAAGAGCAAGTTCTAAAATGCCCCACACACAAAGGAAAAACTACTGTCGAAGTTGTAAAGACACAAGACAGGCCCTTGAAGACTGAAAATGTATGCTCTCTAATACTCTGAAAGGGCTCCACAAAATGTAGTCTTGTGCTAATAGCTCAAAGCCAGAGCGTAAAAATAATTAGGAAAAGCCTCATTCAAACCCAAGCACAGACGCAGTTTCAGAAAACACAGCTCCCTCGGACTGACTACGGCAAACTGTGTTACAGAGCCTGAGCGTATCACTGAAACTTCTTTCCTTTCACTTGTGATACTGATTTTACTTCCTGTTGCATTCCTATTTTCTTAATCAACTAGAGTATGCTATTTCAAAGACTGACTGTTTCTTTCCCTGCTGTTTTTCTGGTTATACCCCTTATTGTCTGTCCTTCAAATTAAAAACACTAGTTATTTAACGCACAGTTTCGTTCTGCCAATCATGGGCAACAGGGGAGCAACAGGAATACTGCAATTTAAACCCTCTTTACAACAGCAGCTACGTATTCTGATCTGTAGACCTTTGATCTCCACGAGAACATTTCAATAAACACCAAAACCAATAAAAATAATGAGCACTGGGCATCAGACAGACAGATCCCCACTCCCATGCCTTCTGAGAACTACTGCCCTTAAACAGAGAAGCTCTGTGTTCACTTTTCGCTGAGCACACTGCTGGATTGCTGCCTTCTCCTGGTCTGTGCAAGGTCTGTGCAAGGTCTGTGCAAGGTCTGTGCAAGGTCTGTGCAAGGTCTGTGCAAGGTCTGTGCAAGGTCTGTGCAAGGTCTGTGCAAGGTCTGTGCAAGGTCTGTGCAAGGTCTGTGCAAGGTCTGTTCAAGGTCTGTGCAAGGTCTGTGCAAGGTTTCCAGCCCTTTCCATAGCATGATCCACGAGGCAAATAATGGTGTGGAACTGGATCATTTACACCATCTCCAGCAGCAGTTTGATTTTGTTTTGATTTCCATGTAAATAAGTTATCTCTTTACGTCTTCTTCACAGAAGAGCTTGAGGAAGTGGCCAGCATCAACCACGAGCTCCCATCTCAGCAGATCCCCGGCATGAACTTCAGCCACCCCAACCTGTCAGTTTGAAGGACAATGCTCTAAGCAGACCTCTCTGGTTTTTAACATCCCAATAAATATCTAGTCATTAATAATAACAATAATAATGAGCTTAAACTTCTTTATCTGCTAAAAAAATGGTTGAGTTGGAATCCAAAGAGATGCATCTCAGTATTGCAGTCAAAAAAAGGCAGCTTTGTATAAGTTACGTCTTCACTCTCATTTCTAAAATAAGCAAACCAGAACTGACAAAAGGTATCATTTTTGACAGAGCTGGCAATCCTACGAGGTAAACCCACCACCATTCTTTTGGTTATACAGCCAAAAAGGTGCCAGGGTGCAAATTTCGGCTGGGTGGTGATGTTATGGCTGCCAAAGACAGAAGGAAGCAGTTTCCTTGTCCCCACTTGAGGTGCCCCCCAGGCTGCTGCTACCAACAATAAATCCAAGGCAGCAGCAAAGCAGAGCGAACCTGAGACAAGGAAAACAAAATTGCTGTCCCCTGTTGGCCCTGTTGGAGTTAAGGCAAAGTTTTGTCCAATGCAATGAACATCAGTGGTGGGGGTTGGTTTGTGAGGAGTTTTTGCATCTTGTTTGGTTTTCTTTTTCAAAGAAATACATAAACCTAACACCTGTGCTTGTGAAAGTACTTTTCAATGAATTTTTAAGCTGTCTGTCTTTTCCTCTCCTATTTCTGGCAACTGTTGTCCCTTCTGGCATCTGAGACTGTGGTTAGACAAGACGACTGCACCAGTCCAAAGGCTGGGGTTAGGACAAGACAACTGAGCCAACTGAGCAGCTTGCTACTAGTAAAGGGGAAAAGTCCAGTCTCCTCCTCCTCCAGCTTTTGGTTAAGGTACTTCAGCCCCTCCTTTCCACCACATGAGCCTCTGATACTCAGCTGACCTCTCAATGAACTTGTGTAGTTCATTAAACTAGAAAAAAAAATATTTTCTTTTTAAAAATCACGTTTCCGAGCTACGCCTCTGCCACATGAGCACATTGAACCGGCTGTACCGCATGGGCAGACAAATGGCAGGGCCAGCACAAGATGGGAGGTGAAAGGAGGAGGATCACAGCCACCAGCCACTGCTGAACTCTCTCCCACCTTTCCTCACTTTATTTATTATAGGCCTACAATAACTCCATCTCTTACAGATTACACAAACGTCTCTGCAGATTCTTCATTGCCTTTTTCATTTTCCATTACCTACAATTAGCAATATGCAGGGAGGCAAAGATTATTTTTAGAATTACTTTGACTAGAAATATACTCAGGGGCAATTGCAACTCTTTTTAGATGGCCATGAAATGCAGTTTTAAGAAAATTAATTACACAGTTCCTCTGTTTCTCCGGTTAAAAAAAAAATATTCACTTCTCTTATGCGTGAGAGAAAAAGGATGACGGGTGTCCTGTGAGAGAAAATTTTCTGGCGGTCTTGCCAAACACTGAAATCGTATTAAGACAGGAGCACAATTTGGACATAATCAAATTGGGGAGAGGTCAGTGAGGGTGTAATTTGGCCTGCAGAATTTTTATAAGTGGTGATGATGGAAAAGGCAAAAAGAGCCTGTGTCAGCTGATGAACAAGCAAGTCCCTGGAAGGCTTGAAAGTGGATTCTGTTCTAAAAAACAAAGAAAGGAAAAGAGATTTGAAAATTTTCAATGGAGCCCAACCCCAACATCCTGTTATTTATTTGTTAATCTTTAAATTCACTTGACAGCAAGCACCAAGTGAAAGTGATGTCGAGTGCCATGACAAATCTGCTCAAACGCTTGTTTACTGAACCTTTTAGTTGATAACATCTATATTTAATCACAATTTAAAACTAGTCAAAAAGGCTGTTTACTCTGAATGTAAAGGGAAAACATTGCAAAGTTGAAAGAGGTATTTCTGTTTCTGCAAATGCATTTTAAAAATCCACTTACACACACAAGGGTCCTTGGCACACTTACAATCTTCTACTAAAGCTTAGGAGACAGACAGACATTACCCACCGTCAACAAATGCAATTTCACATCACTGATGGAGCAAAAAGCTCCCTAGACAAATGTTAGCATAAAACCTTCTTCCAGCATTTAATTGCAGCCTTGAGAAATAAGAGAGCTGGAGCTACCAGTACATTTGAACCAGCACAGCGAATGAAGCGGGCCACTTTCTCGTTCAGAATTAAAAGCCAGGTGGTGGCCCAGCCTACGTGTCTGCATCGGGGGGGAAAGGAGGCTCTGGGCACACAGGGGCACAGCTGAGACGGCAGCGCTTCCCTGAGGGCTGGGCTGTTTTCATCTGCGCAAGTGGGAAGAGAAGAGACACGGCCTCAGCCCAGAGAAGACATGGCTGCCCTGCTGGCGGCTGCCGCTGCACCCACGGAGTTGGCTTTTGGCAAATACTGCACGGCACGGAGCTGAAGCGCCTGGCTTTGCTGTGTTTAGGCACTTCTACCACATCTGTCACCATTTTTACACCACGCTTGGGGTACCATCTACAGGGCCGGGGAAAAGAGGTTTCACCAATAAACTGGAATCGGATGAACCTAGCCCTGATGCCACCTACCACTGGGCACTTCTGTTTTGATACGGTCTGCTGGGGAGCACATAGCGAGCCAGAAACCCCTGAAAATCTGTGTAGCAATGACAAAAAATAGCTATTTCCAGCTAGCACTGCTGCCTGCCCCAGCCGGCCTGGCCAGTCGGCACGGCAGCCAAGGGATGGGCAGAGCCAGGCACTGGAGCAGGGGCTGCTGCTGCCAGATCTGGCACCACTGTCTCACCACGGGCTGCCCCAGAGGCTCCCGGCTCTCTGCAGAGATGTTTCATTTTTGTTGGAGGCTCGATTTTGCCAGAAGTCACGTTATCCTTGTGTGGGAACAGCTGAGGGCAGGAGCAGACCTGCACAAGGGAGGAAGGGGCACCATAGCCATCCATGGACTGACCACCACCCCCCTCAAAGTGCTCGCACTGTTCCTTCTCCATTTAAAGAACACACCTAAAATGAACAAATGGCTTTAACAATCCTAAATGCAAAGTGAAATCTCTCAGAATAGCAATATTTCATATCGTTACTCATCTCTACTTATTAAACGAGCAAGACTTCCAACTTCTGCCTTGAACCAAAGCATTCCCTCAGGTACATTTGATTTCCCAACCACACCACATTTGCCATAAGCTTAACCCAGCTGGTATGTTTGGAAATTGCCAGGACACCTTTCTAGGGCAAATCTTAGCTGGTAAAAATGCAGTGTCTGCTTGAATAATTCTAACGTCTAGTTTGTCGTCTCTGTAGATGACGTAACCACTTTAAACAAGTAAACTTTGGCACTTTCTCCATTTACGAGACACTAACACTTCTGTATCACAACTATCTTCTTTATCCCACATTTAGAAAAAAGGAATTTAAAATCTTTTGTCATAAAAATCTGCTTTATGATACAGTCTTTAGAGGGCACTGGATTTAGTCTCATAAACAGAACGCAAGCAATAATTACATCTTTCATTGCCTTTTTTACAGCCTTATCTCACATTCTAAGCTACACAAGAAGAAAACGATTTCCCAAGGGAATTAGTTTCGCTTTTAGACGAGGATCGCTGAAAATTGGTATCACTATTCCAAACACCAATCCCTACTCTGAAAATCCTGATGCAGATGACAGGCAGCAGTAATCAAAATCGCTAAAGACGCCCCTCTGGGTTTTCCAGCGCACGACCTTGTTTCCATAATCAGAGTTTCAGTATCCCATTTAGGGCTGCAGAAGCACCTCCTTCCCATTCTATATTCCCACGTGCTGGGAGAGGAACACGTAGCAAACAAAGGCATATTGGAGGGTATCATTCTGTACTCTGCAAATATCTAGAGTCAATATATCCATACATACAACAGCCATCAGCCACCTGCTCACCTTTTTCTGAAATACTTCAGGCTGAGGTGGAGGGGGATAGAGTAAAGAAAGCAGAAAAACAGGATGAAAAATAAAACAGCTAAGCAAAAATTATCAGGAGAAAAGTAGATATATAAAAAAAAACCAGCAGGAGTAAGGAGACCTACAAATATACCCCCACCTCCCAAGCAAAACCCTGTTCCTTTAATTAGAACCACCCAAGTAACAGGGTTTCAGCCACAAAGTGAAAATGGCAGGATTGTTTTCAGGGTAAGAAATATCTTTACATAGGGAGGTGGAGACAGCCCAGGTATTATAATACATACAATCTCCAAAAGTAATTTGATTTTTTAATTATTTATTTTAAAGTTTATTTTTCTTTTAGTATTCAGAGAGGAGTGGAAGTTAATTGTCTCTGTGCCACCAGCAGCACATTTTAAAGCTTGCGGAAACTTTAGTACAGAAAAGATTCCTGTTAATGGGTCATCTCTGACATTTAAAATGAACTTGCTTTTTGCACTATCAAGAAAAGAGGCACCATTACTCCAGCTACCAAATCATTAACCATAGTCCTGTACCCAGCAGTTGAAATACCAGGTACACTCGTTTTCACATATTTTTAGTTGCAGCTTGGCAAATGCTGGCCAAGTAACTTTGTAGCACGTTTATGCAACTTGAAGCTTCAAGTCATAAAAAACTTCTTAAAGACACCAGTTGCAAGGGGCTGGTGCATATTCTACCTTCCTCTATTGCCAAAAATAAGTCGTTTCTACTGAAACAAATTACAGGTTGCAAGTCTATAAATAAATTTAAGAGATGACAGTTACAAAACCAGAACAAAGAAACTCTCTCAGTACTACAGATGGTGGCATTGAGATCAAATCCTGCTACCTAGTTGTTCGCAGGCCCCTGAGCTCTCAGAAAGGATCTGAGACCAATTCACACTTCCACATCGAGCAAGGCGCTCGGTGAACTTGAATCCCCAGCTCAGACCTCTTCTTCCCACTCCTGGAAGTGGTTAAATTTGCCAGGTACTGGTAGGTGACCTATTTGATTTTCAACAGCTGAAGGAGCAAATATCCTTTAGAGTTCACTAGGGACAGGGTTGTGCAGCACAAACCCTACACTTTCTTTTATGCTTGCAAGGCAGAGCACCCTAACCGAATTCAGGCCAGGGGAATCCAGCTTTAGAAAGGCACTGAACACATTTCACTTCAAATTATATCAGCTTAATTCCTCCTGTTCCCCTCTCTGAGGGCTCTGGGTACTGAATATTAATAGAGAGATCACTCACATAAAGTTATATTTAACTGCACACAACCTTCTGGGGTAACATGCAAGGAACACTGTTTGGGGACTGCATGTTGGAACAAAGGACATAGGCAAGGAAATATTTTTGATTCCAACAATATGAAATCACAGATCTAAGGCTCACCCTTAAAATACTACATTTCCCTACATTTAGAATAGCTTAGTAAGTTCTTAGGACGATCTGCTTTTTTTCTCAGTCCACAGAGACTTGTAGATTTGAAAATACACGGCTATGATTTTTTAGAAGACATAGCGAACAAATTTAAAATGGGTTTTCTTATGTCACCACACAGTATCAATCCTTTTTCCTTTTGCAAATCTTTTTTCTCTCGTATAATGAAATATTCTTCCAAATGTCAACGGATCAAAAAAAAAAATACTTTTGGACAGCGATGTTGAAATAGAGCAGCACTGAGACAGGACGTTTAAAGAATCATTTAGGGAATAGAAAGAGTAACACAGAACACCATTCTGGCTTGGGGCAGGGGGGGAGGAGGAGAAAAAGCACCGAACGCTACAGTACTCAGTGGGCAGGCAAACTCTGCAGCCACGAACCGTGTCACTGCCAGAGGAAGCCAGTGGATGCTCCATGGCTGGTACCTTCATGGACACAGCATTCCCAGCCAACTCACTTTTCATCTAAGCTGCCTTTGGAGAAACTAGACACCATAAAAACCTCAGTCATCCTGTAACCTGGCACACCATCAAAGCCTACTAACACACAATTACTGTGCTTCACGCCTTTAGACTTTTTTTCCTTTGACTAAACAAAACCCCCACAATGGAATAAGAAACTTTCCAAGAGAAATTATGTTTGACAGAAGATCAATGATGCAGAGACGTTGGAGGGGAAAAAAAGCCAGCGCTGTTTTGTGTACACCTCCAAGCTTATTAATGGCTTGCTGCTAAAGCTAGATGCCCCTTCCCATCAGATCAGGATTTGATATTATTACTGAACTCAGAAGTCTGAGGTCTTCTTTAATCACATTAAGGAGTTTGCAATTTCTTACGCAACACTTTACCATGCTGCCTGTAGTTACCCAGCCATTCCCCAAGGTTTGGGCCTCCTCCGTAGTAACATTCAGTGAAAACTGCACTGAAATCTGACTCACCATGTCAAGCACACCAGCTACATATAAATATGAATAACCTACCAAGTAAGCTTCCAGCTGCTGCTTTAATGCATTAGCAAATGTATAGTCATGCACATGCCTAAAAGGAACTGCCATAAACCTCCATAAAGAAACAAATAAGCTCTTGTGAGCGAAGAGAAAACCGTAAGCCGGCCCAGAAACGTGAATCCTGCTAGTCATCACTTTCCAGGCTCAAGCCAGCATGACAAAGCCTTTTCAAGAAAGGGCCCTGTGTCAGGGAGTGAATCTCCCTGAGGCACAATTTATATTCACCTCTCAGGACACCTGGGCTTTTTTAAGCAAGCTGTAAGGGAAGGGGGAGTGACAGATAATAATTGGCCAAAGGATTAAATAAATAAAATTAAACTCCTTTGAAGCCCCTGTCATCTGGGCTTGTCTGCATCTCCTTTTACAACCTTTAAACAACTCTGTGAACTGCTAAACTAGGGGAGTCCAATGTCCTAGTGTTTGTGCCCTCTCAGTGCTTTAATTTATTTTTTTAATGTGGGTTCTATGATACTTCACCTCTGGACAACAGACAGCATGGGCGGAGATCACTCCAGAGACAGACTTTGGTTAGATTTGCATCTACACGACACAGAGGAGGTAAATTCTACCTGACTGTCCTACCCCAGGATACCTGCAGGCAGTCACCTCTAAATGGATACCCTCTCTGACTACACACTCAGCACATCTGAGAGCAGGCAGACCAGAGAAACCTCCTTTTCTACCAAAGGGCAGCCTCTCCCTGTCCTCCTGCCTGACGCCTACCCTCCATCCTATCCTCAATCAGTTTACCAGAAACCATAACACATCATCTGTTCAAACAGGGTATTTTAAGCACCTCAGAAAACAGTTGTTCTGTGCAGATCTGAAGGGCACAGTGCATGCCAGATGCTGCACTCATCTCCTTCCTCGTTCCAGCAGAAGAATCGTACTGAAAAGGACTAAGGCTTTCCAGCGGTTCCGCAGAGGCAACTCACCGTTCACTGCCTTCAGGCTCCCACTAATGCCATCGCCATGCTGCCGCTTCTGTGCATTCTTGAACTCCTTCAGAGATAAATAAAGGACTTTCCGCACCACCCTCTCCTCTGACCAGGGAATCCCATCGCTGTCATCCTAAAGAAGATGGAAACAGAAAGGAGATGTTAGTTACATGCACCTGAAATAACATCAAAACAAACAAAACTCAAAAGCCTAGGGCTACACAGATTAATTTTTATTTAAAAATATATATATATTTAGGAGAAATTGAAGAAAAATACTGTGTAACAAAATGCAACCTAAGCTTGATCAGTCTAACAGAGAATAAAAGCTTAACTATTATCATCAAATCAAGCATTAGTACCTCTAATCCTTTATCCTGCAAACTGCAGTAGCCATGTACCAAGGTGACAGGGAGTGAAACTTATTAGTTAAAATCCTCATAATGAATCCCTTACAGAGAAATTCATCACAGCCAGGAAGTGCTTTCCCAGATAATTAAGAGGAGGGAAAAAACAAAACAAAAACACCCACAAACAACACATTTCTACAACGTTCAGTTTAGTTTAAGAAGCAAGTTTTGTGAACCAACTTCTCTTGTTGCCATTTTGGCCTTGGTTTGTGCCTCTTGGCTCAGGATTATTTTTTTCTCTAGTTTAGCGATTGGAATTTATTGCAGCGTTACAATGAAGTTATTCTGAATTTATCTCAGCACAAAGCCAAGTGGAATTTGGCCCACAGGGCATATGCTTTCTACTTTATTTTTAGGAGACAAATGCTACATTGTCAAAAGGAATACTAGTGTATGTCATATTTAGTACTTGCTTTAGTTAAAAGATTAATTCCCTGGAAAAGCATTTCCCTAAAGCCTTTCGCATTCAAATAAAGTAAGTCAGCAAATTGATATAAAGACATAAGCGAGATCAGGTAAGTCATCACACTTTCATAAGCCTTATAATTGTCTTGGGGTCTTTAAAAATCACTATTTGAGAGTTCTTGCCTTTGAACTCCTCAAGGGCAAGAAAAAAGATTAACATTTCTAAGGTAAGCCTTACTTAGGTAAGAGTACCACAGCATACTGGAAAATGCACTGGAAACCCTAAAAGCCCCATCAGCGATCCCATCAGAAGGCAGGAGAGTTTATACCACCCTCCATGGCAAAGAAATGACCGACGCCATCAACTTAAAAAATAATTACAAAAAAAAGCATAGTTTAGGATGACCAGTGACAGCTTTTTCTTTGCTCCTCTAGTAAGATTTTGGCATTCAGCTGGTGAATGGTGATAAAAAAATATTTCCTCCTCCCCAAAAAATCGTATGACAAATTACTTGGCAAAAAAAAGAGCAACACAATGAGTGCAGTGAAAGCAGCCGGCATTTTGGCAGCGGGATGTGCTTTTCGCACGGAGGACAAGCTACTATACTTTGAAGAAGGCTGAGCTATGCCCAGGGAGCTTTAAAGTGCAGGCAACTCTGGGCCAAGAAAGAAAATTTTGTAACCCAACACCCACAGCAACCAAAAAAAAAAAAAAAATCTCTGGGCAGGCATTTTAAAAGGACCAGTACAACCCGTTATTTTGTCAACAGAGGTTTACACAAACAACTCCAGCTCACCATTTTGCTGCCAATGCAACTTCAGCCCTAACGAGAAGTGACACTAAACACGAGAGGGCTGCAGCCTGCTCTATTTCAACAAAGCTTGCCCAAAGACACTCCATTTACATTCCCACCGACAAGGGCCTGGCAGAACATCACACATTTCTGTTTTCACAGAAACTACTTACTAAACCCTCCAGGAATCGCACTTGGTTCAGAAACAGCCAGAAGCACCTCCAGCACCTGTCCACATTGCAGATGCAGACCTGCGGACACCACTCACTCCCTCCACTGGCCTTTGTACAAATGAAACAGAAACCCTGACGAGGGACAACAAAACCACCACCCTGTTTTTATTTACCTTAATCCAGGCATACACAAGACCTGTGCACCAATGGAGCCCAGTTAACATAAGGCATACCCAGAGACACGCTGCTTTCTTGAGCTCCTGTCAGCCTGAGGCCTCTCTCCTGTGAAACTCCAGGCCCGTCCCGATGCCACGAACAAACCCCTTCCTCCACCAGACCCTGTGATCCTCAAGCAGCTGGAAGTTGCATGAAAACACCTAGGGCTTCCTGATTTGACTGACCCTTTTATCCCAGTTAAAAACACAGAAAAAAAAAATACAAAAAACCCCAACAAAATAATGAATGCCACCAAAATCAACTTTGTCACAACAACTCCCTGCAAGGAGCACATGGTGGCTTGAGTGTTTCAGCAGTGACAAGGTGAAAGATGATGACAGGACTCATCTTTAAATCAGCATGTGCCAGCAAAGAGTCCAACTGCAGCGCATGAGTGACCGCTGGCAGGGACACGGTTCCTCCTGCAGGAGAGAAGATCATCACCACACACGCGAGGTCTCTCGTCTAGGCCACTCTCCCCAAGTATTTCTGCACATGGCCTGAAGTCACCTCCCTCTCCTCAAACAACATGCTGAATGGCATGCAGCCCACCATCCTATCTTCTGAGGGACAAGGCCACCAAGATGTCTTCCTGGTGTCAGCTGGAGACTCCAGCCCTGCTGCAGGAGATGCTCCTGCCTTCCCACCAGCCTGGGGGCTGCACAGACCACAGTGTCACCAGTGAAGAGGTGGGTCCCAGGAGGCAGGAAAATAAAGTCCTCCCTCAGCAGTCCCTGAAGCAACACCACGCTCAATTTGTGGAGCTATAAAACTCAAAGCAAGCCATATTGGCTTCAGCCCCCCTCTATATCAGCAGCACTGACCAGAGAATGAACACAGGAGAGTCTCCTACACTAGAGCTCCCACCAGACCCGGCTTGAAAACAAGGACCTCAAGTTCCCCAATGTCAGCAAAGTAAGGGGCTAAACCGCTGCCAACACCCGCATTCACACGGCTCCATACGAAGGAGCAATAAAAAGGTTTCACAATTGTCAACAGCATCTTCCCCCCGAGCTTGCGACACAAAAGCGGCCGCAAGCTGGAGAGCAGCTGACTCTGAGCCCAGCTGAGCTGCTGCTCTGCCGGAGACACAGCTCCAGCTCCCGACGCATTTAACCATAATTACATGGGTCAGATCGTCTTTGTCTTGTCACGCCAGTGGAGGGAGAGCCGCCGCATGCCCCACTCTGCACTCACACCACCACCAACAGGAAAAGTTCTCTCACTTTAGGAAAACAACACACACATAGAACCATTTGGAAATATCCTCAAGTGAACGCCTTGAGGAATTTAATCTATGTAACTTCTCAAAAGCAAAGAAAAAAAAACCCCAAACATCAAAACTCCTCAAAGTGACTGACTTGATCGCTGCCTTTAAATGTTCCACAGGGAGTAGAAATTTGATAATAGATGGCTCTCAGGGCTGGCAGAGACGGGTATAATATTATGCAACAGCTGGAACTCAAATTCAGAAAAATGTAGGACAGAATTAAAGAACAATTTCTGCAACTGTGCAAGTAACTAGCCATTGAAACGACTTATGGGGAACTAACAGATTGTTCATTCTTGAGTTAGACCCAAAAGGGGCTGAATAACATTTTAAAGTGTACGTTCATCACCACAAGCCCACAGCCCTCACTGTGCAAGTCAGCCAAGATGATTTCTGCCTCCCAACCTGACAACAAGATCAGTTTATAAGCTCAGTAAAAAAAGTAACAGGCACAACCAACCAAGGAAGCCCTGAGGCAGAATTAAGAAACAGAACTGCATCATTTCCTTTAAGCTGTTAAAAAAATTAATCATGCCACCTTCTTTGTTATGCCTTTTCGGGGAATCACACATCATTTATATCTAAACTTCAGCTACAAGGCCAGCCAAGCAACTGTTCAGCAAGTTCAGTTTGAGGAGACAGGGAAGAGGAGCACGAAGAGAAGCACAACCTCTCTTTAGCTCCCCAGTAGGTTCCTGCACAGGAGGTGACCTTGTGGGGAACAGAGCAGCTCTTTTCCGCGCTACCTGGCTGGCCATTTGCTTTCAGCTCCACAGTGCTAGACGTGATGTTTGTAGAGAAGTGTAACTGGCTACTGCCACATACTGCTAATTTGGGAATATATATATACATACACACATACGTGCGATTTTACTATGCACAAAATTAAATGTATATGATACATTAACTACACAACATATATATTAATGTGTCAAACCTAAAATATGTACTACTAATAAATATTACATACATAAATATAATTATCTATATGGGTATCTATAAATAACGCACATCAATATATAACATCTTTGCAATGAGATCACAATATGCACCCCTTGCACCTTTCACCATTCACCTACAGCTCAGGTGCTTGCTCGTGGTGCTCCAGCTGCCTGCCTTGCACATGTGGCCTGCACGTACCCTTCCTATTTCTGAAGTTACATGTGAATCTTGAGAGGAAAAAAAACCAAAAAACACAAAAGCAAAGCAGGCAGAAGTGCGAGGCAGGCTTCACGCCGCCTCCTGGGTAGGTGAAACGTCAGCCTGAAGGAGCGAGCGCTGCTGCATGCTGCTCCGCTCCACAAGATACAGCAGAAGCGTTCCCAACTTGAGCTTTGCCCTTTGTTCATTCATTACCAGCTACGATATCCTCCAGCCTGGCCCGGCCTTGCCTTAACCAAACAGGAGTCACAGGTCACAGGGTAGAAAAGAAGTGGGAAGAAGGGAGAATGCATGCAGCACTCCACGTTATTTGTTTTACTTTCATGTCAATACTTTTAACAGCAGCGATGGTTTTATTGGAGAAGTCAGGACTTTGTAAGGTACAAAGATACTTCTAAGAATGTGCGTTATGACTCAGTGGGGCTGGCGTGTTTCCAGCTCTCTCTTTGGGTCTTTCCCAAGCACACATCTCCTGACCCCATTCTTCATGCCAGGTTGCAGAAAGCAAACCAACAAAACACAAACCCCCTATTTTTTTCTTTTTCCAGCACCGCAGCCAATGCTCAGCTAAAATCACTGTGGCACCCAATGCCCTAAATGAATATGCTTTCATGGTTCAACAGCCCCCAGAGAGTCTTTCCCACAGATGTAAGAAGGTCATTTTGAAGCAATGGGAAAAATAAACTACACACTTCTACCCTTTCCTCAAGGATATTTTTGAAGGAGAACTATTTCAAAGGGTAGCTTTTTTCTGTGTTTAGTTAGCAACAAAACATGTTTTTCTGCATGAAAAACAGACAACACATTTTCAGAGATCATATAAATTACTTCTCAGTTGAATGACCAAAATGGAAATTTCTGTTTACTAGATTCAAGACCTGCAACGGATTTTTGCCTTTTGGCCGTACATTATCAATGGAAAACAGTTATACTTGTTTTTTCTCTAGAAGTGAGACCTAAGAGAAATCAGTGGAAAACCTAGATATGCCTTCCAAGGCTGAAAGAGATCTTCTGTGCAGTCTTGGGCGAGTTACCACTAAGCGTAATTAGCACACTTGAATTCATTTACAAAGCCCGCTTCCTCAGTATATGTACAGCACAGCGTGGACCTCCCGAGAAAGTGCAAAGCCATAGTCCTTTATCAACACACGTATCTCCCCTTCTCACATTGTATCACAAAGTCCCATCAACCTTCTCACCACCCCAAACCTGCATCATACTCACAGGGGGAAACCCTGACCTCAACCCATCGGTGCAAACTCCCTCTCTACCTAAAAGCAGGAGAGACTAGGCCATTTCACAACCAGACGGCAGCAGCTCTTCTCAGCAGAAACTCCTAGCTGAAGTTTACACTTCCAGAGTAATAAATTGAAACCAGACTCTAATATATTCAACAGAAGCTATATAAATATTTTTGGCTCCTTCTGGCAGCTATCATGCTGCTTGGACTTCGTATAGCCAAGCACAGCATCGTGCAACCTGGCTATATCCATATATACCCACAATGATATCCTTGCAGTCTTTTGCTTACTATCAAGGTCTCTCCACTTCCTTCTCCTCTCAGCATAAAGTTCACACTTACTTAATATTTAACTATCCAGAGAGGATGTAGCAGTTTCTCATTTAATACAAACTGCTTATATTCAGTGAGAAAAAAATAAAACCTTATGAATGGCTTAAGTTGATGAAGATTGATACAGCTTGGAGACTTAATAGTACAGTGACTCATGCCTTCTGGAAAATGTAATCTGTTCTGTCTAGTTTAGGAAAATAGGTCATGTTTGAAAAATGTGCTAACTAACATGAAGAAAGGGGAGATTTTCTTTATTAATGGTTCTGTTATACTATTTAAGTGTATCTGGTAATTAGAGAGACTTTTTCCTCATACTTCCAGAAAACTTCCCCAAAGAAGGCGCATAACATCACAGCTCCTGACTAGCAGAACCAATGCTAACACCACAAAGAAACGACAGAAGAAAATAAAAATCTCTCTTCCTCCTGCTTTAGCACGCCTCCTACAGCTTTTATCCTCTACAATCTCCCGCTGCTTTGCGCTCATTCCCCAAATCTTACTGCACCGGGGATTGCGTTTCCTTCGTTCACACCAAATTCTTCCAAGAGCAACATGGGAGAGAAACACTCTGGTTTTTGGGTCACTAAAGGCCTCAGGCGCTTTTGAGCCCAGTAAGCTTCAACCCGCTCTTGCAAAAATACATTAGGGTAGATGAGTTACCATCAAAATCTGCAAACAGAAGTTCCTAGCTCCCAGAATAGAAGCACACAAGAAAACCCGTATTTCGTAACTTTATTTTAAGCCCAATAACGAAATACTTTAAAATAGCAGGTTCTTTCACATAAACTCAGAGGCCTCGGCAATGTTTCTGTACCTCTAGAAAACTACTAACTCAATATGAAACTAGTGAAAGCTTATAGTATTACATCACCAACCGTTTCCCATGCTGGTCTACCAAGATAAACACTTTAAAATATAAATAAATAAAAAAGCTAAACCCAAACAAATTCAGAGTAAAACCAAAGTCTAAAGTTTCCTATCTTATCAACTTACAGCAGGCCTTCAGCTCGAACCACCTCTCACCAATAGCAGTGACTCCACAGTCATGAATTTCTTTAGGCCAGACCAGGAATCTAATCAACCATTTTGTAACCAGAACACCGGAATTTTGAGCTCTGATGAGAGCCAGTAGCACGCAGAAGCCAGCCCCAAAAACCCAAGTGCTGGAAGAAAGAGGTGTGAAGGTACAAGGTAATGACACAGCCCGGAGGAGTGGTTTTCATAACCAGCTTAAGGGAATTCACCTGGCACCACATGGGATGCACCTGCCCCAAGCCCAACGCTAGCAGTAGCCCATGTGTGGCCATTTCATGAGCATGACTGGGGAGAAGAGTAAAAATCTCACCCCAAGACAAGAAAAATGATTTTTTTCAACCAGATCAGCACCCTTATTACTTTAGGAGAGTGAAAGGGAAATATATGGGTGGGGATATATCTGTTAGAGGGACAGGGCCTGCAACCTTTCAGGTAGGTCACAGCCTGGCAAGGTATAATCTCCTGTTTGACCATCACCTGTAGCCAATTTATGCCCAAGAAAAAGCTCTGACTTTATAAACAGGTTCCTTACTTGGTGCTCTGTTCAAAAAAGGGAATGTCTCCTAAACTGCACATTGAATGATCTTTGCAAGGGTACGCTGTACACAGCTACTTGCCTCCCAGGCAGAAACCAAAATAATTTAAGCATCATTGCCCATGTAGGCAAACAGGTCTAAATCCTTCTCAAAACCAAACCAACAAACCTGATGGGGGATGCTCATGATGCACACGTCTTCACCTCTCTGAAACACCACAAAACAATGTACACTTATCTTTGATTACAGACTACTAAAAACTACAGCTGAAATTGGATTAGAAACTTTTGCTGAAAAACAATTTATTGCATAACACAGCTCTGACAGCCCGAGTTTCTGGCCACCAGCTGAGCCTTTATAAAAATCTGCTGGGCAGCTGCCAAACCAGCTCTTTGAGTCTTGGCATGTCCGACATCTGAGACAGTAGTCAAGGCAGCCACATGTCCTGTGCCATCCGCAGCCCTGCACTTTTACGGTTAAATGGTACCGTCAAAGAACAGAGTCATATGAGCCATTAAACAGAAAAAGGTAAAAAAATCTCCTGCAGCTGTGGATCTGACAACTCTGATCATGCTGCAGAAGACCGAGAGCCACAGCAGGACTTTTCTTTTTCAGGATCTGGTATTAATTTGAACATAAAAGTAGCTTATTAAGAAGAGGGGGAAAAAAGAGAAGCAAGAAATGGTAGCGTGCTCCAAAAAACCCTCTGCACTCCTAGCTGAAAAAATCGCTGCCATTTATAAATTTCACATTCCAAATATTCTTACTCTGTCTCCGGCTCTAATTAAAACTGTCCACCAAGTACACTTCAGATAGACACATAAAACCCAGTATGCACAAAGAGCATTCAGCAGCTCTAGATAATTAAATTCAAATATATGCTTTCTAATTAATTTCATTTTGATTCAGTTCATATTTTTATAAGGTATTCAAGCTCCAGTATGTAACCATACGAATACAGTCTAATAAAAAAGTGTTTTCTGCCATTTAAATGTCTGCTAATAAGACCTACAGATGTGAAGTTTGATATGGCTAATCCAATCCTGCTGCATATTACTAATTATCTTAAGACCTTTTTCCACCCTCAAAGAGAAAACCTGATCCTTCACCTGAAAAATAGTACCCACCTCTGCATGCCAAAACAGTGTCAAGACAGTAGAGAAGAGAGGAAGACACAACTCAGGTGTTATAAATTTGTCTTCAATATTTCTACGGGAATTTAAAGAGATCTAATTTTTTTGGCATCTCAGTGTCTGAAAGGTCAGTGGTATCAATATTCTAGAGAAGCCGAGGTCCTGTTTCTGTGCTTCGCATTTATCCTCACAAGTACAAGAGCAAGTCAGCACTTACGCCATTTCTCTGGTAGGATTCTGGTACCCGGATGATGAAGCCTCACCTCTAATAGGAAAAGATCTGCTCATCTATCTGGTTTCTAGGAAAATAGCAGAATATACCAGCAAAAATGTGCATGTGCCAATAAAAACTTACCCTGATGTCTCAGAGAAGTAACTACACTAGCCCAAAGCCTATGGAGTTTAGCTGTTATTTAACAGAGCTGTGTGTCCATCAGGAATGTGATGCCCTCACAGGCTTGAGGTCCCCTTGCAGACTCAAGTCACCAAATCACCTTGCACCAAGCACAGTGACTCACTCCCATTTAGGCCTTTCCAGTATGAATGGGTTGAGCTGGTTTAAAGGTGAAAGGAGAGGAAGACTTGGCTTATCTTACTTTGATGGCACTGCAGTAGAGCTTACTTAATGAGTAACTCCACCAAACTCCTGCAAGACCACCATGGTCAGCAGCGGGGTGAGAGGCACTGCCAAAGCCAGGGCATGCCAAACTCTACCCGCAGGGTAACTCACACAGTGTCGGACCTGCACATTTGCATTCATCTGACCCAAAGCAGAAGTCCCCTGCCTTAGCTTGGTAATCACAGAATTACAGAACAGTAGGGGTTAAAAGGGACCTCTGGGGATCATCCAATCCAACCTCCCTGCTAAAGCAGGTTGACCTAGAGCAGGATCACCCATGTTTAACCTGGTTTCCTCCTCTTTCACATCAGTCTACGGGATACTGCTCATTCAGTCAACCACCGGGTTTAAAAGACTGCCAAAAGAAAACCCATCAACACATCCTGTCAATCTTTAAACCCAGGAAATCTCATGATACTGAGGCCTGAATCAATTTTACTGAACCGGATGAGGAACTAAATCAGTGGTATCGACATGGGCTCCTGCGCTGGATGCACTGATGCCGTGCTAAGAGCACAATGTGTTGATCTTGCGTGATATATCACCCAAAAAGTGAGATTTTTATCAGACACTTTTTGTCCTTGTTTACATTTCTGACTGGCAGAATATCTATTAAAGTTAGGGGAAGAAGTATTCATTGAAGCTGGGAGAAGTAAACTAAACCTGTGCTCTTGGCTCGTAAGCCAATTAAAGAAGACATATGACAAGAGTCTAAAGCCACTCTAAACGTATTTTCAGGTCAGTTTAGTTACATCAGCAAATCTTCTGCTCAAAGATAAGCTATATAATCAGTGAAAACTGCAGCTCTAAAGCTTTACCAAGCTCACCCTTCACTATTAAATGTATTTGACTTCCTAAATATTACCCAGCACTGGAAAGCAAATAATTTGAAGTTGCAGCCGATTGCTCAGGGTACCGAAGTCAAGAATTTCAGACAGAGCAAGGCTGAAGCGCTGCTCTGCCACAGGCAAGCTTCAGTTCTTGCCGCAATTTAAAACACGAGGGAGGAGGAAGAGCTAATAATGGTTACAGGCAACTCTAAGATCTGGCCTGATTTGCAAAGCCAGGCTACATCTCCCCTGAACTGTTCAATTGAGAAGGTAACAGGCAGCTGGGAGGTTTGGCGGGGCAGGGGGGGGAAGTTCTTTCTTATGGAGATAGCAGGGCTGTCCTGATTGCACAGAATGATTTTTTTAACACACAGGTGTTTCACAACAACCGGATCTGTGTTAAACTGATAAGGAAAAAACATAACCAAGTACTTTTGACCTTCCCATGATCTTTTCCTTTCTTTAAAAAAAAAAAAAAATAAAAGGAAAAAAAAAGCAACAACAATTCTGTGTGAGAACTTTGAAAATAATGGCACAACCCTTTTTCCTTGGCTTCTGCAGGTCCCTGGGCAGGCAGTGCTGGGTCAGTGGCAGAGCAGCAGGGCAGTGGTGATGCTCAGGCTGGGTGCCAGGTGCCCACTTGCCAGCCAGGGGTTCTGCAGAGAACAAGTCCCTCTGCTCCAGAAGAACTTGTTCGGGTTGGCCTTCAATTCCCACAGCCCTCCTCCGCTCCCTGATCAATGGCAACATTCAAACTTTACTGAAGATATCAGAAGTACATCAAAGACAACCATTAAGCTTTTAAGTGCACTAATTGACATTTTAGCACTTACAAATCCATGTGTTCTATCGCTCAATTTAAGAGACTCGCTTCCCCGCCTCATCAGAGTTCCCCGTGTTTTTATCAGGCAGAGGGGGATTTTCAAAGCTGGTGGGTTGTTGTTTTTTTCTCAGACAGGATTTTAGAGAATTCAAATTACAAATATAATGCACTTCAAAAAGTAACACATTTCACAAATTTAAGAGCTCTTCCATACAAGCTGTAAATGGCATCACAGCTATAACTCACGGGCTTCTAAGCTCCAGTGATTTCTGCAGCTGTTAGGGCACATCGAAGCCAAATCATTGTTACCTTCACACCACCACAACTGAAAAACCCAGCTATGATATTACAAACTGCATGGTGTGACATGGAAAAGGGCGGGGGGCGGAGAAAAGAAAGAAAAGAAAAAAAAAAAAAAATCCCTGGGTGATTTTTCCATTTCTTCTTTCTTCCTTCACAAAGCTAGCATCAAACAGACACTAAACTGCGAGTGACTGCTTTAGGTTTTCCTACAGTGGCTACCCCACAAACAGCATCCAGGGAAGCATTTCAGAACCACCCCCACGGATGCTGGAAAATCAGAGGATCCATCAACCCCCCTCCTCAGGTATGGTGACTTACAGCAGACGAGCTGCTACCCAGAGGACAAGCCCAGCCTCTGATTGTAGAAGAGCATCTCAATGACAGCAGGTCTGGACCCTTCTCCTATTACTGTCACATAGCAACATGTTCACCTTCTGTTCTGTTAGAGAAATCCTCATTCAGTCCTAGTATTTAAAGCAACAAGAAAGATCAAATTAAATTCTCAGGGTTTTAAGCCGTTCAGTTCATCGCTAGATCTATTTTCAGGTCTGCGGCTGCCAGCCACCCCCACAGAATCTGCGCGCTAAAAAAGGCTTTTGACAGGCTTGTTTATACCTTCCGCAGCAATCAAAGGCAAAACATTACAAATCAAAGTACCAGGAGACAAATACAGTACTGTGCCTAACAGAAACCTCAAAAAGCTAGCCAGCAGCAAACCTGCCGCTCGCCGAGCCCCGCAGAGCACTACGAGATAACGCAGGAAAGCAGAAATGGATAGTTCAAGGAAGAACAGGCTTGTGCTGTACGGCTGCAAACATCTGCAGGCAGGGCCTCCGAAGCACCCATCCATCAAAAGAAGTGGATGCAGCAGTGCAAGACAAAGAACAGACGAAATCACTCGTTTTCTCCAAAAGTGCCACAGAGGAAAGGTTATAATTAAAGATTTCCAGTTTAAAGATCGCAAGGGACTTTAGGTTTTTTACTGATTATCAGAAGAACACCCAGGAAAACAAGCAGGCATGGACAGTGTACAATATTTTTGCAGCTGGGATTTAAACGGAAATGCAAAGAGTGTGTTTTGGATCCAAGGCAGTTACTCGACACAAGGCAGTTGCCCCCAGCAGGCCATGCCTTTCCTTAGAGAAGGCAAAAATCACAATTTCTATTCAAGTCTTCTCTATGTTGGACACATGATAAGGACAGAGTCAATCTTCCTCAGTGATACACGCTGTGAACTGCATCACCCATACTTTAGCAAACCCACCACGTCAGGGAAGCATCCGAGATGTACGTTTAAAATCACACTCCAAAGAAATTTAGTGGTATGCCTTCGCTACTGTGTTCCTTTAAACCTTTCACCTCTTAAACTGCGAGTTCAATGTCAGATTATAAACATCATAAAAGCTCATAAAACCCAATCATAAAACTGCCAGCTCATTTCAAGATTATTTGCTCTTAACCTTGCAAAAACATCATGAGCAGTGTAAGAATTGCATCATCTCTCTGCAAACTCCGACCTCTCTTCATCTGCATCACGCTGAGGTGGCTGCAGATCATCCTTTTGGTGTCAACTGTAATGAGCAGGCCTTGCAGCCTTACCTTGGGAGACAACCTTGCCAGGCGAGCATCGGAGCCCATCACCCTGCTAAACCATCCCGAGCAGCACCCCCAACATCAGCTTCTGACAAAGTCACCTGCTACTTCACCTTCCTCTTGCAAAACCCAGCTTTGCATGTTACCAGCACAACTGACAGCAACATGAAAACCTCCTTCAACTGCAGCAGGAGCCAACAGCAAGTTAGGATTTTGGGGCATCTCTATGGGCCTCTCCATTCCACACAGCAGTGTCTACCTCCAGCCTTGCCAGAAGCCAAGCCAAGCAGCACGGCAGTTGCCCAGAGCGGGCAGAAGCACAGGCTGAGATACACCTCCCAGGCACGGTGAGCATCAGGTGCCGGTGTTGTGCATTAGCAGTAGGAAAAGAGGCAGCATTTCATTATTTGGGCTGGGTTTCCTGCATGACCAGCCACATCATTTCACTCCTCTCTACGGAGAAGGCTGTGGGCTGGATGGAAGCTGGCTGTTAGCTTCTCTGTGGAAAAGCACAGGTTTAGCAAAATGAAATTGTCACGGGGGTCAAGGCAGAGCAGAGCTCCTCAACAAGTTTCTGCCAAAATATCCCAGGAACTGGCTACATCATACCTAGTGTAATGTCCAGCGAGGCCACAGTGAAGCAGTGCTTTTGAAGGCAGACTGTGATCAAGTCTGGATTCATAGGACAGACCATGCCCACTCCACCTACAATAAACTCAAGCTGATCTCCACACTTCAAGCACACACCAAACCACTCTGGTTTTTGGCTTTGCTGTGCACTTGCAGAAGGCGAAACAGGAGAGTCAGAAAAGGACAAGGAAAAAAAGTAAGAAAACAGAAAAAAAAACGAAAAAGACAAACCTAAAAAGACTGGCTTAGAGAGCAGCATTACTTTTTCAGGCACGGATTAGCTCTTGCAGCCTCTTGGCAAATGAGATGGCAGCAGAGAATAACCCAGGCAAGTTTTGGAGCTGTGTTTCTGCTTATTTTAATTTGCAGCCTATTGATTTTACTGTTTTGTGAGCTCACTCATGAGTAATATTAGAACTGGAGGCCGAATGCAATTATGGACTGGGCAAGGCAGACACACCCATCCAAAGAGAGCACTTCCAGCCTCCGCTCCCAGCAAATCAAGCAGACTGGCCACAGCCCAGCGCCGGGCCTGCAACGCTGTGTACAGGCAAAAGATTAACCATCCTTCATAACAGGCCATTGCAATTCCTTGTCAAACCTCCCTGGTGGACACAAGGCAGGAGGGGACAGAGCAGTGATGATGACAGACCCTGTTGTAGGCAGGCACAAACTTGGGAGCTCGATTTTGCTACCGGAGCGGGGTCTCAGACGCACTGGGCACGTGATTCCATCCGGTGACGTTACACCAACACAACAGCCTCCGAGAGCAGTGGCTCTAACAGGACACAGGGCTGGAGCTACATATGCCTCGGGAGAGTGGACTGTGCTGAATCCTAATTAAATTTAAAAAACAAACCAACCAACCACAAAATGGTGTGACTTGTTTAAATGTCTTTGCATTGCTAGGTGACCTACTCCTCCCCGCCAGTCCTGTGTCCTAGCAAGTTGTTGCCCACAGATATAACAGCAATGGTACGGCTTAATCAGGCGATGTTTTCACAACGCATATTTCAAATATTAAGCACTTATTGAAGACTTAGAAGTTACTGTGTAAATATTTGTATTATATTATACTGCTAACGCTTCCTCGCCAACTGTGGAATTTTAAATCCATCTCATCTGATAAAGCTTTATTTATATCTCGTACCGCTCTCGATACTCAACAAAGTGAGCTGACTAAATTTACACCAACTCCATTCAAGGAGTACATGTCAAGAAAGAGCAATTCGATGATTTTCTTCTCTGCTATGCGATTCAACTAAACCACAAGCAGTCATCACAAGGCTTGTTTTGGGGTTTGATGTTACCTGTTTCCCTGAGGCAACGACCCGCACTGGAAAAGCGCTAGAGAAATGCACCTTGCCCTTAAAACATCCCATAACCAGCATGGTTTTCAGGAGAGCTATATACTCCCAGCCCCATCTTAGGAAGTTTCTTTTCAAAATCTGGGACACTGGTGGTGCCCACAGACCCTACTTCCACCGCATGGCTGCAGCCCTCTGTGAAAAGCTCCCAGGACCCTACAATGCCCCCAGGCAACGCAATAGCCTCAGGGGTACCAGAGCTATTTCCTGAGGGGAAAGGCAGGATTTCACCCCACCCTGTTGGACCTGGAAGCCAGTGGAGTTTGTGTTTATTTGGGTCAGATTATCACCTCCTACTACTTTACAAGAGGAAGGCCGTGAGAAGCTGCTAATGCTCAGACAAGCAGCTAATGCTTCGGAAAACACCATCAAGACACAACCCAGCAGCAAAGGCAAACACCATTATTAGTCCCAGACAAAGTACCTTAGGTGGAAAAAATAACAGCCACCAAAACAGGGTGAAGTTATTCACTAGTTCTGAAAAAGAGAGATGTAAACAGGCTGGTTTTCCACACACGCATTAGGAAATACTCATTGTGTAACCCCCTTTTTTCCTGTTCCTCCTCCCCCCACCAAAAAAAAAAAC
The DNA here is from genome assembly GCA_013396935.1 of Baryphthengus martii. Taxonomy (NCBI): domain Eukaryota; kingdom Metazoa; phylum Chordata; class Aves; order Coraciiformes; family Momotidae; genus Baryphthengus; species Baryphthengus martii. The sequence continues at coordinate 900,025 of VWZK01012336.1, forward strand.
CAAACCCTAAAAAGCAAAAAGGAGACTTAGGACTCCGTATTGACTCCAACAGTTGATACCAAAGTTGATCACCACATCAGCTTTGATAAATCTCTGCACCTAAAGCACGTGCTGTACTGAAGAAAACCCTGTAGTGCGATAATCTGTTTACTCACTGAATCCAACTTGCAGATTTATTTTTTATTTTACATACTGAATGAATATTTACTCTCCGATGAATTTAGTTAGACTTGCACAATCATAAGTTGAAAAGGGGGGGGTGGGAAATGGAGTTAAAGTCGCATGCTACCTTTCCACAGCTCTGCCAGCTGGAAATACGCCATCAATTGTCTGTTCGGTACGTGATGTGAAAGCAGAGGAGGCTGCTTAACAGAAATTCACTCAATCTCACCATGCTTACTTCAGGTTTAAGAAAATGGCCATGAAGAAGACAGATTAAATATTTTTACTTTTACGAATATCCTCCTGTCTTGTTTTGCAACGAGCTTGTAGCTTTATACCAAGTTTGTGACATTTCTAATTTAAAACATTACGGAAATTGAAAGAGCAAAGCAGAATGGGAAATATTAGCAGATTTTTCCTTCGTTTCAAAATCTGAATAGTATTGCACTAAGAGAAAAAAAGCACATCCAAGCATTATGTATGTGTTAGCACCAAGCTCTGCATTCATTAAATACATTTCTGTTCTGGAAAAACATCTCGTGCTTCCACAGAAAGTCAAAGACACACACGAACGAATAGCAGGAAGCAGCTATTCCACTCAGCCGGCTTATTCAATGAAACCAAAATTCAGCACGTGGCACTTTTGCACAAGTCCTTCCCCTCCCTTTTGCTATGCACAGGAAAGGACAGACAGAGGTACACAGAAGGAAATACAGGGCACGTATTACCCGTGAGTTGCAGCACCTCAAGCCGCTGAGCTTCAGCTATCACTCACAGCTCGGTGACAGTGGGCCAATTTACCAGCCCCAGCTTACTGCAGATAAATAAACAAGCAGCACGTTGTTCAGACATCTGTCTTATTTTTTTTTTCCTCCTTACCACTCAAGAAATGCCACTAATACAACAATTACTTAACCATATAAATCTGAGGTTAATAAAAAGACCAGGCTTTGAGTGACAATATCTACTTTGCCATCGCAGAACTAGCTCTTTATTCCCTATAAATAAATGTTATTATCTGGGAATTGAACTCTGAGTGGTGAACTAGTAGCTCGCTTTCTTAGATGCTTCAATACATTAAGTGCTTTGCATTATGGGCAGATCAACTGCCCATTCACTAAGAAAGGTTAGCAAAGTGAGGCTGTAATCTCATTTAGCTCCCCCAGTGTTTACTTTCTATGGACAATCTTGGATAGTTGGAAAAAAAAAACAATGTGCAAGAATAAAACTGGGACATGCAAATGTGGAAAGGGAAAAGAAAATATTTACTTCCTAGGTCAGAGATCCTTTTGTTCCAGCTACCTCACCAAAAAGGTGTGAGGTCAAAAGTATGACGAAAGTGATTTACAGATTGGAATCATTCTGAAATGTAGTTGAAAACAGGGAAAATCAAAATGTTGTGAAATAACTTCATTGTTAAACAGTCTAGTGCATTTTACAGCAAATCTCATCGGGTAAAAACTCAAGAGCCCACAACCAGAAATACACAGGCAATAAAAAGGAGAACAAAAAGGCATAAACTACCAAGTTTGAAACCAGACATTGCCTTTGCTCCTTTCTTCTGTTTCTGCCCTGTAACTCTCACCAGGGCTGGCAATCTGGGAAGATCACCACAACCCCCTTCTGCTTCCTGTAATAATAAACCCCCTCATTCCTGTTGCAGAATGGGTTTCTGACCTGAGAACTGCTGGCACTTGGAAAATGGCGAGGCAAAAGAAAAAGCACAAAATTCACCTCCAGGAGTGAGAAGGGAAGGGCAGTAAGAGAAAAAAAAACAACCAAACAAACAAGGTTACTGGTGCAAAAAGAACAGATTTTGCATTAACCATGTATCAAACATGAAATACTAATGAATAAAAACCAAAAAAAGTTAAGAGAAATAGGACTAAAAAAAGTTTGGCAGTGAGAGAAGGCTGACTGGAGCCTTTGGTTTAGGCAGAACACCAACCCAGGGAACAATTTTTACCTCTGGACAATAAGCAGCCTTTGGTGCAGAGTGTGCTGTAAGCGGAGACCCACTGAGCAGGGAAGAGCGGGAGAGCAAGGCCGGCAGAAAGGCCGGCACAGCACCGGGAAACCCAAGGCATCCAGCTGAGCGTGCAGAGCTAAGTCTAAAATACGAAGCACTCACCAACATGAAAGCATTTTGCATTACGATGTCGTGTCCAACAAGTCAGTGCTGAATGCCATGTCCAATTTTACCCACAAATTAAACATTTCTATGTGGACTTTCTGGAAGCAAGTGGGCGCTCACCTGCTTCTGCTGAAATCATCCCTCTGCTTTGCAGACAGGCATCACTAGAAACATGGTCGGTCCAGGATAAGCCGTCAAGGACACAGCACCACCTATGATGCAGATGGCACCACCATCAGGCTCTATAATAAATCTTATTTTAATTTAGAAAACAGTTGGAAGATCCCAGACACATTAATTAAGTGGGACTAGGTGATGCTCAGGGAGAGGGACCCGTCTGCTGCGGCTGCGGGCATCAGCATCTGCACGAGAGGATCCTGTGCACTGCGTGGGGGCACTGGGAATTGGCCAAAGCTCAGGAGAGGAGCAGCAGCCAGCCAGACAGTGGGATTAGTTTATGACAGGCACTGGCACAGCCGGAGGTAGCTGGTGTGGGTGCTCACACTCATGCTGTAGAGCTGCCACGGCCAGGGAAGGAGGGAAGGACAGATAACAAAACAAGAATCCAGAAAAGAAACCTCTCAAATTGTCCCCAGGACTGGGGATAGAGGGTGGTGTGGCTGCAGCTGGAGCAGTGGTCCTGGACTAGGATGGGGAGACATGAAGCACAGATGTCAGGATATCAGGAAGAAGGAGACCCACATGGCTGCGGAACACGTTCCCACCATCTCCCCCCTCCTAGCATATTTCATATAGGTTTCTAACATAACACACTGACAGACTAACATCAGCCTGATTCTTCTCCATCTCTCTATCAAAAGAAACTGAACTAAAATTCCATCTTAACAAATGCTTTAAAACTCACAGTTCTGAGCTCAGAGAAACAGGCCAATTAGAGAGAGAGGGCTCTAAGTAGAGAAGAAAGTGCTCAGAGAAGTTCATGGCAAATGCATTTTTTCATTCCACAACGGAAACACACTTGACTTGCAAGAGTACACAGAACATCAACCTGCGCTTCAAGTTTTGCACCCACTCAGATGTGAAGGCACCTGGGGGGCCGAGAGCTGAGCCAATTTCTCCTTTAGATACTGACCGAGCTCCCTCCAGACCCAGCTGAACAGAAAATATCTCCTCTTACTCACTGCAAGCAACCAACAACTTGTTTCTCACACTCTTAGCTGAAGGAACCTTTGAAATAGATCTTTGCATATGTCTGCCTGATTCTGTAAAGGTTTTTAGCTAAGACAAAAGCAGCAGAGAGGATGTGACAGCACAGGCTATCAAACCACCACCATCACCTATCTTGGGTGCCGCCAGAAGGCTCCATACTCTAGTTGTTGACCCAGGCTGAAACCCACTCTGCTGTATCCTCAAGCTTTTCATTTTCTTTCACATATTCACTCCTCCACTGGTAGGATAAAGCCAGAGCAGGCAACACCCATCCGTGTTGAAATCCCACCTTTGTGGTGTTACCCAGAGACACGTCATTGCAACGCAGTCAAGTCAGGAAATGCAGGTACAACAGCCCAGCCTCTCGTGTAAATAGAGCTGGAAAGCAGCTCCTGCCATCAACCTTGTGTTTAGGATCTTTAAGATCCCAGCCAGGCTTGCCTGGAACTGCAGTTCCACGTAAAGTAGGGGCTCTCCAGCCCAGACTGGAGCGGGGAGGCTGCCTCTTGTGGGCAGGTGAGAACGAGATGGGCTACAGAGCCCCTTGGGATGGGCCAAGGTGTGCAAAAGAAGAGCAGGAGCTGCGGGAGCAGCGAGAAAAATGATGGAGGGTAGGCACATGTCTGCAAATCCGACCAACATTCCTGCCCCCATTCACAGTAACCCAAAGAGGCTTCTTACTGTGGAAAGGAGGAGCCTGGCAAGTTAGGAAGTAGTTCATGAGATTTTGCAGCACGGCTTCCACAGCCCTCTACTACCTTACTGCTGAGTGATCACCAGCACTGATAGAATAACAGGGACTTCTGGTTTTCTCTGTCTAAGTAGGGTGCAACAAATTCTGTGCTGTTATACTTCCATTCACCTGCAAATCCTTATACGTGGTATAAAAATAAAAACCTTACAGATGCACCAACTACCCCACATGAATCACCTTGACAGTTGGGGGGAAATTTTTTTAAGGTTTTTTTTCAGCCTCTTAAAGCTGGAAGGCACATACTTCCAAAAAGATGTGCAGTATAAAATTATAGATTCTTTGGAAGTCCAAAGCAGAACTCAGGGAGATTTTCATCAGTTGAGGACTCTGTATTTTAATGACTCCTGACTATGTCTGTCCTCTGGTGAGAGGGGCAGAGAGAAGCTTGGATCAGGCAAAGCTGCTAAAGCTTTTTTGGTCTTGGCAAGTAGGACACTATCAAGTGAGTTTCCTCACACACGATCACCGCCACTGGAAATCCCGTGCTCTAGCACTTGTAAGACCTCTAGGTGTTGGCAAGGAAACACAGAAGGATGTGCAAGATTAAAACCAGAGCTGGAAGTTGAAAATTGCTTTTTGAGTCCCTTGCATATATTTTTCCCCCCCCTTTGTTTAGCTGATCCAGCGCCACAGTTCGCAAAGGGAAAAAAAAAAGAAGCGTTGGCATTTTCTTCACAGGCTTAATTTCCCTTTATGGTATCCTTCCTTTCATTCAGCTGTTCCACAGGACTTACTCTTACTTCTGGCAAGCCAAGACCTATAAACTTTCTCCAAAACGACACTTCTAAAGCCAACCAGTGCCAGAAGCCAGCTTTATTTCTCCAACAGCTTTACTCTTCTCACTTTTTTTTTTTTTATTTTAAGCTGAGCCTTTACATTGAACTACTTGCTGGAAATAGAAAATTATTTCCAAAGAGGATATATTTCATCTCCAGGCCTTTCTTCACCAATCCACCAAATTAGGTAACTTATTATGAGGAATTAACCAGAAAAGCATGGTCAGCTAGAGGCTTGGGTTAAAAGGAAAGACATCTGGAATCCGTCTGGTTCTTCCAGAAGTATTCTGAATTTCCCCTCAGGCTTCAGTACCTCCAGACACTGATTTATTAAAAACAGTACAAATTAATCCTTGAATTTCTTTACTTTCCATCAAGCATTTTCTGTCATGGCATAATGCTACAAGCTGGTCCCCGGGAAGTCCCACACAAAATGTTTTAGTTGGCAAGTCACGGGGTCCCGTAATAGTGTAGGACGTGGACATCAGAGACGCCAACAGGTAGGCTGGGAGGTGGTGTCGCTGCTGCACGGTACAGCCAGGAGGCTGGAACTCATAAGCTGATGTGTAACTGTCCCCCAAGCCAGACCACAATATGCAACGGGGAAAATCCCATTAAAGATTCTGTTTCCTCTGGAAAGAATGGTTTGTCTTGATTTTTACAAATACTTTCATAACTGATCCGTGAAATAGAAAATACAGGAGAAGATTTTTTTTTCTGTAAAAGAAATCTAGCTTTGGATGGTGGGAGCATTTTCAAAAACCTGCAGCATTTGTAAGGGACACATTTTGACACTGGAAAGAACAAAGTAATCTTCTTAATGCCACTGCCTAAATTAGTTGGAAAGAGAAAAGGTGATAAATAGATTTTAATTTCAATCTAATGATTCACAGCTTACAGCCCCCAGCCAGATCCAGCCAAGCAGAAAGGTTACTCATTTTGGGCACTTCAGTCTGTACCCTCTCTGACAGGGTTAGCTTTACTTAACAGCCCATGAAACAAGCAGGCAAATACATTGGGCTTATTACTAGAAAAACCTTGGGGATGCACTGTTTAAAATCACAAATACTTTCAAATTTCTATTTTACTTTTTTCTTCCCCCCTACAAAAACTTGGTTCAAACATTCACATCATTTCATCTACCCGTGACATATACACTTGAGATTATTTTTCCATTCCCAAAGAGATAAACTCTGTAGATGACTACTTTTCACTCAACCTGAAAGTGTAGTCTGTGTCTTTAAGTCCAAAAAAAAAAAAAAACCACACCAAAAAACCCCTTCTACCCCAAATAACCAAGTTAAACCTTTCCATTCAATTCTCCTTTCACCACAGCTGCTTCTCTTATCACTCCAGCTGTACTTTCCTCAGAACTGCAACATGATGCTCAGGTCTGGAAGAGCTTAGAAATATTTATTTTTAAACACAGGGGTTTGGTGGTTGTTTTATTTTCTATTAGGCATAAAAATACCAGGCTGCAATGATCCTTTACATCCTTCCTCCAAAACACCAGTTTTAGATGAAACACTGATTGCCGAATAGCTCTTTGTGTTTTATAAATTTTTAAGACCAAAATCTCTGCCTGAGGAGGCAAAAAGACGGCAGAACTTTATCAGGCAATTTCTATAGTCATCAAAAACAGTGAGCTACAGATATTTTTATAATTAAACAATTTCATCCTTTTTCAGTAAGTTTCTGTGATGGCAAATTCACTACAGACCTGATGTTGCTAAAAAGTACTTTGAGTAAATAAAGGGGAAAAAACACTGCCGCTGAAAGAAATGCCTGAAAAAGTTGGGGAACCAGTCACAATTTCTAGTAGGCTTCAGAGGCTACGGGGCACTTAGCATTTAAGTTGAGACAAATGTTTCAAGAATCCTGAGGAATACAGAACATAATGGTGGTAATTTACATTTTGGAGTTAAAAGAAAGAAGGCATGCATGTTATACAGAGGGAAAACACAAAGAAAGAATTACTTCAACAGCTATGAAAATCCCTTGGGAAAATAGTATTTCAGTTTGAATGTGTTTCTTCCTATTTCTTTTCCCTTCTGGAAAGAATTACTACTTTTTTTCTTCTCCTTTTTAACAAGTATACACATCTAATATACACGTATGAACTGCATTTAAAATTGTTCAATAAAATTACTACATTAAAGAAACCACACACATTTCCAAGAGAATCAAGACAGACAGACCAACCCTGTTCTCACACACCAGATACACGGGATTGCCCCAAGTCAGAGAACAAAGAAAGCTCAGGCAGATGAGCAACATGTGGCAAACCTTTAATCAGACTTTCTTTTTTTTTTTTTTCTGTTTTTTTTCTTCCCCCCTCTGCATACTAACACCAGCAAAAGCCAGCACCAGGAATGTCGATATTTCACAGAGCAGAACAAAACCAGCCCTGACAGCACAGGGGGGGAATCTCTCAGTGCCAGCAAACTGCAGCCCCACATAAGATGGAAGAAGAAACACCTTTGGAAATCAAAAGTATAAAGCATCTTGGACCATGTGTTCAGATGATTTGGAATCCAAAAAAAAAAAAAAAACCAAAACCCACAAAACCTCAGACCCTAATATTGCTATTGTAATTCAAAAAAATTAATGGCAGCCAGGCATCCCATATATAGCAGAGTGCCTACAGAAGACATCTATTGAGACACAATGAGACCTGACTTGCCAGGAGAGTTTGTTTGGCTCTCCCAAAGGAGGGCATCAGGAATCCCTCAAGCACAAAGAAGTGACAGGCTGCAGGAAACTCATCCTCTTCCATCCCTCACCTGTGCAGTGAGAGGACACACATACACCTTATGTGGGCCCTACAACATCTGCAGATATGTTGGGGACTGCTGTAGGATGGTTTGGGTTAAAAGGGCCCTTTAAAGGCCATCTCGTCCAAATGTCTTTGTGTGATCTGTCTGTCATCTGCCTGGATCTATTTACAAAAATGCACGAATGCAGCCCCTAAGCTGCTTTCTTCCCACCAGACAGGCACCTATTAGACTGATGGAGCACCCACATCTACATTTAGATGTGAGAGATGCAATCCCTACAACAAACTGAAAGGCAAGCTGGGGAAGGATGACCATATAGTGCCCTCCTAAACCACACAGTGGCCAGAAGCTCATGAATCACCGATTCACACCCCCTGGTCTAGACTTGGCATGCACACACAGGCTTACTGGAGCCACCTCAGAAGAACCAAGTTTGCTTCACTGGGCTCCAGAGAAAACAAACGTACCAGTAGGCCTGCAGCTGGGTTTGCCGCTCCTTCACATCCCAGACCCTCCCCAGCAAGGAAAGGGCAGCAGGGTCTCCCCATCAGCTTCAGGAGAGCAAGCCCATCTCACAACCCACTGACATCCATCCTGGTCCTCCTCATCGGGGGCACCTCAGTCAGCTTCAAAGGAGACCCAAGACACCTGCTTTTAATTCAGGTTACGCAAAGAGGTGGCTTTAGAAAGGACAAATCTTCCTGCCTCTCCAAAGCCCACAGAAAAATGAGGGGGTGTGTGAGGAAAGTAGTTCATAGATTAAAAATAAATATTTAAAATAAATAAATGAAAAAAAAAAATTACAGCATGAGGGAGAGAGGTATCTAGCCAAACATGAGTCAAATTGGCCGTGATGATAGAAGTATTTCGTAAAGCTGCTGCTGGAACTTTTATTGTACTTTTAAAAATTCTCCTCAGGGCAAAGCTTTGTTCAGTTTTTGCTCATTAGATTTCTGCAGTTTCTACCCTGTATTGGGCCATTTGACATTCTAGGTTGCTCTAACCCACGCAGACACATCATCCCTGCATCACAGACCTGAAAAAAGCCGCAAGATCAACAGCCTAAATCGTTTCTTGTGCTGCGGCTTTGTTCTCTCCTTTTACCTCTCTGATCCAGCAAATTAAATTCTGTTTAACCTAAGAGTCGATATTGTTCCTGATTTGCATGTACTTATTACAGATGCATATGTGGATTGTCTGAGAGGGAACATTTTTCAGAGTGATCTGATGAAGATTAAGGTAATTTACTTGAGAAATGCATAAACATAGACTTTCAAAAAATATATATATTTAAAAGCACATTTCACTGTCAAAACCTTTGTACTCTTTAGAATCTCATCTATGTATTTAAGCATTAAGCAGACCTGCATTTCCAGATTCATAACATTTTCGTCTGTCTCCTTTCCTCTCTCTGCACACTCTCAGCCATACTAAATTTCTCGGCAAGAGCTTCTGCTGCCCATTAACAGCTCTGAGCACAAGACCACAGAGTTACCACAGCCATTTTAGATGGCCCAAAATCCAAAACCAGAGCTTAAAAACCAACCAGGGAACCCGATTAACGTGCGTTTTGAGCTTTTGTTTGTCTGCTTTAATGAACGGTGTGTTGCAGGGGATGAAGACTGATTTATAAAGAGCCACGGATGCTCCTGCACAGAAGGCAATCAGTTCCCAGTTTAATTATTCACCGTGAAAATAAGATTCCCTCTAACCATTTCGAACATTGCCTTTTAGTTTGACTTCAATGCCTCCTTGTGCCACGTTTGCCCCTGCCCTGGTTAAAGGATGGTGTCAGAAGTCTTGCTGGAGCCGCACGAGAAGCTGGATGACCTACTGTACAGGAAGGTTAAACACAGCGGCGCTCCGCTGACTCCTTCTGTACCGCTTATTATGCTGCACGCTTCTGCCATTTAATTTCTACCCACACCTAAGTGGCTTATGCATTCCTTCATTAAACCCACCTGCCTGCACCTCACAATCATTTCATCTTTTCATCTCCATCTCTTCAATTCCACACAATCCCCACTGCTTTTTTCAATTAAAAAAAAAAACAAAACACGAAAACAACACTCTCCCTCCAAAAAACCAGCAAACTAAAAAAACCCACCCAAAAAGACAGACCCACCACCACCAAAAAAACCACAAAATACTAAACCAAAATAACTCAAAACCATTTTCTAGCCCTCTATTCACTGCATGATTCATTTCTGCCAGCTTTTTATTCCGTCAGTATTCCGAGATGAGCAAAAATTAAACAGTTTTAGAGCGGACATCAGATCGCCAAATTCTCCAAGAACAACAGTTTCATAATTACATTTCCTTCTGTTCTGCCCCATTTTATTTCATTTCTGCCTGACTATCAAGGCACGCTGTAGCAGAACATGAAAAGGTTTGCGAGAGCCAGGCTGGGTGATGCCCATATCTTTTTTCCTCAGTAGTTACAGTTAATTTACAACCCAGTAACGTGCATGTCTCGTTCAGATTATTCCTTCCAATGTGCATTACTCAAAAATTAATTTTATCTTCCAGCAAAGCTGCCCACGGAGCCTACTGGGGCTGTATATCACAGAAGAGAGGAAGGAAGACACTTATTTGGTCTCTGGGCTGCAGCTTGTAACTCCCTGACGGAGAAATACAGCAACAGCACGGGCTGCCTGCAGATAAGAAGAGGAGCAGGGCGAGCTTCGAAGCAGCTCCGAAACAACCATCCTTGATGGCACACGGTCCCTTGGCTCCTCTTGGTTGGGAAGCAGGGATGGGCAAGGATGGGGCTTCCGGCAGCGCCGGGATGCAGAGCCCCAGCCCTAAGGGGCCGTGAGCTGTTGGGGACCTTCTCAATTCGATGTGGTCTGAGCCCCTGATTTATAACCTTCATCCCGAACAACCTTAAGCAGGCAGGTTTGGTGTGTTGAGTTACGGGTTTATTTTTAAAGTAAATCTCTGTGTACACTTGCAGAGCTCTATAAATAAAAAACACGTGTGTTTATCTCCAATTAAACTCCTCTGTAAATTTATATGCTAATTAAGTGCAACCCTCGGGCTCCTGGCAAGGTGCCAGTTCAACCCTGGGTACCACTAAAGTCACGCACCCGTGGGAGGCCTGCCACGTTGGAGAGCACACCACGGATGGTCCCCGGGAGGGGGCTGCAGGGTTCGAAATCTCTGAACACGTTGCCATCCACACCATCAGAAAAAGCACACGCACGTCACTCAAGCGCAAGGGAAAATGCGAATGAATGTGTCATTTTGTGAAGAGCAGATTTCTTTGAAGCTCCTCTTCCTCCCCTCCCCCTGGCTCTTCACCCAAGCCTGCACAGGAGCACCCAAAACCTTTTTGTAGACTCTGTGTACAGGTGCAGTAACAACACTCCCCAAAAAAAACACCCCAGGAAGACAAGTATGTAGCTATAGGGGAAGGAAAAAGAAAAAAAAAAACCAAACCAGATTTCAAAAGCACATTAATCTGCTTGACAAGCCATGAACCACATCGCCGCTCTAATTAGAAGCGGAATCTGGGGAAGCAGAGGGAACACGGAGGTGCAAGCATTTATAACAAAAAAGGGACTTGTGATTTAATGACCTCCTCTGCTAGTTTAAAAATTAATGGGGCCAAATCAGATTAAAGCATTTTTAATACAAACCAGTCCGACATTTATCACTGGTGTTAACTGTAAGGTGGCTCCCCCGTCATTGCAGCAGAGTAAGAAATTCTGCTCCTTTTTCATCGAAGCTGGCTCCAAAATTAATTCTTAAAGCCCGCCTCATGTTTAAGGTGTTTCTGCTGTGGTTCAAATGTGTATTGCTGACTTTCAGTCTCAAATCTCAGCTATTTTGGATCGCTCTTCCCCATCTTGCTGCTCCAGGCACAACCTGGGAAGGGAGACAGGGAAATCCTGGCCCCCTGTCAGAGAGCCACAGAGTCAGAGGGGCTTTCTTCTCCCCCTTCCACCTCAACAACCATCACAACTGCTTCTTGCTCAGAACGGCTTTATTTTTGCCTGCTTATTTTTAACCCACAGAGCGGCCCAAGAAGCCACTGTGCTGGCACAAGCAAGAAGCAGCAGACCCTGGGCTGGAGGGAGATGGTCAGTGGCAGGGAGGATGGCCGGCTGGATGCCATCCACCCAGCCTTGGGGGGACACCAAAGCCCGTCAGACGCTGCTGGGCACTTCCTTGCATCAAAACCTGCCTTTTATTTGGAGTTTGTGATTTACCACCACGGAGAAAGGGAGGAAGCGTAGCAAGCGATATCCTCCTGATGGGAAAAAATAAATCTTTTTGAACGTGGCATTTCTGGAGGGCTTTGAAGGCAGAGTCAGCCCAGAGAGCTGCACGTGCCAAGAGCGTGGGCTTCCACATTAAATCTCTCTGAGGAAAAAAAAAACACAACAAAAAGACCAGCAAAACCAAACCCATCTTGCAAACACCAGGGGATGGTGAGTGGATGGCAGAGCTGCAGTCACAGCGCGCCGGTGCTTTCGCTCCTTCTCCTCCTGCCCTGCTGCTTTGATTCGTTTTCAATGCTAAAAATTATGAAAGCAATCACCTGATCCTCAGTCTTTCTCACAAAAAATTGTATGTGGGTTATTCCTTAGAAAAGTAATTCACTAAACTGACAGTACACAATTCTGGGGTAGTCAATTAAAATCCTGAAAAAGTCAGCCAACTGCAAAGAAAAGTTAATTTCCTGTGGACAGGTAAATAAAACACCCAATGGTTTAAAGGCTGACAGCACAACTTTAAATAACTCTTTCAACCAAGTTACCAAGACTGTAGAAAGGACCCTAGTTTATAAACTCAGGTGATTTATTTCTCAAGCACATGAGATTTATATTTACCTGCTTGCCACTGAGGGTCAAATTTTCTTGAGGGATACGAGCCATTTACAGAGAAATATTCTTAATTCAAAGTGTATCACGGCTTGAGTTTTACTTCTTACAGATGTACAGTGCCCATCAAAAAACTAGTTACATAAAAGAACTTTGAGCCACTGAATGAAAAACAGATTAGAATAAACCAACACATTCCTGGGATGTACAAAGATACTGACGAGAAACAAAAATGAACGCAACCCCAAACCTGGTGCTTTGCTCTCTCCCATTCAAGTATCACTGTCTCAAGCCAGAAGAGAAATCTCTCTCCCTGTCCCAGCTGTGGCACAGGACGGACTCCCAAAGGGTGAATGCCTGAAATCCACCCACAGCTCCCAGCACAGCTGGACACCTCTGCACTGAACCTGTAAAGCATCAAAATTAAACCTACAAAAGCCCATTAAACAGCAGCAGGTAGTTAAGCTGCAGAGAAACAGGCCATTACGCCACTTCACTTAGCAGGTAAATGGTCTTATCTCTTCCACTGCTTCCTTGGAAAAAACACACAAAGCTGGGAGAGGAGGAAAGCGCAGTGAGAGCAATTTTTTTAGCAGTGACAACTGTCAGAAGGAGCTTTCTCTGAAAAGAAAGGTGAAAAGCTTTTCCTCACTTGGGCCTTAACAGCATGAAGGGCGCGTCATGTTATATATTAAAGCAACATCTATTTTTGAAAACCTAAGAATATAGTATCAGTACATATTGCCTCGGGGTTTACATCGGTTTCCTGCTTATTAATTAACTGGCTTGTTAATACAACAATTTGCAGGCCTGTACTGCCTAGCGAGCTCGAGGAGCCTGTGTTCTCCCTGCCAAGATCAATGCGCATTAGTCTAAACCCTCTGATGTTGAGCAGACTCTGCTTCTGTCAGAGATAACGGAGGAGCGACATTAACTCCTAGGAACATCTGCTCAATATAGGAAGGACGGACAAATGATACGGCATCAAGTTTAACTCCAAAATGCCCTCATTTAAAGGGTCGGATGAAACGTCACTTACGAGACCAGTACAAAAAGTAAACCAAAAGCAAACCCCTTGCTACATCTGTCAGCAAGGCTATCAATGAAACAGAAACCTGAGAGACCTGTAACCATCTTGCAGGTCAGACATAAAAAACTCTACAGCTCCCACACTCTCTCTGGTTTTGACCTCCAGGTATCACGAGCCTCACCTTACTGAAGTGTATCAGAACACACTCACCTGGCTGCAATAGGAAGACAAATACACCATCTTGGAGGCACTTCCCCAACACACCAGCTTTGTTCTTTGGGTTGCGTTAACGTGAGCCCAATTAGGTCCTTTCACCGAGCACCTATCGATGCCCAGATACTCATGGGTAAATTTAAGAGGCGTCAGGAAGCAGCACATTTATGTGTTGTTTGTCTCTCTGTTTTACAAGGGCTCACCTAATGAAGACTAAAGGGAAAAATTCAGCTCCGAAACCTCACCTAGTGTAAAATGGGACTGCCTGCCAACAGCAGTTACCTGCTTCGGGAGCGTGTGAGCCACACGCTCCTCGCACTGCACTGGCCTCCACTTTACCCTCCTCATTGAAATCTCCGTGCTGGGCTGATGCTGAGGCTTCAGGCTTCAAGCCCTGAACACATGCTGGAGATTTCCCACCTCCTCCCTCACCCACTGGGCTTGATCTGCACTTGCAAGCAGCATGCCCGGCACCCTCCACGTGGCAGCCTCATCGCTGCCACACGACCCAGGCTTGGCATTTCCAGAGGAAGGCTCTTCCTTTCCAAGCCAGTTGCCAAACTGAATGGGTAGACTCAGGAGGCACAAACCCAAATACGATTTTCCTATGGATAGAAAAGGATACTCCCTCTCAACAGGAGCAATAGGCAGATTATCAACCCTGCTCATTTACTACTTGCATCGTTTTTCCCGCTATGTACATTAACGTAACTTTCACAACATTGTGGTGTTTTTTGTTTCTATATTTTGCCTCCAAGTAAAACTATTATCGCTTCTTCGGGTGTTTCAAAAGATACAAACATTTAAATCAGTGCTTATGCCACTTGAAATAAGAGAAATGTTTTACTAGAGTGAAGCAAACTGCTAAGAAAAAGAGGTCTGTATTTAATACAAGCAGCACACAATCCACTGCCAGGCTAAAAGACTCTTTTGGGGGGGGGGGGGCTGGTTTCCCCCCCCCCCCNCCACCCCTGCTGGAATTTGAGCTCTAGAGATGGCTCTCCCATGGCACGGCTAAAGTCAAATGTCCTCTGTTTTTACCAACTCCTCTCTATCAGTTCAAACTAGCCTCCTTCCACTGACGAACAAAACAAAACCAAACCCTAACAAAACAAAACATCCAATAACCTCCCAGAAATAAACATGTTTCAACTCCATTTGTTTTCAGTTGTTGCTTTTAGCTCTTTTTTTTTTTCTTCCCATTCATTCATTTACACAAACACCTTTGGAAGAAAAGCTTCCAGTGATGACAGAACTTCGGGGTATGATTTCATGCTTTGCTTAAGCTGCTCGAAACCCAGGCTGGTGCTGACAGGGGCACTCCTGCTCTCCACTTATTCCTGCATTTATTTGTAGCCAAATGCTGACTATAAAATAGGAAGGAGGAACAAGTTGCCAGCAAAGAGGAGATAAACAGATCTCAGGCTGGCTTACATCCATCAGGAAATCATATCCCAAATCCTACATTATAATCCTCACACCTTTTCCCTCTGGTCTCCCCACTCAGGCACTGTCCAGCACGAAACTCCCACCTCCGAGCGGCTTCTACTCATTTTATCTCCAGCAGCAGCCAGATGTTTTCTAGGTCCGCTCCTCAGGACCAAATGGCCGGAAAGGTGACAGTTTTCCTCAAGGCCTCGGCTTTAAACCTGCAGTTGTGCAGGGAAGGGGGCACACGGGAGAATCCAGAGCTGGGGTACGTGGGGTGGGCAGCCTTCCTCTGGCTGACCCATCCCAAAGGGACACCCTACCCAAAGGGCAGACCTTTGGGATGCTGGATGGGAGTTGCACAACTGTGTAACTGTTGAGAAAAACTTGACAAAGAAGTGGGATGTCTGGGTGTGTGTGTGTGTTGTATCTGTTAAAACATCTCTGTGGATGTCTGTATAGACAGTTTTCTGCTCAACAGGCACATTTTCACATTATGGGAAAAAAAATAACAACTGTAGCCTGCTATCGACATTTTCACCAGCAGCAAGAGTAGGAATTAAAGTATCAGTTAGCTACCAGTCATCCAGATTTTAACCTCATACTTCTCCCAACTCTGGATGCAAAAAAAAAAAAAATCCAGCTGAGTTCTTTGCCACGAGAACCCAAACTTTAATTCACTGTTTAAAAATGACACAGTGGTGAATAAATTCCCTCTAACCATCTGTCAAACTTTAGTCTCCGAAAGGTAATTTCATGGACCAGCCCCAAAATCACTTCTAATAAGAATTTCAAAGGCTATCACTGCAAAAATTCATTATGAGGTCAACACACAGAAGCAGACAGGTTTGTTTTAAAATATTTCTGTTATCTCCCTCTACATTAAACCAAGTAACATTTAAAAAACTGTGTAGATTGTCCTGTCTTTCATTCTCTCTGGGCCAGTGCTCTGCCAAATGGGGCAGAGACCAACCGCAGTAGTTTTATTTTCACAGCACCAGAAGACAAGAGGCAGGATGCTCTTTCACTACCTAACTGCTGAGGAGGGACTTCATCCCAGCTGGGCCTGATCAGGATACGCGCTGCCAGTTCCGTGAATGGAAAGCACGAAACAAACGTTATTTTCAGACCCCTGATCTCTATCACCGTTACATACTTCTCTAAAACTGCCCCCAAGATGCAAACAATGACTTGAATCCCATTGCACCAGGCTGCTGGACAACAGGCGGGTATTTATGGAAGGGCAGGACAGAGTAAAACCAGGGATATGGAGCTGCAAGGGAGTGTAGTAACAACAGCCACCACCACGATGGGGGAAGGAAGGAGAGCTAGTGCAACAGCATCACAAAATAACACTGGCTACGTGAGCATTTTCCAGGGCTTGGTTTAATAAAGATGTCATTCATCGATAGATTGGGTTTTTTGTATTTATATATTTTTAATATATTTGTACACAAGATCTATATAAAACTATAAATATAGTATATTACCAGTAAGTCCCTATGATACAACGCTGCAACAACAGCAAACAGTGTTAAGATGCAACTGAACAGTGTAAGATACAACTGAAGAAGGGCCCTGAGGACATCTGGAGGAGGAGAAGGCTCTGATCTGAGACATCTGCCCACAGATGACAGTCCACACAGACAGAACTGGGCAGATATGAGGTGCACACACGCACACGGGGTGCAAGCTGAGAGGACAGTGGCCAGTTCCTTTAGGAGAGCATGAGAAGGTAATATACTCTGCTGCCTGCCTATAAAAATTCAGCAGGGAAAGAAGAGGTGGCATGAACCACCTGCCCTGCAACACAAACTTGGTGTCACAGTTCCTTAGGGAAGAACAACAGAAGGGAGCAGCACTGCAGTCTTTCTAAAATAAAACACACTTGAGTGAGACTGAGTTGTACAAATTGAGTACTGACCCCAAGGCTGCACTCAGAGAGACGAAGCTGCAGAATTTCAGCCTCGGGTCAGTGCGAAAAGCACCATCCTCTGGCCACCTTCTTCTCCTCCTCACCCATCACCACCTCTGATGGGAGCAGTGAACACTAGCCTATAAAAGCCCAGATCTCTAACACAAAAACGAGTATCCTGAACATGACGTGGTAATGCAACTGGAGACAAAGTGCCTGGCTAAGTGGGAAGGCAAAATAGAGAAAAGCAAAAGATAGGAAACACTGACGACGTCTAATGGCGGCTATTACCAAATGCTCCGCCAAAATTAATTTCTGCAGTCGGCTGGAGACAGTTCTTGCATGACTTGCTTTCTCTGGTACATACATGGCAATTCCCTTTCCCCCATCCCATAAACTAGGGAAAAAATAAATAATAATAATAATAATAAAAAAAAACCCACTCCAATTGCCTGTTGCAGCTGAAGCAGGGTATCCCAGCAGATCTGTGAAGCGAGCCAAGCTGTCCTTCAAGCATGAAGCAAGGGTTTAATCAAATACAAGGTGTGCCAGCTTAGCAGAAGCCTCTCTCACAGAGATTACGTAAACTTTTTAAAAACACTCATAGGAAAACACCTCAGAAGATTTAGAGGATTTGTAAGTTGAATGCCTGACGATACCCTGAAGGGAAGGAGGACTTAAAGATAAGATGTGGGCTTGACCTTACACAGAAGACACCCTCCAGAAGAACAGAAAGCACCGTATTTGAGGGAGAGCAAAGGCAACAGGCTCCTAAACATCGTGCCATCGACTGTGATGAGTATCACTGAGAATTCAATTTCCTTGTCTCCTTATAACACAGGGAAATACAGGCATTTTAATTCACTCATGCCCAATAAAGAGCGAAAGGCATCATCACATCAGCTGCCCTGGGAATGAGCCCTCGTTAACTCGCCCTCTCCAGCAAATTGGCCTCTGCACCTTGTGATGCTGGAGCTGCCAGGAGAGAAGCACAGGCAGCCTTTCAGGGGAGCCTGCTGCAGCCAAACCATCTCCAAACCTGCCTCCCAGGCGGTATTTATAACCAGAACACAGCATCTTAATGAAACGTTTTACCTTTCAAAATATGTAATGTTTTCTCAACAGAGATGAACTGAAGTGTCAGGTGTTTCAGTGTCTAGTCTCCTGCCAAGACTGATTTGCAAACGCTCTACTTATTGAAGAGGCTCCAAAAAAAAAAAAAAAAAAAAAAAAAGAAAAAAAAAAAGAGTCAAAGTTCTGTCGGCCTGTCTTACTATAAATCCAAATTCTCTTTAGACAATCAAAACAGGTAAAACCGGTATTCCTCATCTCAAATCTTAAGAGGCTCATGTTTTCCTCAAAAGAAAAAACGCCTAAGTAAAAGCAGAAGTGCGCACAAATCCAAAAGTCACAACGGGTCAATCTTTGAGCAAATGAAGCAAAGCTGTATTTACAAAGTAACATGGAAACCAGGGATTTTAAACATTACAGCAGATCGACCACAAGTGTTAATAAAGTTTTGAGTTGCACCAATATTCCCCTTGTAAAACTTGTATTTTCAGGGCTGTGTTCCACGCCAAGCACATCATTCAAGATTTCAGACCGCAGTGCATCTAGCAACAACGTACTCAACTCCTGGGTATCAAAGAATGAAGAATAAATCCTTCCCAGCTTAAAAAAAAAAGAATTAATGATCATTAATTACTTTCTCTAAATGCCAAAATTTTCACAAATTAACTTAAGCTACAGTTGTTAGAGATTTTCAGAGCTGGTTCAGGGCAAATTTGACCTCAAACTGAAGTTTTAAGAAAAGCAAAATGTTTACTTTTCAAATATAAGGATTTTCTTCAGAGGTTATACCTGCAGATCAGCTGTTGTGATACTACACTACTGGGCCCACAGTGAATTGTTGAAAAGGTAGGAAAATATTTTTGGTCCATCTGGAAAGATGCGTTGAGAATAAGCCAGCACCGTTGCAAGAAATAACAGATGTTTTCCAGTATAACAACATGAGATAATTCTTGCTGTTTTCATAATTTTCTTTGAAAATACCTTAAAAGTGAAAACATCTGCCACATTCTGACAAAATTACATGGTGGATTTATAATGTAAGATATATCAAATATATTCATTTTTAAAGAGGTACTTACCGAGGACACAACATTTTCCCATTTAACATTTAATATTTTATCTAGCACCATACCTAAGGACATTTCTGAAGTACTCAAACATATTATTTCCAAGTAGTTTTCCTTTCAGCCAGCATGCATTTATACCAGGTAGTGAAGTCAGAGAGCTGGAGCCTATACACAAAGACATTAACAAGTTGTAATAGTCCTCTGAGAAGTGCCGTACCAAGGAGACATCCTGGTACTTTTAAACCTGGCCTATTCTACTTCTAAATAACTTAAGATATTTTGTAGATTTTCACAAGGAAAAAAATATGAAAAGTTAAAAAACTAAGCTGGCAAGAGAAAACTGGAGAAAGAACAGTCAATCATAGCATGGCTTCAAAGGGAAACAGCTGGAGGTAGCTTCTGCGGAATTCAGTGAAAAATTTCAGAACTGGCAGCGCTCATTCAAGATGCAATATTTAAAACAAACACACAAAAAAACTTCCAAAAAATTAAACAAAATGCACAAATAGAAGAAAAAAAACCCCAAACACCACCGAAACAGATGAGGACCCTTAACATGAGCATCCAGACGTGACCTATGCCAACTCCAGAAATGCCACGATAACACCTTTTTATCTAAACCCCTCATGCTGTGGGAATCTACCAGTTACTCCCAGACCCTTGAGGTCCAACCTCCGCACTCACACTTTCCCTAAGCATCCCCCTTTCCCCAGGCCTTGCCCTGGTGATGTGCGAGGTGCTGCACACATGGACTTTAGAAAGATAAATTCACTGAAACCTGCTTTGCATTACCCAGCTCTGAAGAGGCGGTGTGAGAGAACTCAGAAACCACAAACACTTTTTGTTGCCTGTTTTTTTTTTTTTCCTCTCCTGAAACGCATGCTCAAGCCTACACTAAACCACTCCCGTTAATTTACCGAGAACATGTTTTGGAGTTTCCTTGTAACGCAGATTTTGGGCATTACGCCACTCAGGCGGTGCTGGCAGAAGGAGCTCTGTATTGGCCCAGGGCTGCCTCACTCAAATCCAGAAGCCTGAATTTCCTTTATGACCCGTCACCAACCGCAAAATGTCCAAGGGCTCTGCAAGGTGCAGATGACAAGGAGTTTGCTTTTTTCTGTGCAAACATTTTGGTGTTTTTTTTCACTTTTATTTCTCTCCCAGCACAGATGCCCTCACAAGCCCTTGAGAAGGTCCCTTGGGAGGGTTTCGCTTCNTTAGAGCATATGAACAGTATGCTGGAGGGGAACTCCTCTATTAAATAAAAAATGGGAATAAATATAAAAATGTAAGGTCTCTTCATTAAAGAAGGCCCAGGAATTTGAGCTATTCAGCTTGCTGAGAGATAAAAGCAATCTCTACCATTTTGAATTGCAATTTGACGATACCAAACTCTCAACAGACACATCCAGAGGAATTATTCCTTTCAAAACGGCCGTTGCTGAATGTACCATCTAAACACCAACGCTCAGAAGCCCTGCGGTAACTTGGAGGCATCTCAGCATAACCCTGCACCAAGGTGAGTGGCTATTCTCGCTCTCCAGGTGCAACCAGTCCTCCTGTGCTCCCCAGCACAGACGCCCTCACAAGCCCTTGAGAAGGTCCCTTGGGAGGGTTTCGCTTCTGACACAGCTCCAAAGCTACAAAGAAGGAGCTGCCACTGCTGCGGCGGTGGCTAGAGGCAGAGGCAGCTTCACAAGTCGCAGCCAAACTCAGGCTGGAACGACCACTCTTTTCCTCCAGCTATATCCCCTTGAGGGTTGTTTTTCTGACAGAACGGTGGCCAGAGAAAAATCAGCATGAAACAAAATCCCATCCTGCCCTCTACCAAGCTGCTGCAGTAAAGCACCGATTGATGACTCGATGGCGATGCTGTTTTCGTAGCTGCCACTTACCTGTTTAGATTTGGAGAAGCAGGAGTTTGCCTGCCTGCCACTGTCTGCTATGTCACCTCTAACACTGATCTCCAGGAAGGGCACACAAAAAAAAACCCTAAAGTCATGCAGAATGTCTTGCAGAGGCATTTTGAGCTTCAACATTTCAGCTACAAGCGTTTGCTCTGTCCATTCAAGTGAAAAATGATCGCTCGACCCCAAAACTGACAAAACTATTTGTCTTATTTGTAGCTTTTGCTCCCTTCTCCCATCAAGTTGTGCACCTTTTCTTAAACCCATGGGGTTTTGCAGCCACAGACTTCTAC
Source organism: Baryphthengus martii (assembly GCA_013396935.1). Lineage (NCBI taxonomy): Eukaryota > Metazoa > Chordata > Aves > Coraciiformes > Momotidae > Baryphthengus > Baryphthengus martii. The sequence goes on from VWZK01012336.1 coordinate 921,551, forward strand.
AGGATTGGCTCCAAACCAGAAAAGAGGCTCCTTAGTAAACGCTATTTATATACCAAAATGACCCAAATTTACTTCTGGATAATGGAATTTTTATGTGTATACTTTTTTGGGGAGACTAGGATTAAGTGGAAATTTACCTAAGTATTTACCATCACTGGAGAAAAATACAGGATAATCCACATAAAACAGCTTCCTCTTGTAATTGTGAATACTGGTCACTGTGTCGCATCAAGAGCTATGGCCACACAAGTGGAGAACTTAACCATTCCCGTACTGGTGCAGGATGTGTGCAAGGTGGTATTAATGAGAGAAAGGGACTGAAGTAGAGCTCACCAGACCAAATAACCTCCTGACCACACAAGTTGAAAATAATTAAAACAACGCACCGCTCTAACTTGGCTTCTTGTCAGGCACTCGGGCAGTCAGGGAGTGAGGCAGCAGCGATGCTGTCACAGGGAAGAGGAAAGGTGGCCTCTTCCAAGCTTGGAATATTTAAATATCGGAGAGAATGAAGGCAGCAGTGTCCTCCTGAGCACAGGACCTCAGAGCAGACAGCTATTTCAGGGCAAGCCATTTCACTCAGACATGCCAGGCAGGAGCTGGCTGCCTGTTAAATTCAAGCCGCAATGTCTCAAGTGGGGAGGAAAATGCAAGTCCTGCTTCTGAATTGCTGCCTTTAGAGCTGAGTATTTAGTAAGATGAACTGGGGCCGGGGAGCGATTTTGAGAAAAGAAATCCTCCTTCTGAAAGGCCACGTAGAGCAGAAGAGCATCTCTCGAGCAGAGCAGAGGGGAGCAGGGTTGGGGTCAGGCTCAGGCTCTGCAGCCGGGATGCATCGCCCTCCTGTATCAGCTCAGAACGCAGGGAGAGGAAATCAAAATGGTAGTGTGACCTTCAGAGGCTAGAGACAGCTTGAATGCAGTTTAACCTCAGAATTAAGGATGAAAGCCTCTGCTCATGAAAGGCAGGCATTAACTAATCTGCTTACCCTGACGAAAAAAAGAAAGAGGGGAAAAAAAAAAAAAAGGCCACGTACACACCAAAAAACACACTGTGGTTTACAGTGAGCCTGCCAAGAGCATAGCAGCATAATCATAACGGACTTTATTTCAACCCATCGTGGCAATCAGACCTAAACATTGCTCTTCGAGGCGGAGCAGGCAGACTGTCGGTGATCCCTCCACCGCCGATCTGTGGAGGCACGGAGGCTCCCACAGCTCTCACGCTCTATCCTGCGCTGCTTTGTGCCCAGCCAGCACCAGCCGATGTGCCTCGAGAACCCGGGCTCCCTCCGCAGCAGCCAGGCAAGGAGAAATCAGAGGTTAGAGCCACGTATGACAGAAAGCCGAGGGTGGGGAGGAGGAATTTACCAAACCAAAAATTAAAGAGCATTTGCTTGCGTACATCTGCCAACCCAGCCAACTGAAGGAGCGGGAGGAAAACAAGGCACGATAGGAGGGGGGATAATTCATCTTCTTCCCTTCATGAGTATTTTCCTGCCCGTATTGGGCGCGTTCCTTCTGACCCCTTCCCATCCTACATCCCTGACAACAGTACATTCCAACTGAAACACGGTTTTTACTGAAAGATTTCAGAATATAAATATTTTGACTGTAGACCTGACATAAACACATTAAATAATGTTCCCTTATCTTTCTCACATAGAAATCCCTCGCCCTTCGTCTCTTCAGACTCTAAATGAATTTGCTTTCGTCTAGTCAGCAATGCTTTTTGGCTCCAGTTTAATTAAAATTTCAACCAGCCCATATGAGAGAGATGGTATCTTTCCTTTCAGACAGAAGACAATATCCTCTAAGTATTTCATATCCTCATTTCTTAAAATCAGCTCATCAGAAAACCACACTCCTCAGCAACAAGTGTTAGATTATCTTCAGCCACCAGCATCAGCGTACTGAAAGACTGAAGCCATTTTATTGCCTCACTGAGATTTTTATTGTACATTTCTCTTTTCTGGTGGATTTCTCTGCCTTTCATTTTTCAATGTTATTTTATTACACCAGTTCCGTCCGTTCAAAGGTTTCCTTAATTACACACAAGGTTCCAAAACTAATACTGTATCTTCAGATTTCATAAAGATTTTTCATAAAGGTTTTTTTGTTGTTGTTTTTTTAACCTTTTGGTTCAGCCACACAGTTGACATTTTTCCAGCTTCCCTCTATATTCACGAGAGCTAGAAAGAGCGATTTCAAAGTGAAATCTGATTTTCTCACCCAGGTGAATAGCAGTGGGACCCGAAAGACTTCTGAAAATCTCCACAAATACCACGCACATAACTGAAACTGGATTTCCACAAACTGATTTTGCACAATCCAGCTGGATCTCCAACGGGGAGGTACCAACTCATAGGATATGCTGGAGCCCAGATCCAAATGCTTGTCTCCAGATGGGTTTAGAGAAGAGCCTCCCAGCCAGGGGCTCGGGTGGGCACAGAGCTCTGATTTAACACATCCCAGCTCCTGAAAGAACCACCCACCTAAAAATAAACTTTCTGACTTTTAAAGGGAAAAGAACCTCGACTCACTTTTGTCATTAAATAGACTTAAACATCTGGAGGAGGGGGAAGTAGGACACGACAGATGGACTCAAGTTCTGTCAGGATTTTCTACCAGAAAAAAAAAAAATCCTCGACAAACCAAACCGTTTGTAGCAACACTAATGAAATTCACTGTTTACTATCACATAAAGCACTTGAATATTTGAATATTATTTTTAAAAAGCTATTTTTTGACAGCACTATCTTCTCACTTGATGAGGCAACTTAATTATACTGCACAGCAGAAACTGCATGATAGGTCACAGGGTTCAAGCTGCCACATCAATAGATCATTATCAAATATACAATTTTCTCATTTGTACTGTTTATTCTAGAGAGCTGCCACTCAACGGATAACGCCTGCTAAAACCAAACATGTACATTTGCCAAGGATGACTGACACCGGCCCATTCTCCCACCCAGGATCCCTCATCAGGCCACGGCCAGTGCTAAGGCAACTCCCAAGGACGCTTCAAGTGAATATTCTACATGCCAATTCACAATTAAGATCACAGTCCTAAATAATTTTCTTTTGACTCAGAGATTTAACGTAGTGGAAATTCGTGGTAAGGTAGAGGAAAAAAGCTTTCTATTTGTACATTTGCACACAGATCTATGCGCGGGAGTTGCTTTTAACATTCATTTTTTTAATCAGCTCTGAAGGGTTTCTTCTTTTTAAAAAGACGCAGTAAAAATTAAGTTGAATTTCAGATGCTTGGTACTTTCAGCATTTTAAAGTGGACAGACCTTCCACTTACGCAAGTCTAGTTCTTTTACCACCATCACCACAACCTTCTGAAGGCTATTAGAATTTATCTTAATGCAACACAATACAGTCAAACTGCTGTTTCCCTCAGAGGCCCTGAAGTCATTCATCTGCTTTCCTACTCATCCCTTTGAGGTTCTAGACTGCATCCCGCACCCCTTGTTGGGATGGAGACCTGCAGGATGAAGATGTTTGCAATTACCGTCTGCTGACGCTTCTGAGAAAGACCTCATGCAGGAAGCTCATGCCATTGACCTCATTTGATCCAAGCAAAAAGTAATAATGGAGCTCCTGTGGCTAATTGCCAAGAGAGAAACACTTAAAGGACTTGTTTCCGACATCCTCCTCTCCTCTGATGAAGATCTAAACCAGCAGCTCGAGACAGGCTTCTGATTAGATCAAAGTAGGAAACATTTCATGTTATTAGCCACAGTTCCATCTTGTTTATGAACCGCACCGTAATGGACCCCAGACGACCTAAAATACAGTAGCTTGCAAAAAACCACGATTATCAGAATGTGATGCTCGCATCCAATATATAACTTCTAAGTAAATGCTTTGAAAATATTTTCTGTCCCCAACTTCATTGGCATTTAGCACAGATTAGCATCAGGTTTTCTAGTTTACAACCTTACCGATGTTTGAAAAGATTGCTTCTGTAAATAACCAGGACCATTTAAGAAACGAGTTTACTATATTTGTTCTAAAGACACGATATTATCTCAACAGGAAGCAATTATTTTTCATAAACTAATTCCCCCACATCCAGTTGCCTAAATAACGCAGAAAATTTTGTATGTAACAACTAGCCAAATACCCCTGCAAAACTAATTCTCCAGCTACCAGTATCCAGACTGTGCTGCGTAAGGCGAGACAGACCCACGTTGCAGAATTCAAGGCGTCTGACTGACAGCAACGGTGCATTTTGAGAAGCCTCTTGCCCCCAGCTGCAGCTGCTTTAAGCAAACCTGGCTGTCTTCGAACTGAGGAGGCGGCACAGTCGGCCAGATGTGGTATGAAACTGTGGTGATGTAAAGACAACCAAACCATCAGGCAACGAAGGCGGCAAGTCATTTCTTGATGGCATAAACCAAAGCTCTCCTTCTCGGCAGGACAGGAGGTTGGAGGAAACAAAGGACTTGCCCACCAGAGTGGGGAAGCTGCAGTTTCTGTGTAGAGTACGACTAGGGTTGAGGGTGGCATTAAAAAGCCACTTCTGCCTCTGCAATGCGCGGCAGGCTGAGACAGCCAGCTTGTTGCTCACCTCTAAATTTCTTCACCAGAAGCCAGAGATGACTCTCAAGCTTCAGCCTAATTTACCTCCTTGAAATACTGTCTCCATCTTCAAAAAAAACCCCAACTATTAATGAAAAAAACTAACTCTATGGATGTATGACATTCTGATATTTACACACAAATATAGACATGTATACACAGAGCTCCCTACTTCAGCTGCACGAGGTCTTTAAACAAGATATTTTCCCCTTCGCACACCGTACGGGCAATCTCCCAGCATCCACTTTTCAAGCAGGCTCTCCAGCTAGGCAAGAGCTTTCATCTCGTCCTTCCTTCCTAAGCAAGAGTCTGATGCTCCACCTAATGAGAGCCCGTAGCCAGCCCAGGCAGGCAGTGAGAACAACGGGGGCTGCCATAAAACATCTGAACAGACCAGAACCAAACACGCTTTCTAATCCTCTAGCGGCAACAAGACCCTCAAGGGAAGCCTTGTCTGAGCTCCTTCCTTACACCTCCTTAATAACACCAGCCCTAAGCCAGGGAATGGCACTGGAAAACAGGATGGAAGGTGGGTGATCTCTCGCCACTTGCCTCCAACATCCTTTGGTCAAAGCGACGGCATCTCCGCCACCCTTCACAAGATCAAAAGGCGGCGGGCGGCCCCATTTACAACATCCTGAGCAATTTAGGCATCCCACTCGGCATTGTTTCCCACCTCCCGCCCAGTTCCCTTTTAAAGCGGATGGTTTCTAATGAAACCTCTGCCCTTTATGAGTTTATGGCCATAGCGAGTCAAGGAGCGCCACACAGACAATTTTAAAAGAAATAAAGGAGAAACTCTCCATCTTAACCTTGTCGCACACGAAATGGTAGTACATGAAAAGGGGGGAAAAAAAATCTTGGTATTTTTCATTACTAACTTGAAGGATTTACGCTGCTGTGCGTTTTATGGTCTGCCTTCATTTCCCGGTAACGGATACAGTACTGGGGAGCGTGCAGCTTCCAGAGCAGTCGCTCTTGCTCAAAGGCAGCTCAGCATTTTAAGAGTAAAAAAAAAACAAAACACCACACACACCAAAAAACACACACACCCACATCAAAACAAAACCTTCAAATGAAAGTGCTTGCTAAATGCACCGGACATTGCAAGCATCTGCTCTCTTTGCATCTTCTTTTCCCTTCCTTTTTATTTTTGTTTTCTTTTGACACAACCCATATTTACAAATTAGGGCCACTGTCCCACAGGCTAGCAAGTGACAGGACGTGTAAGGGAAGGAAGGAGGACACTCAAACCCTAAGGACCCCTCTAGAAGAGGCTCCAGAAATTCCCCAAAACAGGGCGTGCAGGTGTTAATAAGCTGCACACACACACAGCACCCTTCTCTCCCAGCAAAAACAGGGGCTGCCAAGCCTGAAGGCACAAACCTGCCCAAAGCCAGGGCAGAGCCAGACGCTCCCAGTCAAGGACCAGGACAATGGCTCCAAGGGCCAAGGTCCTTGGAATGCATCAAGTAGAGAGAATATGCAACTTCCCTGTGGTCTTTTAGAAATGTATTTTCCTCATCTTAAGTCATGTCTGCTGTGATCACTGAACACATTTTAAAGACAATGCTATTTTTCAGGCATATAATTTCTTGTTCTCATCTCCCTTTCTAGCTAAACCAGTAGTTTAATGTGCTTCATATATTGTCAAATAAGATGCGTCTGTGTGTGTAAAAGCAAGGAAAATTAAAAATCACAAAATATTTTAATTTACATAAGAAAGTTATGATTATAGTGTCTTATAAAACTTCGGCTTTCATCAACTTATTATATGTCATTCTTCAACAGAGAGAGCACTCACAGTATGAAGAGTTCTTAAATCAAAAACACACTGCCGGGGAACGATCTTCATTTTAATGATGCTCAATAACAGGGATTAAAATATTTTATGAGTCACACTTTCCATACAAAAAAAAGACCAAAAAAAAGGGAGAATGGCGATGATTTTGCTCAAAGTGTGAGACTTTTTCATTTAATTAAAAAAAAGGTGTGAGGAGGAAGGGGATAGGCATCTGAAAACTTATATACTGCATTGTACTTTAAAGCACTAACTACTTTCCCCTTAATTGGCTTCCCCAGCTCCCAGGGAATCGGCAAGCCCACCAGCTCCACAAGCAGCCACTGTCCCAGCCGCTCCAGACCGGGGATGAAAGAGCCCTTCAATCTACAGATCTATTTATATTCCCTCACGTGGCGACTATAAAAAGGTTTCCTTTCAGGCTGAGGTTTCTCAGCATGGAAGTCTGCAACTGTTCGAACGTGAGGAACTCTACGTACACTGATTTTTAGATCGGAGGAGGTGCCTTTTTGTTTGGGTAAACTCGGTTTAAAGCGACGACGAGGGGACCTCGCACATCTTTAAACTTGCCGTGCACAGCAGAGCCTCAGCAAAAAGCATACGGGACCCAAACTCACCCTAAATAACGCACTACAGGAGCGATGCCACTCAATCTGAAGGATTTGGTTTTGACCACATGCTCTCATCCCAGTCACCTCTGCATTCCAGCCAGGGCAGCCAGTCCAGCCCAGCCCACCGCACCACTCCCAAGGGCTGGAGCGGGGCACTGCGTGCTGGTGTTTCTCATCCCAGTCTGCCCCAGCTTTCCCGGATGGCCTCGCACAGAACACCTCTGTGCTTCCACTTCCTCCTATGTAAACATCAGTAATTATATTACCACACCTCACAGCACGTAGAAAGGAATGACAGCTCATACCTTCCCACAAAAAGCGCCATCTCCCACTCTGCCATGCAAGCTGCTCCAGAAAGAGACTTGTGGTGAAAACAAATTGCTTAAAAATTAAAAGACATACAATGGAAACTTGGTGCCAATTACTACAAATCCAGCTCTAGCATGGGAAAGGAGAGCAGAGAAAGAAGTCATGCGTCTGGCTACTGTGAATGGTCCTGGTCTTCTTTTCAGTTTGCTTGAACAATTTATTCTGTCCATTAACTCAGCAACACCAAGCCGAGAAGACTAATTATTAAGGGTCAGTATTCTAAACTTAAGATAAAATAGTTTTAAGACTGTAAGCCAACTCCAGCTCTCAAACCCACACACTCCTCCCTCAACTCCAGCCTCACCAGCAAGAGCCCAAACTTCCTAAAAGCAAATGAAATCGAAGCTCTGCCTTGGGAAGACAATGACAGCATCTTAGGATGACAAAGAAAATTACTACTTTTTTGTTTTTTTTCCCTTTTCTTTTTTTTTTTTTAATTCACAAGGCACTGAAAAAGAAACCAGTGTGAACAGGTCCACAGCTTCAGCACACAAAGCTCTCTGAGACAATACTCTGAGAGCACTCCAGCTCTGCCCATCACCCACCACCACCCCCACAGTCACACCACACCATGCTCTGCATCCAGCCCCTGTGTAACACCTACGCTTTTAATTATTAACATTTTAATTCTTACCATCAGTACTGTGGAGCAGCCTTGCCCGGGGCAGGGACTGTCACCCCAGGCATTAGACCTGCCCTTGTGGCTGCCTGTGCAAATAGCAAAGATGTTCTTGTGGCCACAAATGCAGCTTCTCCGACAGGTAAGTATTTTCCAGGCTGGATACTGGAAGTACAAGTGGGCTGGCTGGTCAGCCAGACAGCCAAGCAATAGCCAACACATCTCCTCCAAAGCCCTGGAATTCCGTACCGAGCGTAGCAATACCATTACTGCTCCCAGTTAAAGCAGTGGAAATGCCCAGGATTGGCCTCCAAGGCTTATTCCTGAGTCAGAGCAGTGTAAGAGCAGTGGTGTTTGTCTCAGAATTGTTGCAACACACCACTGTGTCTATTGCAAAGAGATTTTGAAAGGAATCCATATCCAGTATTGGGTTGACATACTAGAAAATGAGAAAAAAGGCAGGGAAAGCCTGTCCTGTTCCCATTATTTGTACCAGAGGGAAGACAGGCAATTCCTTCATGGTCCACACAGTTTCTCCTAACGGCAAAAGACGGTTTCTCTTTTAGTAGCGCAGAAGTTAAGAGAAATTCAGAATCGTGCAGAAACTGGCGAAAATATTTATACACAACCAAGTTCTCTGTCATCACACTGCAGTGAGAGAGCAGTCTCCCTTTGCAATGGGCTTTATTGTAAGAAATCAGAACTCAGAGGGCAGAATTTAAAACCTTTTCCACCTCTCCCACAGTTTTCTGCCGGCTCTCACACACTCGACCCACTGCTACAGGGACGACTCTACCAGGAGTAGCCAGTGACGCGGAGCCAGGATAAACAGGTCAGGAGTCTTGTGTACCAACCAGAAACAGAAATCATTACAGGGGTCTTGTGTACAGAAACAGAAATCATTACAGGGTTTTAAATACATACTCTGTTCCAAGAGCTCTTTTATTAGTTATGCCTATTTTAAATCAAATTCTATGGAAAGTAGCTTAAAGGACACTGCAGCCGGGAGCCGGGCTGGCCCAATAAAGCACATCAATCTCCCGTATTGGGTGACTGAATGGCAGGTAACAGCTGTTCTACTCTAAAACACACTTTTCTGACCTAGTCTGAACGTGCATTTGATCAAATTGTCTCAAATAATGCCAGGAGCACAGCTAACCAGAAGATTAACTATTCTGATTCAATTAAAAAAAAAAAAAACAAAACCCACAAAAAACCACGGAACCCCAAGATGCAATAAATTTTTTTAGCTCTGAAATAGAGGAAAGAATGTTTTGGTTTTCCCATTTTTTGAAGTAACATCTGAAAAAATTGACATCCGTCCTAATATCCAGATTATGTAAATCCTGCTCAGCAAAGATACGATGCTCACCCAGAACTGACAAAATAAAAATGGAAGAAACGCTCTGGGTCAGGATGAACCATCACATTATCTATAGGGACAAATTAAAGAAGCTGGTTTTGCATTGCCAGATGTGCATCAAAAAGCAGTGTCTGAAAAGCAGGTTTTGTCAGAACTTGTAAACCCATGAAAAGGTTTGCTGACTCACACCGACTGACGCCAAAAACGCTTCCCTGTACATCTGCCTTAAAGGTGGCACGTAGGGAAGAAGAAAACTGGCAGCATACAGAGAAAAATGAAATGATTCCTTCGTTTCTCTACAATACACAAAGAAAGCTTGTCAAGAAAATCCAGAGAGTGGATCGGTTGGTTTTTGCTTTGTGTTTAAGTGCACACAAAACATGAGGTCACATTCTCCCAGCGATTACAGAGTGCAGAATGGTAGGCTATCCACAGAATCGTTAAGGTTGGAAAAGACCTCCAAGATCATCAAGCCCAAACTTCTACCCAACACCTCCATGACCACCAGACCATGCCCCAAAGAGCCACATCCACCCTTTTTCTGAACATCTCCAGGGATGGTGACTCCACCATGTCCCAGGGCAGCCTGTTCCAATGCTTAGCTGCTCTTTCAGTAAAGAAATTCTTCCTAATATCCAATCTAAGCTTCCTCTGGCACAACCTGTGGCCATTTCCTCTTGTCCTGTCGTCAGTTACTACAGAGAAGAGGCCAACACTGGCCTCACTCCAACCTCCTTTCAGGTAGCTGTAGAGATGAAGTTTTCATAGCCTAGGCATGTGGACCACAAGCTTGTCTTTCTGAGCTCTTCAGAGCATTCTTAAAATACAGGCTTTCCTGGACTTCAAAGGGAAATCTTTGAAAATTCACAATCAACGGGAGACAACCACAGAGCAGAACTACGAATATGGGAAGAACTGGTGTTCCAGATAAATTCCCTTATCAGACAACAGGACAGGTGTCTTAAAAGCGAGGAAAAAAGACTGGCAAATTACTAACGCTCAGGACACTCTGTATGTCCCAGCTAACTCTGATAGCGAGACGAGGACAAATCATAAACGTGTCTCCAGCCTTCCTGCAGGAAAGAGCAATCACTCATTCAGGCTGAAGGATGCCTGGAAACTGCCAGCAGAAAATTTCACCTGCTGTTGAAACCTCCACTGAGACACAGTTTAGTCCCTCCTGGATGAGAGCCTGGGAAAGGTGGGACTATGCATGTGCTCCCTTCCCACCGTCCACTCCCAAGCTCCAACCTGAGGTGCTCTACAGAGATGACGCTAGAGAGAGAGAGTCCTTCCAGGAATGGCATATCCAACACCACATTTGCCCAATAGTCATTAAACAGGTACCAGGAAAACACATCTAGGGATGAGGGGGGATGGCCTCAGTGGGTTATTGGGAAAGAACAGAGGGTTAGTTGCAACCTCCTGGAAGGAAGGAGGAAACTGGAAGTGAAATGCAGCCCGATACCCAGTGACCTCTGAGGATACAGGGTGTCTTTCCCTGTTTCCCTGTCAACACGCACTTCTTTCTCACACACCCTCCCTCTTTCTAAAGCAGGCTGAGGAGACACCTCTGGTGAGAAGGACTGGGGTGCTGCAGGAGCCAGGGCTGTCTGGCCAGGAGGGCAGCTCCTCACAGGGCACCTCACCAGCCTGTCACACCACAGTCCCTTGAAAAAGCCCAGCGCTCAGCTGCCTGGCTGGCTGCCATGTAGCCCCCCTAGTTCCTTTTGCACACGTAAAATGATGGGAGCCATTCCCAAATCTAAGAAATGGAACCGGTGGAGCATCAGAGCAACCCAAAAATGGCATGCCGCTTGCTTTCGTTAAGCGCAACACCCCTCCAAAAACACCTCAAAAGGCTTTTCTGCTCACACTGGCTGTCGCTAAACCGATGTCACCGTGCTACCAGAGGGCTGGTCTTACAGAAGAAGATCAAAGGGAGAGAGAGATTCAGCAAGATTGTCCAAGCTGTATATGGACAATATAAACCCTTAAATACCTCATATACCAAAGTGATGGCTCTAAGAAAAAGGCACATGCTGTGCTCAACAGGAGTTACCTTGTTTATTCTCTTCCACATGAAATCACCCAGTTTTGCACATTCTTAACATGATTATCTAATAACAGTCCCTGCCTATATGTTTGGCTACGTATTTTACATACAGCACTGCAAAACAGAGAGGTACTGAGAAAGAAAAAAAAAAGGAGACATAAATGTGTGAAGCTAAATTATACACATTTAAGCAAGCACATGCCTACCTGAAAAATCCTGCACCGTGTTCAGATTCATGTTTTATAGGAAAAGTCTGGCGATATTTGGTCTGCTTAAATAAATATTTATTAATCTCAATATAAAAGATCAGACACCAAATTTATATGAGCTGAGCACAGTTCGGGCAGAAGCCAATAATAGCTGCTTTCAGACTTTGCAGCGTTGGAGTTTGCCAAATGGAAGTGACAAGTCTGGACCACGAAGAAAAATGAAGCCATTTGGTAAGATATACGCTGCGTAATAAACAGTCTGTCAGTTTGCTTCTAATCCCCCCTCTTCCACAAGGGTGGTTTTTTTTAATTTTATTTTTTTTTTAATTTTTTTTTTTTTTTCTTCCTCCTTTTTCCTGATGCACTCTGCAGAGCATGTGCGTTATTATAAACTAAACAAACAGAAGCTACTTCAGCTCTTTGGACCACACACCGCGGATAACAGACAGGTCACTGGTACCTAGTATTTGGGTTTTCTTTTGCATTGCACATTTCCTTTTTGTTTTGACAGCAGGTTTTCAAAAGAGGATGTCACCCTCCTTACAGCTTCGAATCATTTATGGAGAAAACTGAAAAGGAAGTTCTGTGACGACAGCACAAACGTAAAGCCTTGCAATTTTCCGTTTCTTCCCGTGACATCTGTGGGTAGTCCTGTTCGTAACGCCTTTGTCTGTGGCTGATTTAAGGCAGTCTGTGAAAAGACACCATTCAGAGTCTATTCCAGGAACTATAGAGGAAGTAGAAGGAGGACACATCTAATTTGTTAGCGATCGTGATGTCACCGCTCACGATTAATACGAGGCGTTGAGAGAACAGAATGAATTTCCTCCAAGCATCCCCCATCTCAGCCCCTTTCTGAACACACTGAAGAGCGTGGGGACAGCAAGGCTGCCATGGCAGCTCTGCCACTCACCACATGGCTTGCCAACTCCACAAGGAAGAACACCAGCTTCACAGAAGGGGGCTCTGCTGGTCTAACTGGGACAGCAAAGAGGCACCACTAGAGGAGAAGGTCCCAAGGTACAAACCCAACAGCAAGGAACAGGTCCGGGCAAAGTTCTTGCCTTGTCTGCACGTGACTCCCAGCAAGTTGCTGTGTACACTGGACTCCATATTTACAGAAGGCACAGCCATACTCCTTCCTGCCTGACAAGATTTGTAGGAGGAATAATTAACGACTGCAAAATCCTTGAAGATCTTTTCATGGTAGACTTTGCAGAACTGCAAAGTATTAAACACTCTGAAGGAAGAGTAAGCAGAAGCCATTCAATCCAAACCACTGAACTGAAAAAGAAGTCTCCAGCTAATCCTCCTCTCCACCCAATCCTCTTGCTGGCAGGCTACCAGATCTTTCTTTGGTGAGCGGGAAGGCCACACTGCTCAGCTCACCCTGTCCACCCAACCCACATGCGTGGATGTGCTTGAAGCATCAGACTCAGGTGGCACATAAACCACAGGAGTTTTGCTTCAGGCACTCAGAGGTCCCAGAGTGAGTTCCCACCTACTCACAGATCCCTTGGGGTACCAGCCAGCCAAGGGAGGGTCTTGCTTCCAGAATAACTCACATCTCCCACTTTTTGGCAGCTTTCTTGCCTCGGGGTATCTCTTGAAAAGGGCTACGAGAAAGCAGCAGGCCAGGTAAGCTGCTGTGGTGGTGGGAGCCTGTTCCTGACCACCCACCTTTCCCACACACCCCTCAGCCTGGCCTGTTTTGTGGCCACATTTACAACACAGCCTTAGCCAAAAAGCCCTCCAAGGCAGCTGGTAGCTGGAGTGAACTGCTGTCTCCATACATTCCATCTGGCAAAGTCCACTCTGGCTTGGCCCTCAGCAATGACGCATGGATGCCTTGACTCACACACACAGACTCCCCTGAGCAGTTACTGCTTCCAGGAGCTTATCAACAAAATGAGCCTGCTCACATTGGCAGAATCCCAGTTCACTCGTTTTCTTAAGTAGCGCATTATCAAAACGTACCAACACAAGCTGTACTTTCTGGGTACAAAGGAAGCCCTCACAACAACTACAGTAATCCAGTGTTTGTGACCCATTAGGTCAGTCCTGCAGCCTTCCTTCAGCCTCTCTCCTAGTCTGCACTTAGGTCAACCAAGTCTTGACACAGAGAGGCTGTCACCAAGACTCAACAGCTCTTTCTCAGGTTCACGACAGAACAGCTCAGTGGACAACCCTGTCTACTCCTATTTGCTGTCACTGAACACACCCGTCACCAAAAAATCCTCTAGGAAACAACAGGAAATGTTGACATTTTTTACAGGGTGAACTTACATTATCCTTCAGACTTTGGCCAGGCATTCTTTCCATAATATACACCATTCCAGTTTGGATCAGAAATGTATAGCTACTCAATCAATTCTGTAATACATTACACTCCTTACTGCATCATGTTGTTGTTTTTTCTACCATATACTTCTCACCTTTGTAGCACCTCCAGAGCAGTTACCAACAGGGACGGAAGCCCCAGATTTCGCTTTTGCTTCTCTGGCTCACCCAGGATGCTGGGCATGATGCCTACACCCTGAAGCTGCACCAGAGCTGTGACTCGTGGAAAGGAAAACCGGGTAAAATCACATTCGCGCGCACAGCCGTGCATTGGCGTCACAGGAAGGCGGAGGTTTCGCTTTGGCACTCCCCGCCGTGTGTCGGCCGGCGTGCCCACGCTGCTTCTCGGGAGGGCTCCGCCGCCTTTCAAGTGAAAGGCCGAGGGATGATTTACGGCAGTCGGAGAGCCTGTGTTTGTCCACGGGTATGGTGTGGCAATGTCACCGAGCAAGCTCGTGGCGCTCGCAGGCCTGCCCTGCTCCCGCCTGTCCATCCCCACTCCTTCCTCTTTGCTATTTTTTGGGTTGGGTTTCTAACAAATGAGCAAATTGATCTTGTTTACTGTGCAAACAGATGAAGGGCTGAGCTGATACAAGGGGCAGAGCAGAAGCCTGCAACTGGAAGCTGATGAGGAGGAAGAAGGGAAGAAGACTCCCTCCTTTAGACAGAAGCAAGCCACCAGTTCGGGTCAGACCATACCATTTAACTTCAGAAAGGGTTTTCCATATTCTTGTTAACATCTTGAAATACAGATCTTGTTTATCTCGTTTCCACCTGCAATTCCAATTACTAACCCTTTGGAGTTAGTAACACAGTATTTACCCCAGTACACAGAACTCTTTTAGGCATGTATTTTATTTCCTGAGCTAAGCTACATGGCAGCAGCCAGAGGTTCGCAACATTCCTGGAGCAGGAGCTTACAAGTGGCTGCGACGCAGGGTAGACACTGCAGGACCCTTTCACAACAAAAGCAGGAAAACTAGTGCTCCACAAAAATCCCCAGAGGTTCTCCTGGTGCTCCTCTGGCAGACAGGCGAGGACCAGACTCAGGATTAATTTTTTCCCCTGCACACTGCAACAGGCACAGCCAGGCCGATGGCACGGGTTGCTTTACTG
Organism: Baryphthengus martii; assembly: GCA_013396935.1. Taxonomy (NCBI): domain Eukaryota; kingdom Metazoa; phylum Chordata; class Aves; order Coraciiformes; family Momotidae; genus Baryphthengus; species Baryphthengus martii. The sequence continues at coordinate 936,630 of VWZK01012336.1, forward strand.
TGAGGCTGAGAGGTGGCCAAAGGCGTGGAGGATCAGCGCACCCCACCGAGGCAAATACCAACATACAAAGAGTGTGAGAGCATCGACCTGTGCCTGGTGTAGCCACCTTCTTAATACACACAAAACCACAATTTGCAGCGAAACAACCTCCAGCCGAAGCTCCTCCTTTCCCCTCACAAGTGATGTGTAAGAGCCTGTCAGGAGCAAGAGCAGAACCCTTCCTCCCGCCAGCCTCCTTCCCCTGGGGCTGCAGCGCAGCCCAGTCTGACTCAACTAGCCTTCTTCTACACCACTGGCACCTTCGACAATTTCCGAGACATTAGCATTTTCCTAAAATAATCTTAATCTGACGTAAAACCACCAGCATTGCAACAGTACTGTACGTTTTCAGTCCCACTGACTCGTACTTGAATAAAACCGGGCCAGGGTTTAAGAGGAGGGTACAAACAGGGTGCCACGAGTGGGGCTCTCCCCGGCTGCACAATCTTGGCTCCCAAAGCTCGTCCAGCTACAGCAGTGCCACCTCCCTCCATCCCTGCCAGGTCTCCCAGCTTCCAGGCAGGAGGGACAGACATATCCCAACACAGAGAGAGCTGCTGAGCTTTGCCTGCCTTTCCGCTTGCAGGGCTACAAGTTTGAGATCTCTCCAGCTCACTTCCACTAGAAAAATAAATAAATAAATAAAATGTAGGAATGGGGAATTATTTGCAGGATTCCTAATCCTCTTCTAGTTAGGAACAGCAAGACAAGTTCAAAAGCTATTTGGAGTTGGATGACACAGACAAAGCCATGATACACGCTCCATTTCCCTAAGAAACGAGGCTTCTTCATCTTCAGTGCATCAGCCTGGACTGCTGGACATCTACAGCCTGGGAGGGGGGGGGGCTTTACTGTACTAGACGTCTACTGTATTAACAGCATGCACAAAGAAGGTCCAAGGGGAGCCCTTGTCAAATCCAAAAGTAAACAAATCTTAATGTTTCAAACTCATTCCAGATCACCAGCACAGCCCCAAGTAGTGACTCTGCAGCTCTGCTCATCCCTGCCAAGAAAGTTCATCTATTTGGACGGAGTAAGTGCTCAAATCCAACAGGGGGGGGAAAAAAGAAAAAAGAAAAAAAAAAGAGAGAGCGCGCAAGAGAAACACAGTCACATTTGGGAGCACAAGAGGTGGGAATTAATGCGAAACAAAAGAGCCCAAACCAGGCAGCAAGTTATAAACACCAAATATTTAAATTCCAAAGCTGACCTGCAAATTTCACGGTTAATATGATGCAGATCCCTTTTCTGCAGTTGGGTTAAAAGTGCACAGCCCTCTCCTAGGCAAATCTCCAAGGAATTTTAAAGCTTGAATGAAAATACTAATTACAACGTACTAAAAACAGAGCGAGGAAGTGTGCAAGATGACTTTCGAGCACTGCAAGGAAGAGAGGAGGAGACGGTCTGGCCACTTGCAGGCAGCAAGAGCAGCTTGTGACAACATTAACTCCTTCGTAATGAGACCTGGCAGCTTGTAAAGGACCCAAGTGGTCCCAAAGCCTTGTGTTGTACCTGTTAGGACAATGCCCCCACTCTTACACCATTCTGAAAGGCATCCTTAAGAATACTGACTATCCACCCCAAATACCCGGCACGACCAGCACAGCCATCCTTTTTCGTAACTACAGGAAGACCGTATCTCAGCAGCTGGTTTTGTAGAAAAAAAAAGCGCAGATATTTAGTTTTCAACCAACAAAATCCCTCACGAGGTTAACTAAAAGCATAAACCAAATTCCATGTTAAATTACCCTCTGTATGCCAAAGCCACATCTAGTGCTCGTTAGTACTCTTTCAAAAGAAATAGTCCAGAGTTTACACACACATGCATGTTCTGAGGAGAATATTTTATAAACCCCACAAAAACATTTACACAAAATAACTCAATTTAGGCCAGCAGAGTAAATCTCTCGCACACAAAATGTCAGCCAATTAAGCTTTTAGCAGAGCACCAGGGAGACCGATTTTAGAAAGCTAAGCAGGTTTCTCAGTCTAGGAATGCCTGAAATCTGTCTATTCTCAGTCAACAATGACTTTCTGCCTTCTGCCAATTACTAAAGTAGTGGGGGGAAAATGGATTTACTCTCAGCTTTTACAGATCAGTTGGCTTAGCAAAATCTCAACTCATACACAGGCGCCTCTCGCAACTCCTCTCATCAAGGCGAGCAGGCGACAACAAAAAATTTGCTCTACTTTTCCCCCCATCCTCAATCTGCTTATCCTTTCTTGCTGACAACTGGAAATGGCTAGTCCTCCCTTGGCATCCTTCCCCTCTTGCTCCCCGGGCCGCAGGATGTAGCAGGGATTTTGGGAAGAGCTGCTGTGCAAGGACACAGCAATGGGCTGGCCATAAAGTCTAGGGAGCACCCTCAAAGGAATGGACCTGAAGAGCCATACCGTGGACTTGCAGCCTGGCAAAGCCCTACGACAAAGCACCTCAAGGCTGTAACACACTGTTGCCCAATAGGGAGGTTCTCTCGTCCTTACCCCGCTAGAACCTCTCTCCTACAAGGAAAGGCTGAGAGAACTGGAGCTGTTTAGTCTGGAGAAGAGAAGACTAAGAGGGGATCTTATTCGTGTCTATAAATATCTGAGGAGTGGGGGTCAAGTGGAAGGGGCCAGTCTCTTTTCTGTGGTGCCCAGTAAAAGGACAAGAAATAACGGGTAAAAGCTAGAACATAGGAGCTTCCACTTCAACATGAGGAGAAACTTCTTTGCTGTGAGGGTGACAGAGCCTGGAACAGGCTGCCCAGAGAGGCTGTGGAGTCTCCTTCCCTGGAGACTTTCCAAACCCACCTGGATCTGTTTCTGTGTGGCCTGCCCTGGGTGATCGTGCTTTGGCAGGGGGGGTTGGACTTGATGGTCCCTAGAGGTCCCTTCCAACCCCTACCATTCTACGATTTCTATGATTTCTCTTCTCTTTGCTTCTCCCTTCCTCCCAGCCCCAGAGTCACCCCACACACCCCATTTCCACTTCTCCATCAGCTCTGACCTCACCAGATGTCTCCATGGGCCAAAGTAATCAATTCACCTGACCCACGCCACCCATTTCCACAGTGGCAGAAATGTCAAATCGTCACACCTTTCCCAAGAGCAGCCAAACCTCCCCCCTCATCCATACACGCTCCTTAGCTCTGCCCTCAGCCATCCAGCAGAGAACTGTCCCTCTGCCAGTGGGGTTTGTACCCTGCTGGCCCCAATCCACAGAACCAAAACCGCTAAATATTGCTCTGGGGTTGGGACAGTTCATTTACTGATGAACTCCAAGCAGCACTTCACAGGCATCTTGTACTCATTAAAATGATATTCTTCTTGTCTGTGTTTTTTTTCCCAGACTGAAGAAAAGGTTTGAGCATAACTGTTATCTTGGAATGAGTCCCAAATAAATTTCCATTTCCCAAAGGACAGGTTTTCTCCAAGGCAAGTAGTGGAAATTTGCAAGTTTATTAAAAAGAGGCAGCTTTACCTCTAGCCAGTATCATGTATTATCTGGGTGTCATCAGAGGTCCTGGAGAGTAGCTTATTCTTAAAATGTCTGGAGGATCTAGAGCACATATGATGCTTAGCAAATATTTCTAACCACACTAACTTACTTAACTTTCACTCAGTACTAGCAGCTTTCTGAATTTAACAAACAAAAACTTAAGACACTTTACCTTCTCACAAAAACATGTAGAAAACCCAAGTACTAAAAAGCAAACAAATAGATGTGCACATGGAATCCTTCCCCTATATTCACCAAACACTGCACAGATGATGCTCAAACAGCTACAATTGCATCTTGTGTCCTTTTTTCCACCTGCAGTTACTATAAATATCCTTCCCCAGGTGCATTTCTTGACTGACATCTCCTAAGTCTACCTAGACTCAGAGGAGAAAAAACACTGACTACAAAAGTTATCTAGCAACCAGCGCACTGCAGCAAGCAAACTCTGGCTGCGATTCCCCCCAGACATGCACTGGCAGAGGAGAAAAACGAAAGTTTCTCTGCCTGTTCTCCACATGTGACACAGCACTACCAACCATGTCACTGCAACACTGCTGCTGAAACAACCACAGAAATACCCCAGCTGGTAAGAATCACAAGCACTCGTGATGCATCTGTTCCTGGGATCTACATCGCCAATGGTGAAAAACTAAATGGGAAAATTCTCCCCCATTGTGAGCCCAGTTGAGTTGGTTTACGAAACGCCATCGAGACACTTCTGTGTAGATGTATCCTAAGCAAAATAATGAATCATTTTGTTGAACGTGACAAAGAGTTTCAGCAAAAATGAAAAACAACCTACAATCCATACGGATTTCTATGCAAAATTCAGGAAACTTTAAAAAAAAAAGAAAGAGGTTATTATTTCATCGTAAGAAGCTAGGGAGCTAAATCCATCATCCCAGCTCCAGAGGAAGTACATTGTCACCTTGGGTTTGAAGGGGACAACTCATTTTCGGAGCACCCTGGAGTAAGGTCGAAATAACCAGGGCGCTTGGTGCCTCCAGCTCCGTGCCCAGGGCGCATGAGGTTGTGGGAATTAAGAGAGTGCCCGCAGTTATTTCCATGGCAGAAGGAACTGCCCATGGGACAGCCAGGACTGACAAGAGGATGACTGGCCTACAGTATTTGTATTAAATAGAATTGAAAGAGATTATGAGGCACTGTGTGTGTACGAGGGACGGTTACCGATACCAATTTCCACTTGAACTACTCAGCAGGGTGAAAACAATTCATCCAATGGAAATTATTCAGCATTTTTGAAATGATGTAAAAAGCGAAGGGGAAATCCAGTTAGTCATCTGTCAATCCTGTTGTGAAAACGTCACACACTTACAGACTCCGAGGTTGTTTTTTAAAAAAAAAAAAACAACAAACCAAATCGTACCGTGAATTTGTTCGCTTTATGAATGAAGACAGTTCTCAGTAAACTCCATCTCGGGGAGTATACCAGATTTTCTTATAAATGCCTCAGGATGAAAGAAATGATCTCATGAAGAAACGGCAGCATGTTTCTATCCAAGGCTTTGCTATCTGGATATGTCAATTTTTCAAAACCTCAAACAAAACACCACAGGCTGCTAATCTGCTCTCTCACAGCAGGTAACCTCAGACGTCCTGGAACTCTGCAGCATGTTCATTCTTGCCTTGTTTAAAGGCTCTGAGGAGCTCAGGAACCAGCCTGAGCCCTTCCTCCTGCTCACCAGCCCCATTGTTTTAGCATCGACTTTAGTTCCTGCTTCAGATTTCAGAAGTGAATCCATTTCTTCCAGGAGCATGCGCAGCATTCTTTAATCCGCCTGGGGGTTTATTTATTTTCTAAATAAAAAAAAATTATTTTTTTTTTCCTTTTTCATTTGACAGGGATTTTAAATTGCACTGGAGTCAGGAAACCAACAAGAAATGTCCCCCGAGCATCTCAACTCTGTCCACATCAGGCTGTATGTACAGTCGCCCCTTTCACCATCAGTTTGAGTGACACCGTGCAGCTCGGTGTCACGCTGCAGCCCATTCCTCGCCCTGCCAAACCCACACTTGCCCCAGCAACAACTCCATTCAAGATTGCTGGATTTTCCTAATCCTTCTGCAAATGAAGGTTTGGCTCTTACAGCTGCGCTAGTTGGTGTTTACCATCTCCCCTCTCCTTTCCATGGATGAATTTCTCTTTTCCAAAAAGGAGAGGAAGAAGAGGGAGACAGTGACCACATGTGTAATCACTGGTTTACATCCTGGAAACACGTTACAGAAGCAAATGAGATGGGACTGACGTTTATCCTTTCGGAGGACTCTCAGTATTCCAAACCACTAAGGAATCACTCGGTTAAGCCTTCACTACAGTTGAGTCAGAGTCCCAGATTTCAGTAAAGGAAATTGGAAAGATACACTTCTAAGAGACGGAGGGAAGAACTTTCCCAGAATGATATTATTTTGGCTCTCACTGCTCAAAAACAAAGCCCGAGCTCTCTGCAAAAGAGAAGCCTGAATGCAGCTTTGGACCAGGGCAGGGAAGCCAGAGTTCATATTTATAGATTCTAATCTAATTTCACACCTTCCTCTTACTTTCACTACCCTGTCTTAAAAATTCGTGTTTTATTAGATTCCTGAAAGAGCCGCAGTTCATAATGAGATACGTCAGCTGATATTGTCGATGGGGTGTTTTGTACCAAACACTAATGCTAATTATATAAACCTTCCACTGCACTTTGTTAGCTGAACCCACACGCTTAAGCCGCTTGCTATATTACTGCAAACAGTTCATTAGACGTAAGTTTATGGGCCTGGGTAACATTAACCTTCCCTCAAAATCATCCCAAGCTGAGAACGTGGACCCTGTGCTCTTAATTACAGGAGGCACTGCCAGACGCCCAGGCGGTGATGTGATGATGGGGGAAAACGTCAGCCAACAAGAGGTAAGAGAGTCCCGTGTCCCCAACGCCACCCTTCTGAGTCCCAGAAGGGACAGGGACAGGCAGGCGTCTCCATCTCCTAAGTTTTGCTTTTAACTCAAAATGGGGAAGGGTAAAAATCAAAGTTATCTGTGTTTTTCAATGTGTGCAGTGAAGGATAGGCTTATGCTGGGTCTCAGCAACTGGGAGGGTTTCTGGCTCTATGCAGGGCAAGTGAAGCCAGAATCTCTTCAAACTGAGTTGTTCAAATGCAGGATTCCTGGATCAATCACATAAGTGATCAACAACAGTGCAAAGTGTGCACAGTCCTTGGTTTCAATACGCTACGCTATAACCTCTCTTCACACAATCTCTCTGTTCTGTAGGTTGGGAATAAACTCACCCCACAGGCAGCAAGTCTGCTAAAATAATTTTAAAAGTAACACCAGGTCCATCTTGTCTTCAAATTGCTTTGCAGATGCAGAAAAGGGATGGTAAATGAGAACTAAGTGTGTAGCGAGGCACTGACAAAACATACTCACTTATTGTCCCACAATACAAAAAAACAGTTTGCTTAAACAAAAAGACAGACTCAAATAAGAAACACTAAGCATTCCTGAGCACAGAGTTGCTTTCAGAGGCTAGACAGGAGAAACACATTAGCAATACCACTCTAAAAGACCCAAAAAAATCCTCATAATCTGCATTTCAGGGCAGGGTTTCACTGACATACTCTGTTGTTTTGCTAATGTGAAGAATGCTCCAAAAATTATTCATAAAACCAGAAGCAGCAATTATTCTTACGCTCTCCAGACAATCACAGTGAGTCTGGAGGAAGCGAGAACTCTGCAAATTTAAAGCCACCACAAAGACATTGTATTTGAGCAGATTTTGCCACATACACACCAGCCCGAACAGGAACAAGCACGTGGGGAACAGAAAGGGAAGGAGAAGGCAGAGCAGAGCCATGCCAGGCACGCTTCTAACAAGGGGGAATTCACTCTGCTGATAATAAAAGAGAAGTATTTTAATCTCTTACACAAGCAGAATCGCGGAAACAACTGAAAACCATGACGGACCAATTGACGGTTCGTTACTGGGAACAATGCTTTTTGTTTTCTCCAGCTTGCTTTCTCACATCTAAGTACATGGAGACACGGCGCAGATTTGAAAGGCGAGGGGGCTGTTTAAAATTAATTTCAGTTCCAGCGGCTGCAGCAAAGGAAGAAAATCCATCTTCTCTCAGATTCGGCCATTTCCTTCAAGAGCTGCCTCGCAGAAACACATTCTTCCCCCAGCCACCTTGGGTCCACACGAGCTCATCCACAGTCTACCTTGCCCATGGTGAGACTAGTTTTGTTTTTAGGAAGCTTTAAACCCAGGAAATGGTTCAGGAAGACGGATACGCTACCCTCGAAGCACACGTTTCAAGAAACTATATCCAGCTATTTTGCTGTGCACAAACAGCTATTTTGTCTTTCGAAATCAAAACACAAGCAAACAAATAAACAGAAGGCGATCCAACTGGAAAGATATTTTTGATGGGAGGAAAAGACTTTGCTAAACCAACTATTAAGAGAATGCCAAACTGTCTAACACTCAGTTCTAGCATAAAACATAAAACAGTACAATGAATATACATACACTTTACTCACTGATTTTAACTAGTTTAACGCATCTATTCCACAAGGGTTTACCCAATACCACCCCAACAACATTTGTTCTCCTGACAGGGCTGTTAAAAACATCCTACATATCCTCAAGGGATGTATCCATAATCGAAAATACGTGACAGAGATGTGCTCATTCAGCAAATGCCAGCCCCACACTGGGCACTCACTGCCTGAACGCTCACAGGTCAAATAATTCCCATAGTCCTCTCCCACAACACATGGGGCATCTTGCGGGTCCAGCAGCAACCTTGAGGACCACAGCCTGCTTCTGAAGAAGGCAGTAAGCACAGCAATTTGTAACAGCACTGAGGCAACACCAACTAAAGCTGCATCTCTGCAGAATCAGTCAGGCATGTTTCAAAGACACGACACATCACCCATTGCAATTTCTGGAGCAATGAGATCACTACCAACCTCCAAAAATTTTTTTTTAAATCCTCCTGAAATACTGCAATGGTTTTGCATTTCCCTATTTGGCACTGCACGTCCCTTTACAAAAGCTTTGCTCATGGTTTTCTAGACAAACAACAACATAATTGTAAATTGTGAGATTATACAGAGCTTATGGATTGAGAACTGCCAGGATATTTACCGTGTCGCTGCACGGTGCAGGAGGTGGTTTCTTTTTCTACGTGCAATTATGGGAATGAAGTCAAAAGCGCATCCCAAAGCTAAGCCGAGGACAATCCACCCGATGGGAAAGCAGCAGGAAGGATACAAGGGCACTGCCGAAAACGTGCTACTTAATTCTGCAGGATTGGGACTCTCCCCACCAATGCCAAGAATCTGCAGATGCTGCCTTGCTCACGTTGTAAAAGGAACACACTAGCCTGTGACACAACTCTCATCTTTTCCAGAACATTTTAAGGCGCCGCACTATGGATGAGAATGTCCAAAATTCTGTAGGCCTCAAAACTTATAAGGTGCTTTCCAAACTAAGGACACTGGGAAAGTATCCTCTCACAGAATCGAAGAAAAAGATAGAGGCATGAAATGAGAAAAAAAATACAAGAATGACTGCAGCAGTGCTTACTGACTGGTTATTTTTTAAATAATTTAACAGCTTTTTTAGAAATACATTAAAGCTCTACATATACTTTTCCAGTTGCCCTTATAAACCTAAATCCACCACTTCTTTTCTGCCCTTTTTTTCTTTTTTTTTTTTTCCTTAATTTCGTCTGTCAGAGAAACTTTAAAATTTTGCATGTTCAGATGAGATCCTTGTTTATTTGGTTTGCATTTTCTTTTTCCCTCAGAAATAGGTTTGCAAAGTCTATTTTCAAACAACAGAAACTAGGAGCATGACCACAGCCTTTGGACCCCAAGTACCTTTCACTGCAGACAGAGCTGGGACACCCAGACTGGAAGGTTCACTGACAGGGTATTTAGTTCAAGCATTGGATACCAGTGGTTTTTACACAAACATTTGTACAAACACTCACTCTTTCCAAAATAATCCTGCCAAAGTCAAGAATTGGAATGACGTGGCTCTACCAGGAGAGGCATTTATCACAAAGTACAAATTAAAAATCTCTCAAAAAAAGAAAAAAAATCACAGGGATCTGATAGATTTTAGCAAAGGAAATGACATAATAATGGCGAGCCAGTACCTTCTCTTTCTCGGCCATCCCTGTTAATAAACCACAGAACAAAACCTTTTTAGAGAGGAGAACCTAATGATCACTAAATATACCTTCAGTCTTTAATTTAAGTGAAAACTCTGACTAAGTGCATAGAATCAGCTGGAAATAGCAATACAGCTGGTCACCTTTGGCAGATTCACAGCCAGCACGCTTCAGTTTTTTGCGGCCACTTCCTTTTGACTGCTCCATCTTCATTCAGCTGCCAAGTTGGAAAGAAGAGCAAATGTTCTGCTGCTTTTTAGAGACGGAGAGGAATTAATTCTTTGTATTCTAAAGATGAAAAGGCTTCCATTAGAAGGTGTACAGGGGTTTAGTTCCTTAAATCTACCTATTAATTGCTCTAAGGAACTCTCTAGACTGAATTTACAGGGTATGACACCGAACAAAATTTCCTCCAGGATAGGCTTGCACTCAAAATACATCTACCTTTCACTGTAAGGGGAGAAATAAAAGATGTGCAATTTTTTTTTTCATCCAGCTGTTACAATGAAGCTCATTTTCCTTTGAAACATTCCTTCTTCAAATGAAAGCAGGAGTGTTAGGGAAGCCACTATAACACAGCTTTTTCAAGCCAAATCTGATTTTACAACTGCAACATCCATGAACTGCCGGGCTCTGAGACCACCTTCTACAAGCCCTGCGGGGAGGGCACCCACTGTCCTGTCAGGAGCAGCAGATGACTCAGCAGCGACAGGTGACAACACAAAAAGTTTGGTTAAGCTACTGGTCATAAAAATAACACCAATTTGATTCCACCTCAGTGACCCACTGTTCCGTCCAAACAAGCAACAGGCCAGTCCTCTCAGCCCCTCTATACCCTTCAACCTCAAGATCAACAATCTCAGATTTATAAAATTTTAAAAGCAATGCTTTCTGATGAATTGGACCTAGGTGAAGTCCGGGTTTTGGAAAACAAATTTTTCCATAATTATGAGAAGACAGGAGACAAGGAAAAGGATGCTACAAATTTTTACTGCAGTCATTGAAAAAAAAAAAAACCAAACAAACAAACCCCAGTGCTGTCTGCAGTTGGAGTATTGCAGAATCATTTTAACAAGCAAACCATGTTAAAACATATAGAAAGAAAAATGATAAAAGACATTACAGCAATTTGTCTCCTCCTCTGGCCTGAGAAAGCAAATCTGATAAAGAAAGGAGCATAAAAAGAAGGGAAAAAAGTCCATTTGAAATTTGCTTTTTTAAAATAAACCCCAACTCGTTCAGTGTCTTCCTTACAACACAGCAATGTATTTTCTGGCCATGATCATGAAATTGCTTCTGGCACAGGAACACACTGATGAGAAAGCTGCATGTGACTTGCATGACATCTTACACAGGCATTACTTTCAGGTTACACAGCTCTTTGTGCACACTGTCCAAGAGGAGAACCACTGCAGACCAAGAACCAGATCGTGTGTGCCGGTCTCTCGGTCAACAACTCTTTTTTTCCCTCCACAGCTGTAACAACCAAGGTGGATAAAACTAGAAAACCAGACTCTAGACTAAAAAGCTGGACAACAGGATAGATTTTAATATATTATACAGCTGAAGAAACTGTTTCACTCAACACTAATACTTACCTGCCTATCTATGAAGGAACACACAATAAGACTATGCAAACATTTCCAGGTTCTCAAAAAAAAAAAAAAAAAAAAAA
>VWZK01012336.1:948036-972639 GCA_013396935.1 Baryphthengus martii
AAAAAAAATTGAGCCAGTCAAGCTTCCCCTTTGTGGTTTGCATGTCATCATCAGCATTGCTTCATGTTTGTATAGCCTTATAACTCAAATATGGTTTATGTGTCTTTGGAGGACAAGTGCACATATTTATGAGTTACAGCAACTGCTTCTCTGTGAGCAGGGCACAGATGTGCAAAACAAGGGTTCCCAAGACTATAATCCTGTCTCCAACCAGAACACTGTAAGGGAATCGTATAATTGTCAGGGTTGGAAGGGACCTTGAAGATCATCGAGTTCCAGCCCTCCTGCCTTGGGCAGGGACACCTCCCACTTAGAGCAGGTTGCCCAGAGCCCCATCCAGCCTGGCCTTAACAACTTTCAGGGATGGGGCTTCCACCACCTCTCTGGGCAACCTGTTCCAGTGTCTCATCACCCTTATGGGGAAAAACTTCTTCCTAACATTCAATCTAAATCTACCCTTCTTTAGTTCTAATCCATTCCCCCCTTGTCCTGTCACTACCCGACATCCTAAGAAGTCCCTCCCCAGCTTTCTTGTAGGCCCCCTCAGATACTGGAAGGCCACAAAAAGGTGTCCTCACAGCCTCCTCTTCTCCAGCCTGAACAACCCCAACTCTCTCAGCCTGTCTTCACAGGAGGGGTGCTCCAGCCCTCAGGAAATCAGACTACCATACAACAGCACTGACACATCTTACTGGGCAAGAGTATACAAAAATCAAACAATACCACAGCCCCAACAAATCCTCCCTGCTACAACCAGTTCTTAAACAGCAACACTTCATACTGCTAAGGTAAATTATCTAATCCTGTATATTGATTATAGATTTAGTATCCTTCACCTTAAAGATCTCCCAATATGAGATTTTTGGTATACATACATACATTTCAGTTGCCCTTTCCATTCCCATTCTTTCTTTCCTTCCTTCTCCTCCTTCAAATTATGTCAGAGCACTGGGTATACTAACCGGTACATGGGACTGAAGGTAAATAATCCCATGAGGAATTCACTCAGCAGAGATCCATTAACATTCAATCGCTAGTTTCCACCAGTTGAAGATCTCAGCTCACAATTAACTGAAATTTGTGTGGGATTAAGAGAGAAAGGTGCACCGAAACTACAATGGAGCAGGAAAACCACACGACGTTGGGGTTCCTGCCGCTCTCCTACGCTTAGAGCCCAGGAAGCCACAGCCATCATTTCCAAACATGGACACAAAGATCCAAGATCAAAGGCATCTCTGGAATTTGTGTGGACATTTTGTTCTTAGCCAAGACCAGGTCATGCCCATACAACATCTGTGGGTCTAATCCTTAGAAGGCCTACTATGATTTTTTGGTTTTTTTCTATACAAAATTGTAAGAGGTTGATTTCTAGGGGTTTTTTTTGGTTTCTTGGTACAAATGAATAGAGGCAACAGAGAGCATTTGATGCAACAATCACAATATCTAACCCAGTATCAAGCTGTCTCCCGTTTATCTCCATATCTGAGAGCATCTTGGGGAAAGAGTCTCCCTTCAGCTACACTCTCCTGTCCTATGTAATACCTACGACCTTGAAAAACTAGTGCTAAAAAGTTACAAGATTAGCCCAGCATCTCTCCTTCAGTCACCAGCTTAAAGGAACTGAAAGACAGTTTTCCCAGTGAGGGAAAAGCAATCACCATCACCACAGCCATCAGCAGCAAGAACATCTTTCCACAGGCTCTGGAACCCTTTGTCTTCATTGCAGACGTTTTTCTCCCTCTAATCCCAGAAGAGACTAAATAAATAAGATTTTTAACTCACATCTCCATGTGTTTCAAATTAAGATTCTAAAAATGGTCATTTCCTCACATATTTCAGAAGCTGCCTATAAACAGCTCCTCTACTTATATAGTCCTAAAAGCAGGAGAGTGTCTTAGCTCTAAAACCAGATTAAAGCTGAGCTTGTGCCCACAACCTCAGAAGTAAAGCCAGATATCAAAGAATCAGACACCCAGTCCGCATTCTTCACACCATTTTTTTTTTAATTATTATTTCACCAGGCTATTCGTAAGCTCCACATTTAAGCACAAGATGTCACCTGCTCAGACATCCCTCCTTCCCTCCGGTGTCTCTCTGACCTGACCCTCCCAGCTCTGCTGAGATCCAAAGAGGGATGGAGAGGACGAGGGAACTGCAGAACCCAGAGCACCCTGGAAGCAGCAGAGAGAACTACACAGAAACTCATTGCTCAGCTTGGCCCTGCTCTCGTTTAACTCAGACTTAGAGAAAAAGCTACATTACCACAGCTGCTTCCGAGCCAACATTTACTCTGGCAGCCTATCATCAGACCTACTGGAAGTTTTGCTCTCTCTTTTTATCCTTCTGAAGTGTTATAATAGGAGCAATAATACATTTACATTCCCTTTATACTTCCTTAGCACACGGTTCAAAATTCTATAAATGACATCGAAGGAGGTAGCGGAGGCGTTTTGGCTGCACAGCTCTCATGCTCCAGCACTCAACCTCTCCTCTGCAGGCTCCGGCAAGGACTCAACCTGCCACTTGATACCAGCTATTGACATTTTAATTAAACAGTGCTGCCTACAGAATGGAAAGGATTCTCTCCAAAATATTTACATGAATCTGAGACAGACACATGGATGGATAGCTTCAGGATCGGTAAAGGATCAGGAACAATGCTGTGAAATGAAGGCATTTTCTTCCTGAATCAGCACGTCAATCACAGCAACCAGCTTGGAATTGAGGGGTGATCCAGGAAAGCTTCAGGAGCCCCGGCAGCCAGTGTAAAATAAATAGTAACAACACACTGAAATGCGTCAGCTATGGGGCTGAACTCCTTGTATCTTTTTTTTGAAGGTCTGGAGACTCACTTCCACAGTTTCAGTGTACGCGAGAATTTCTGCGGAAAGGTGAGGGCAGAAGATGGAAGGGAGGAGAAAGAGCAGAAAGGCAGAAGGAAAGATACAGCTTATTAACTTGAAGAATCAAATGTTTAACATGTTTGTTTATACAGTCCTGAATTAAGATTTTCGACAAAGCATGCAGCACTGCCTACAACCTCCTCCTCTCCTATGCATGAGATGGCTAGTGTAAAGTTCAATAATCTAATCCCACTGGGATCCCATAATCTCAGATTGCTGCCGCACAATTTGCAGTAGAGACATATGGCAGCAGGGTAACAAGAACATGAAGGACTGAGAAAGAAGGGCAAGAAAACCATCTAAAGTAACAGAGATGAAAGAAAAAGACAAGACAGGAAAAACCTTATAGTGGTTAGTTACCTTCACAAATAGCCTCTTCCATATCAACCTACAGGAGCTTTCCCACCAAACCTTGCTAGGAACCTCATGCTGCTTCACTTGGGTCACATAAATACACACACATTATACATATATATACAAACATCTATGTGTCTACTCCATTAGTAAGAGAAACAAGGAAAAAGAGAGGCTGGCCAGAGAGGATGCCTCTTTTTGAGCTCAGCTGACTCCAAATTTATGCTGCTCAACTGAAAGATGCGAGGCGACGATCTTGACCAAGGCACAGCAATTACACAAGAGGCTGATGAGTGGTGTTAACCAAGAGGACTTGCCCACGGGCTGCCAAGCCAGCTGACGATCACATCCACCCTATGTAAACCACTGGCTTGCATATAAATGAATCTCAGACTCAAACCAACATGGAAATAAACGGTCGCTGAGAAATGGAGTACATCAACTATCCATTTACTACAATAAACACGCTGTTTTCTAGCGTCTCTGAAGATGCCGCCTGTATCATTTCCAAACATTTTCTTTTTGTAGTCAAAATGAAGATGGATCATTTAAGAGTCGACAATCTCTTCCCCTTCCCCCTCTTCTGCTGGCAGAGTCTCAACAGAAGCAGCCCCCACCTTTCTCCACACAACCGCAAGAACAGTTTTGTAAAACCCTGCAACTTGCCGGCTGACTGCCCATCACTCAGAATACAATGTGGTTATCAAGTGTTTCAAACCCCTCTGCAGGCACCAGCATTCATACCGGCAACAGATCTTGCCAATTCTTCCTGCAAAATGTCAGAGACACAAATCTTCCTCAGAGCTAAAACACTTTGTGAAGACTCTCACTCCTTTCTTTTCCCATTACTGTGAGATTCTTTCACTCCATGTTGATGAATCCCATCAGAATATTTCATAGAAATCATTTTTGTAACTGCTGTGTTGCTTCTATCTTTGCATTTCTTGACTGATTCCCTTTTCTCTGCTGTTTCACACTTTCAAGCCCTCTGTAACCCATCTCCATCTTCTCTGTCAGCTTTGCATGAACTGTCCAGATGTTGAATTGCACCTCTGATTAATCTACCACCTATTTTTCAAGCCATAAAACAAGCAAATAGGCCCAATTAGTTTTATTCCTTTCTTTAAGCTACATCAATTCTACTCCTAAATTTTCATCTCTACTAAAAAGAGGAGAGGGTTAAGGCAGTAGATCTTCTTAAGGCACGTTTATACTCAGAAGGAAGCTTTGGCAGCAATGTGGAGTCCAGGTTTTGCCAGCTCTCCATGGCTCTTCCTAGCAAAACGTACTATTAAAAAAAAAAAATTCAGTAGCTCTGAGATTGCAAATCAAACTGGTTTTCCTGCAATGACAATTCCAAGATTCAGGCTGATTCAACATTTAAATGAGCACTGGACAAAAATGAATCCTGCCCCTTTCTGCATCTCATCTGTATGGGAAAATATTCTATTAGCACATTTTAAATGATGGACAAGGAATTATATCCAAAAGCAGGTGCAGAATTAGACTTAAGCTTTCTAACCTTGCACATTTTCTTGACACAGACAGAACCTTACTCATACTTGTACCAAAGCAGTAGCTACGTGTCATTTCTGCGGAAGGTGGAAGTTGCACAATGTTAACGAGTAAAACGGCTAATAAAAAAAAATAAATCAGCTCTGTTAATGCATTAAGATCCTTGACACATATAGATTTAGTGAAGTGATGTGTGTATGTTCAACTGCTGAGTAGCACGGTGCTATTTTTACAGAGGCATTCTTGAGTACGGCGACTTCTTTGCTGAAATGGAGAGTCCCAGCTGGCCCAGGCAGTGAGGCGTGCACCTGCAAAGCACCGTCCTCATTACAATTAAACCACTACAGGACCACCATAGTAAAAAAAAGTCCAAATCCAAAAGTAATCTAAGGATACTTCAGAAACCACAAAGATGAAGCATTTCCCTGCCACTTACTAATTCAATCACCACGGTAGAAAGGCTGTATTAAAGATCCTTTTTGAGATGAGTACTGCTGAATTCTGGGCTGGGCAACCTGTGCTTCCCCACATCCATTGTGGCAACAAAACCCAGCTCCAGGGCAGCTGCCCTGAAAAAGTCTTTTTGGAGAACAACATCCAAACTGTGCTGTTGGGGTCAAGATATCACACAAGGATGGCAGTTCAGAAGTAAAGCAATTTTCTGTGAAGTTTATGGATAAAACATTCAGAAGAGAAAGTTTTAATCTGGCCATGTGGTACCGCACGTGTTTTTTTAATTGCTGAAAATTTTGGTTTTTTTTCCTAAGTTACCAAAAGAGTGGAAAAAAATAGGGGGTGGTGATGAATCTTAATTAAAACTGTGACAGAGATACCAACCTGACCAGAGAGGAATTAAACTATAAGCACCAAGAAATGAATAAAGCTGGTAATCTATATCACTCCTTTCTCCCCTGGTTAACCATACTCAGTTCCTACAGAGGAAAAATAAAAGTGGAGTGGGGAAGCTCTGTCTCTTGTCCCTTCAGCTCTTTACTTTGCAGCTCCTGTTCCCCAATGCTCTAATACGGCACTTTGTTTTCAAACGTATTTCCTGGATTTTCAGAAAGGTACTTCCCTTCTGCAGAATTCTCCTTTTCACAGCAGGAAAAACATTTCTTGTGATACTTCAGACTTCACCAGAAAGAAAGTTTCTTCTGCAAAACCTAAAGCCTCATACCATAATGCACGGAAGCTGCATCCACCACGAGAGAGAACACTGGCTAGAGAAAAGGAAAAGAAGGGAGTATCTAGTCCCCTCAAATGTATTTGCCAAAACTCCAAACTACGCTCAGTTCCTGATTAATTTTTTCTGCATGATCTCATCCTTATCGCATCTGGGTTTGGAAGAGGCTCGTTAAAAAAAAAAAAATATTGGATTTGTCAGTCAACAGACAAACTTCAGTTACTAAACTTTTTTTCTTTTTTTTTTAAGCTACTGCCCTGGGACAGTTTTTTCCTTGCTTGTATTTGCACCATAGACTGAGGGCTGGTGAGACAAGCTCCCACACCTGTAGGAAGTGGAGAATTTAAGCGAAAAATTCTGACTGACATTTAACTTAACAGAGTAATACTTCTCTGGGGGAGGGGAGTTTCCTATAGCTACATTAATTCAGGCTAAAAATACCCATGCTGACATGCTGTCATGTGAGAATCTCTTTGATTCCAAGAGTTTATTCAGAGCCTTCGTGTTACTTTGAACTTTTTTGTTGTTTAATATGATCATCGCTCCATTTGTCATCATATGACAAGAGCAGACAATTACACAAGCTGAAGATATGTCTGCCAGTCATAGCATGCCATCTTGCTGCTGTCAAGCAAAGAGATGTGCCTCTACACACCTCTAGATTGAGTTCATTAAACCAGCCTGCAGGATATCCCTCGGTAATGACACAGATGAAAGACCAAATTAAAATTGCTTAATTCAGATACACAATCTCCAGCATTTTCCACCTTGCAGCCTAACTGGTTAAGCTGCGTGTTTGAATAAGCCATCCTAGTACAGAAGTGCCTCTAATTCTCCACTTCCATCACTTTTAATTAAAACATCTGAAAGATTTTCAGAGTTTGTTTTGTACTTCCCTTGGCCTCGGACATCAGCTAAGCTATTTAAAAGAAAGAGCAGACAGGGCAGCCACCCATTAACGTGCCTTCTGCCAACTGAAGCACGGAAAGCTGCTCTTTCCTACGTTGAAATTGCCCCAGGAAGAGGTGAGCACACTGGTGATGGTGGGTATCAAGTCAAAAAAAAGTTCTGTATCACCTCAGAGAACGTGCATCAGTGTTTTCAGGGCTCACTACTGCTTTCCCAAGGCTGATTTGTTGCCTCCAAAGCCTCAGTGCTTTGCTACTGAAACCACATTATCTTTGTGTTCCTCATTCAAAATCCAGCTTCTCAGTAGAGTGTTTTGAAATACTATTTTTAACCATGTGCTTCTTGACGTATTTTTCATTTCCTAATACAAAATACGAAGCTCTTCCCACACTACTGTCTTTTTCTCACACAAATAGGACAGAATAATGCTTAAAAAACAAATATCCAGCAATTTTGCATTAACACTCTGAGAAGTCCACAGGGAAGTAGCACCTACCTCAATTAGTAGATTGAGCCATGTTTTCAAACAAAGCCTAATTAAAATAAGCTCTTCTGAATCTCCAGCAAGAGCCAATTCACTAGCAAGGGGACAACTGCTTAACAGAGCCTCCTATGAAGAAATAAGTTCCCGACACAAACATCCGTGTTAACACTAACAAGACAATTTCCAAAGTCAGTGCATTTACAAGTCTAAATATAAAGCTGGAATCCCAGTTGCCATTACTTCCTCATTAGTGGCTTAACATACAGGAGTGGGGGGAGAAACCTTAATAAAGAAGAAGAATAAAAATGCTTATTACACCTAAAACATTACTACTGCATTTTTCAGGACAGCTAAATGTATCCCAGGCTGTATGTAAGTACTAAAGAGTTTTCTTCACCAACAGGATCTGGCAGAGCACCAGCAACCCAAAGGGCAACAGGAAACCACAAAGTTGATTTGGTTCAAAATTTGAGGTTTTTTCTAAAGCCTGGTTATACAACAATGCATGCTTTTTTTTTTTTTAAAAAAAAAGAAGTTATACTGTAGATAAATCGGTTTCATTTTGAAAACATTCCCATGAATCAGCTCTAACTCTAAGCTCTAACTCAAAGGTCAGGCAGGACTCACAGCAGAAGCAACGATGCTGTGGTGGGAAGCAGCCACCCGTGGATAGGCACTGGATGGAGCTAACCAGCCTGCCCTAGAGAAGGGGGGTGTGGGAGGAACTAAGCCAAAACACATTCCCTTTCTGCACTTTCCACCATTTGGATTTAACAGCTGTTTCTTTGTTTCTGTCACCTGAACTATAGAAGATGAGAGAGTCAGAGGAAAGCTGAAGCTGAGGGAGAGCTCAGGAGGCAGCTCACCTGCCCCCCATCCCCTGAGGGAGTACTTGTGGCATTCAATACTGAATCTGGCCTCTTATTAGAGTCCCTCCCAACACAGAAGTCCTGCCTTTGAGCAGTTTTATGCACTGAGGGGGCGCAGACACAGCCTGCGTGCTGGCAACAGCCACACTGCAGGCACCAGCTCCACTTCCCTGTGTTCCAACACCCCTTTTCCGCCCGAGAGGCCTCCCTGTGTCTCACAGATCCATGTTTCCATGGCTAGGAGATGAGCGTAGCAGCTCATCCATCACTGAGCACACACCAAAACCAGCAGCTTCCCAGCTCGGCCCTACCCATCTAGGCACCACTAAAGGCTCCTACCTGTACCTCATCCCTAAAATACAAACGCCCTAAAACGTGCTCAGACTCTTGATTTCCATCCATTCAAAGCCAAACTACTGCATCATGAGGCCGAGCAGAGCTCTAATGTTGCTGAGAAGGTTTTGGTTTTTCTTAAAACCACCTCCCTCAAAAAATATTCAACTCATTTCCACCTCTGTCAAGAGAAAGTGCAACGCTGCGGCTTCAATCCCACTATCGCTCTTCTCCCAGGCTATGGATGGGAGGGATGGCCCCAGCACGGAGAGCACAGCTCCTCCAGGTCCTGCCTAAGCTCTTGCCGTGGCTACACCCCACTTGGCACCCCCCTCACACCACCGTCAACCCCACAGCAAAAAACAAATAATAAAATAGCAGCAGAGATTCCAAAGGAAATAAATGGCTGCACTCACAGAGACCACGAGGTGCGGGAAAGGCAGGGACAAAGGGCACCAGCTGCCAGGTGGGGATTTCTTTCGGCAGTAGCTCCTTTTCTAGCTACAAAGCACTGGCAGAGGGAACACTGCAAGCAACTTGCTCGCTGGAACAGCACAAAAAGAGAAGCCTGGTTGTGTTTTGAGCCTGAATAGAGGCGGCAAGAAGCACAGGGAGGAGGCAACTCCTTCTCTCATGTCTGCTGGGTTAATGCAGCTCAGGTGCCTCGGTGAAGTAGCAAATCTGGAAACGAAGCCAAACTCCTGCCTTCCAGCTTCATCTGAAAGTACTCCAGAGTATTCTCCTGACACATCACACCTGGAAAAGTGCTGCTTTAGCCCCAGGCCAACAGTTTAGCCAACAAACACTGATGCTTCCAGTCCTGTGCTGAGCTACACATTGTTTGCTCCAGCACAGGAATCCGCCTACATGACGGCAGGAGAGCTTAAGGGAGAACACAGCTTTTCCTGGCCACAACAAGCAGCCAGAATAAATCATAAAAGCATCTAGGTTGGAAAAGACCTTCAAGATCATCGAGTCCAACCACTTACTCTGCTCTACCAAGTCCATCACTACACCATGTCCCCAAGGACCACATCTATATAGCCTTTAAACACATCCAGGGATGGCGATTCACCATCTCCCCAGGCAGCCTGTTCCACTGCCTGACAATCCTTCCTGCGAAAACATTTTTCCTAATGTCTAATCTAAACCTCCCCTGGTGCGGTTTGAGGCCATTCCCTCTCATTCTGTCACTAGTTAGTGGTGAGAAGAGGCCAGTGCCTACCTCTCTACAATGTCCTTTCAGGTAGTTGTAGAGAGCACTAAGGTCTCCCCTCAGCCTCCTTCGGACTAAATTGTCCCATAATCTCATAATCTAATTTGTATACGACTGTGCCCAAGATATCCCACACTCATGTTGTTCAACTCACCCTACAGATGCCCAGCACGCACCAGCAGCGAGCACGCCCCCCCCACAAACCAAACTCGGCCCCTCTCGTGACCTGAACCCAGAAAGAGAAGGCTGCCCGAATATTTCAGCAGCAGCCTACGCTGACACCATTTAGCTCATTTCATTTCCAAATGCAAGAAAGACGGGTCTCTAATATACAGACAACAAATCCCACTAGCCCGTTCCTCCATTCAATTTGCATAACGGATCACACTCCAGCATTAGCCAAATTCCACGCTGCAAGCACATTTAATAAAATCACAGCCACGACGGCTTAAACAGGGCATTAGTTAAAATTCCTGCGATGCCTGTTATCGGCAGTTACACGAGCCGGGGAAGGGCGGCCTGCCCTAATGAAACCTCACACACGCAGCCAACAGACTGCAACAAAGACGGCAAGATCACACAAACGCCCCCGCAGAAAAACAATTTAAGACCTGAAACCCCCCCTTCTACTCCCCAAAAAGCCAGCCTGGTATCATTTAAGCTCAAGCCCTACTCCACGTTACATTGCTGGAGCTGAAAGGAAAAGAGAAATGGTGGAGGAACTGTATGCTCAGCCCCACCACGGAAGCATGCTTTGCATTCTTAAGCAGCACCCTCTGAAACCAATCATCGTTACTCTCTAATTGGCTGGAAGGAACCTCCTTCAAGCCTTGACAGCCAAAAGCAGCACTCTGACTTCTGGTGACCAGAGGAGACTGTTAGTGCAACTCCTCCCGTTGATAGTTAAGGGGGAAAAAAAATCTGCATTAAAGCCTTACAATTATTTAATTGTGAGTGTTTATGATAATCAAAGCAAAAAAAAAAAAAAAAAATGCACAAGACAGAAGGAGAAGCGAATTACTTACGACCAAGGCAGGTAGAGCACAGTAATTCAGATGCACGGTGACATGAGGCAGGGCAAAGGCTGTGAGAAGAGGGGACTAAACTGAAGAGGACCCTTAAACCATCTTACTCCTAAAATATTTTGCTCTAAGGCAAAACACGCAGCACGTATTTTTAAGCATTAAGGCACTAATTCTGTAAACAATAATGCCTCCAGCACGCACACCGCACTGGAATGGATTCCTCAACTTGGCCTCATCACTTATGCATCTGATGAAACAAACACTGACAGCTTTTTTGCATTTGTAAAGGCCCCACAGCAGCTGTGGTGATCCCACCATAGAGCAATGAATTAAGCCTGAAACCCAGCTGGGTCTGCACAGAAGCCTTTTTTGCACAATACAGCAAGACTATCATTGTTAACCTAGGCATTATTGTAAAATATTCTGCATTGCATTAAGAACGGAGATAGAGGCGCCCTGGAAAATTAGCTCTAATAGGCAATTTATATCATTTAAAAATATGGATACCGCATTGATTGCTAATTGACAACAGATTTCATAGTTTCATTTACACACAACCACAGTGAATCAGGTAATTACAGAACACCACTTAAGTAGGAAACAATGCAAAATTAAGAAATAATCCACATTAAAGTTATAAAACTTACAATAAACTTCTATAAAATGAATATAAATTGCTAAAATTTGAAATAACTATTAAAATTACCCATCTTGAGATCGGAAGGAATTTGCAACAGACTCTCAGAGGAAAGAGACGAACATGTGCTTTCATCTGACATCACTCTTACAAGTTTCTTTTGAGACTAAAGCCAGCACTTTAACACATTAAATAGTAATATTTAGTCAGGTATTGATTACATTATTTTTCCACTTTACTAGTACATAAATACATGCTGAAAAAAGAGTCAGGAACAACTTGGGGAAAGTAATTTGAAAGTAATTAATTGAAAAGGAGCTTTCACAGATAGAACACACTGCTTCAGAACTGAAACTCTATTCTCCCATTTCATTTAATATCATATTTAAAAGAGGCCAGAGAAACCAAAATAAAGTTGTCTACAGAATATTCAGCTCATCTTGCTCAGTTATTAAGAACATTTCTTTAAGACTGAACCAGAAAAATATGTATTTTTCCAGGAATGCACAGAGACATGCAAAAAGCATCTGTGTAAAACACTAAGAAAAATTTAAGGTGCAATTTCACTGACACATAAAAATTTTGCAGCCTGTCCTCACAACTTGTCAATGTGAGGGAACAATTTCTCTGGGTACCACAACAGAAATATACTTTCTGATTTCAATCGGTACATAGGCAGATATTGTGTGTGGTTTGGCTTCCCCCCGTTTCTCCTTCTAGAGAATTACTCAGCTAAGTACGTTGACTTCCCGATGACTTCACACCGACTTCCAAATGGTGACTTCCCAAGTAAAGGTATCAAAAGAACAGTGGAGAGAGCACTGATGAAGCAGGAGGAGGAAAACAAAGACACAAGGAACAATTTGGAAAATAAGAAGCTGAGAGGTATGAGTACGGTTAGCAGAATAAGATGAAAAATATCTTCCATTTACCATTTTTGAAACCTGTGCGTTTCTCCACAATGCAGAACAGACCTAGCCAGAGAAACTAAAGTTTTATTAGCAGAAACCAAAATTACAGGCAGCAACAACAAAAAATAACTAATTCCTTTTATTTGTGGCATTGTCTCTGTTCCCAGGCCTTTTTTATTTTCAGCAGAAGGAACTGAGGGGAAGGGAAGGGGAAGGGAGAGACATAAGAAGGTAAAAAAGTTAAAGGGGGTAAAAAAAGGTGTGTGGGGGTTGTTATTAGGGAAAAAACGCACTTCAGACTCTGTGCCACATTTGGCTAAAACAAAGTAAGATCCAATTGGCAGCTTTTGAATATATGACTCTCCAAACACAAGCTGTCAGCTCGATTACAGTTGAAGGAAATAAACGGACAACTCTGTACGGTTCTGAAACTCTTGTGTAATGAAGTTACAGTTTCATCCTGGAAGGTGGCCAAAGAGCACAAATCAATGAGCAACCAACCCTGTATCGCTTTTATCACAACAGGAATAGTCATCCAAAGGTAGGCTGTTTATTAAGTCCAAGTAATACTGGTGTTGGTCCTTCACACCAGAAAGTCAAAATGACAGTAACAAGGAGGCTCGCTGTGCTGAGAAAATGTGGGCAGAGGCACTTTTCAGAAGTGACAATAAAGCAGCTCTTCAACCTAGGCCAGGAAGAGCCAAACACATGAATCTTCTACAGAAGGAACAGTGAGATTATTGACCTTGCCAACACAGAAGAGCTGAGAAAGTTTGCTTAGATAAGCATTAGGCAAGCCAGGCACTGGAAAATACCATGAAATGAGGCTGTACAGCATTATACTTTGCTCCAGAGAACTTTCTCATGCCGTAGCACGAACCATATATGAAATATGTGAATGTAAGAAGACAACTAAAGTTTTGCTACAGGTAACCCTGAGAGCAGACACTTGCACCTTCAAGAACCTAAAGGTCGTGTCATTGTGGAAATCGTCTCGGTTTCTCTCCAGGCACTTCCTGCACGAACAACTAAACCAATTTTAAAAATAAATAAATAAATTTTAAAAAATAAAAGCCATGCGAATGACAGCAACCTGGGAGATGCAGATTTAAGACCCTGGTTTTGACAGTTTTATATTCCCTTATCTATGACAGGATTAGGAGCCCTGATAACCAATTTGCTATAACTGAGATTTCCCTTGCTAGACGTTGTCCTAGTTTTTAAGCTGAACATAGGTCAGTCAGCCAGTCTTAGAATTATTCTTACAATCTTTTGTCTCAAATAATGCCAGCTATTCAATCTTCTTTCTTACTTGCTTAAAAATTTATAAGGTACTACTTTTTGTTTCAAAGGGTTGCCTCAAGAGATCACCTATTATTTTGTTCTTCTTAACTAGACTAGTTTATGCACAGGCTTAACATTATTCATGTGTATTGAAATTAAACTATGTATTAACTCCCTCAGATCGGTGGCAGAGCTTTGCTTTTACTGAAGAAGGGGATCTGATTACTGAGAAAGTCAGTGGATTGGAAATTTGGAAACCAGCTGGAACGATCTCAATGGCATTCTTCCACGGAGGAATGAGTTTTCAAAGCTGAAGCGCTATACTACATTGCTTCAGTCTTCTAACATGTAGGTTCCTGCTTAAAATATGGGGTCTCCTCTGGAAAAAAATACCGGGATATTTGGAGAGCACGGAATAAAGGAAGAAGCAGTCCAAAATTATGAAGGCTTTTAAAGAAAAAAGGATAACCTTTCAGCCCAGGTGTGATTTACTGTTCCATGGGAACAGAAGAATGATGATAAGTCATTTGCACAGAGGACAGTTGAGCGCAAATTTCTGAACAGCTTCAAAAGCAAGCCTGAACAGACATCTTCGAGGTCTTCTTCCAAAGACAACAGTAAGTATGCTCACACATATTCTTCTATTGTAAAAGATGAAGGAGCACTTCCCTCCTAAGCTATCATACCTGTCAGCCAAGCTGTAGCTGATCTTCTGAAGGCGTGATCACGACACAATATTGGGGGAGAAGATGAAAGTAAAAGCAGCAAAAATATTGCAGAGATGGTTAAAGACAGGAACAGTGGAAGGACCTAACCAGGAACTCTTGAGCAGGACTCCAACCACGGATGTCTACCTTGGCCACCTTTCTCATATTATACCAACCTTGGTTTCACAAGCTATGCCAGAGAGCAGGTTAGCCCTCCAGAGGCCAGCACACTCCTGCTTCCCTGACAAAGCCCCAGATGCAGCTGCAGTCGCGCTTGTGGAACAGGCCATAAAATGACAAGGCTTTGGAGCACCTCTGAAAAGACCTCATGTGAAGGAGATGGATTCTGCAGAGCTGATAGTCAGGCAGTTCCTCTGTCGGTACCACATAACTACTGGTGGCTGTGCAAGGTGACAGGGACACCAAAAGGACAGAAAGAGGAGAAGCAATGACATACCCAGAAAAAGTCTTCCAAAAAGCTAAAAAAGCTTCTGACTACTTTGCCAGGGACTCCCTGTGGTCAACTCGAGGCAGTCTGTAAGGGGAGAAAAAACCAACAGACTCATCCCTGGTAGGATCTGAGAAAAGTTAGCAGAAAAAAAAGGAAACAATAGTTTATCCCTTCACTCTCCTCCATCCAAATTAGTGAACCATCAATTTCCAAAATGCCCACAGGGAATTAATTTTACTGCATCCTTGACTGCAAGAGTAATGGGCATAAAACAACACAACAAAAAGAAAAAAATCAACAAGAATATACGAAAAGATGCTCGTGAGAAGAAAAAACATGATTACCTACATCATAAACATATCTCCTTCTTCTGCATGATACACCACCAGCTTTTAAAGGACCCAGCTAAAGTAGTATTATAATAAAATACTAAGTACAATATGATGAAATTATATTTCCCAGAACTTTTAAAGAGACCATACTTTTCGTAACGGATTTATGCTGAATTCCTGCTCTCTAAAGCAACAAGGCCTAGAAATCATCCTACCTGCTCTGCCATCCAGCCTGGAAGAAATCTGACCACCTTTAGCTATTTTGGAAGGTGACATTCAAATGGAGACTGCAGAGATCCTTTCAATACTGGAAGCTTTGCGCTGGTTTTTACGACTGGTCAGTTGTGTCACATAATGCTGCTCTTGACTGAAAGAGCATGAATATTAATGTCTTACAAATAAAAGCCTTTAATGTATGTGAATTATGAAATTAGCTTTTCCTGACTGCTCACATCAGCAGGATTCAATTTCTCAAAAGTCCATAAAAGGACTGTAAGAAAGGATGAGCAGGGCCACGTTCTCCTTTTCCTCCACCGTATTTGCACATTAACAGTTGGCTGAGCCTTGCATAACATAAGTTACACAGCCAGTATTTTCTATAACCAGCCCTCAAATTCTGCACGCAGGCTTGACAGGCAAATAGCAACAGTGCAATCCGTCCCTCTCCAAAATACTTTCTATGAAGCTGCCCCCAGAGTGAACTGCAAGAACCTTTCCCCATCTTCCCCTGTGGCCTTCAGGAAAAGAAAATCACACTGCAACAACAGCTCTTTTTGCTTTTTTTTCGCAAAGAGATGGCAGCAGCTTTGTAACAGCTAATTTCCTCAGATGGGAACGATGAGGATACAGAAAACAAATGAGAGAAATACACAGAAATGAGGGAAAGAGAAAAGCATGGGACTGGAAGACAAGAGAGCGAGGCGTGGGGAACGGTAAAATATGCCAGTACTATGCACACATGCATAGAGGAGATTAAGGGGAAAAAAAAGAATAGTTATTACATTTAAATAAAATATTAAGAGAAGATGCTGGAAAAGCAAAAATAAACTGTTCCAGAAGGTCAAGACTACATCTAGTAAAGCCATTTAAACCATGAAATGGCCATCACCCTCTTAGAAAATGAGCATTCCAGCCTGCAAATACTTGCACACACTCTCACACAGGAATGGCAAAATCTTGAGCCCTGAAAAGCACTTCGGCATGTGCTTAACTCACAAGCTCCAAGCACTTCAAGCGACATCAGTAAGAGTGTTCAGACATTTGAGACAGGCACGCGCTCCAGCACCTTGCTGGATCCAAACTGGGGATTCAGTTCCACATGTCTTTTTAATCCACAGCAAAACCAAAGAGGTCCCTGTGTCCCACAGCTCCCCTAAGTGTGCCACTAGAAGGTCTTTGCAGGCTTGCACTGAAACCAGACCATTAAAAGATGAGAAGGTGGGGGAAGAAAGAAGAGCAGAGCGTTGGCATAACTACTTTTCAAGCCTGGTAATTTCAGTGACTCCATTTCTACGCAGCTCTTTAGTGCTACTGCTGTGGCCATAGCACTACACCATGAAGGAAAGATCAGCAGGGTCACCACTGCTGGCTTCAATGGTGAGAAAAAGGCATGTGATGTCACATCCTCATGTTCCCGTAATTAAAGGAAACCTTGTTTTTTTGCAGCTTCTCGGTTTGACATGGTTTGGCCTTCTCACACTCACTACTTGGGAACCTGGGGCAAAAATATATCAGCATTTCAGTTCACGTGGACATTCAATAGGCACGAGTGGCTTTTACAGGACAAGCCACCTGAACTTATTTGTCAGGAGGACAAGATATAGCAAATAAAGCCATGGGAAATTTCTGGAGGAATTCCCTTCTGTAAGCAGGTCCTTGTTGTAGAATGTAGAACAGTAACTTGGTTTCACTTTCACAGTGGAGGTTTGGTGTATGTGGTTGTTGAATTAAAAAGAATACTACTTCTACCACATTCAGCAGTGGAACTCAGCTTCCAGCAGCACACTTATCTTGATTTTATTTTCTTCCCCTTTTTTCTTCTCCGAAGTTTAAAATTGCTCAAATTCTACCTAAGCAAGCATAACATGTCACAAGACTAGAACATTTTTAATCCTCTTCTAACGTATTTTAGCACTTTGGAAATTATTATGGCACTTCCACGGCCACAGGCACAAGCACCTCCAGCTTCATTTTCACCTACGTGGCCTAACTTGATTTCAACCTTATTTAACATTCACCGTGCTTTCAGCAGAAGGACAGTACAGCAAAATCCATGCCCAAACAATCCTTAGAACAGACAAGGACAGCTAATTTTGTTTCCTAGGAAATAAAATACATGTATCTTGACTCCTATTTAGTCATAATTTCACAGCCCATTGAAGCTCACACTATTGCTAACAGAAGCAATCTTACCCCTCTCTTGCCACTTCATTTTGTGTCTCTGTCACACTCTTCCCAGAACAAGTACTGTTACCACTACATGACAAACCACAATATTAAATGAATCCACAATAAAAATCAACCATGTTCTGCCAGTTCAGTTTCAAACTGGAAAGTCCCCAGTCTGTGCTGGGAGTTACCACCTGGTACATACGTTGACCTGCAGAAGGGAGGGGAACAGGCAGCCAGAGGAAGACTAAACCACTTCTTTCAACACAGCACGGGCTTAAAGAGATTGTAAAAACATGGCATTAGGCAGCTTAGTGGTCTCCACATTCACAATGTGATGGCAAAATGCAAAAGCTGCACACAGGACATTTCCACCACAGATAGGAAGAAGGGGACAGAATTGGCCAGGACAGCTTCTCTTGACAGCTACGACTTATTTTTGTAGGTTTTATTGGTTCAGAGCATCACAGACTTGCAAGAAAATAAAAATAAAACAACAGACCAAAAAGCCAGCTTCAAAATTATTTGCCATTAGGACAACCATTAGTTCTTCCAAGTTATAAATAATTCACAAGTTACAGCTACTGTAACACGCTGTAACTCCAGCTTTTAAGTAACACGAAGTCTCTTGTCTTACAAAGTGGTATTACTGTGTCACCATTATATGTCGAATAACTAGAACAACAAAAAAAAAAATTAACATTGGTAAAAGCTTTTAAAACTTAAAGGCCTCCGTAGCAGAAAGACTACCTTCTTCTTAGAATCTTACTTGGGTGTAGTACAGCTTTAAATAAATTATTAGAGGAAATACTATTCCAACACATTAGCTTCTGAAAGGGATGTTCCCTGGTCTCAGAAAGCCAATATGCACGATGGCAACAGGCGATGAGAATTTTCATCATCATCACCGCTCTTTGAGAGGGGGAGGAAAGTGACTATCAATCGGAAAACAACATCTTGGGTGTCCATCTCTGTCATCCTTCTGTGAAAAACACTCACACTAAGGCCAGTCATTTGGAACACCACCCAAAAAAGGAAAAACACCAGCTTAGTTATCAGTCAGCTTTACAGAGAATAACAGAAAATCTTCTTTTTGCTTAGCTTTGAGTTTTGTAAACTCAAAAGTCTTGGACCAAGCATTGTAGGGCTGAAACCAAAACAGAAGCAGTTCTATTTTTTTTTCAGCTCGAGTGAAGAAGTTAATTGATCTGGCATACATGCAGGGTTGGAAATTTGTATTATGGGGTTTTTAGCATGCACGCTGCAGCTGAGAGATTTGGCTTACAACTTTGATGTACCAAAAAGAACTCTGTGGGACAAACTGGCTGAAAGTAATATCCATGAAATAAAAAAAAGCGAGAAAGAACGAACAATATCCCTTCTCTAAATCACCCTTAGTCTGCTTAACAGGCACCTTATAAAAAGGAAAAAACTATAAACATATGGTGGTAGCTCACAGCAACTTAAAAGCCTAAACGCAATTTTTAGGCTATGGATTTCCTGGGCATAAAGAGTTTTAGAAGAGTACAGAAAATGATACGCTAAATATAACAACTAATAAAAATAATGATAAGCATCTCAAAGAGTGAGACAACGGACAGGCTCTTGACCAAGACTCATGGTTTCTGTACACTTTATTAGCAGCAACTTCAAAAAATATCTGTACACTGCAATTCACTTGACTCATATGCTTTACATCAGCAGGTTTCTCTTTGTATTTCCTAAAAATGCAGGCTATCCCCAAAGGTAGCTAGAAAAAAATGTTATTAGCTGTTTAAACAGAGTTGTCAGGGCCCAGGGGAAACTGAATTCCTGTCACTGAGGAGTCTCAAAAGCTTCCTCTCTTGGTTGAACTCCCCAAAACGCAGCCGTGACTAGTGCCAGACTAAAGTTTACCCAAAGCAGCAGCAGATTTTTTTTCACCGGAACAAAATAAAGCCCAATCCTCAAAGAGAAAAGGAAGCCCTTCTCCTAACAAACAAATGTGGGAAAGGGCAGAGAAGACCATCCTGTTCTTGTGGGCAGTGGAGGAAAAAAACATCATGTCAAAACATCAGTACACGACATTGTCCAGAAATATCGGGGACCGTGTATTTCTACCCACTGACATAAACTCATTTTAGAAAGAGGCACAGAGCTCATTTCCATATGCACGTAGTCTAAAGAGCCCGTAATTTCTAAAAATTCACTCCCATCCTCCTTAATTTAAAGCACGCAGCACTTCAACGCTGATCTGCAAGCAAAGCTAAAAATGAATTGCCTGCAATATATAGTTATCCTCACTTGGCTCAGACAGCAGAGTATCAAAGTGCAAAACTAAGATTAGTAGATTATGTCAGAACGAGCTCCCATGGTTTATTTTTGAACTTTATAAACACTGTTAGCCAGTCATCATAGCAGGCGTGTGCCAAAACTCGCTAATCTCCTGCAACCATCACGTCATCCAAAAGATGTCAGACCAGCAAGGCAAGCTCCGAGAGCTGAAAGCAGAGTGCGGTGGCAAATACCACAGGCCCTTCCAGAGCACGGCAGCAGGCCATGGTTTCTCGGCTTGATTTTTATTTGCATTTCTTCTAGTCTTTAGGAAGTAAAATAATATAGTAACACAGACCCAAAGCTGCCTTTTTGCAGAGCACATCAAGGGAAGAACTTGACAAAAAACACCACAAGAATCCAGGTGGGATAGACCAAGTAGATTACACATTATAGTAGAGAAACATCGAGCAAGGATTCAGTCATGCCCCTCAGGTGATGCAATTAGAAACACTTCTGGGGCCATCCTCACATTTTTGCTAAACCAATTTTAGCAGTATCAAAATGTCTGCCTGTAACTGTAGTGACCCTACAGGTACTAAACCAAATCTGACCAGAAACTACTCTTGCTCCACAGGCCTGACCTAGGTGCACAAAGCGCACAGAGACCTTAGTATAGGTTTCTCATTTTGTTTTCAATGCATTTTATTTTTTTTTATTACACAATCCCATTTTTATGCCTGATTAAAGGAGGTTTTGTTCCCCCAGATAAAAATCCAGGATATCGTTTATGACGTGCCAGTCTGGGATGAGATGTTTGAGGCAGAAAAGCAGCAGCAGTTTCAGACGCCGCTCTTCCCTACGTGAACCAGCGGCACAACAATTTCCACCTACACCTTTTTTCCTTGCTTCCGTGCTCAGCCAAGTTGGCCACTCCAAGCAGTTTTCTGCAGCAGCATATATTAAGCTGATAAAGGCTGCACGGGAGCAGAGGGGATACGCTCGCACCATCCGTCTGCCCGCAGAGTGGATCTCTACCAGAACACCTCGAGACGCAGCATTCGGCGTGGCCACCGCTCTCGGCTTCGGCACCGATCCCGACCACGCCGGCAGGGCGAGCTGAACAGCAGCGGCTGGTTTCCAGCTTTGGACCCCTCATCTGCGTAAGGAAGCGGCAGACAAAAAAGAGAGCACAGGTGGAGGGGAAGAGAGCTAGCATATTTTCCAACAAGCCCTCGCTGCTATAATTAAAGGGTTTATTCCATTCCCACAGCCCACCGCTGGAAATACCAGGCCTCTGCTGAAGTACCGAAGGAACAACATCAGAACAGGATGTCATTACACCAGGGAAAGTGAGAAACCCGAGCAAGTGAAACGGCAAACGGTTTTAAACCTTCTACCTACTGATTCATTGAGAAAAACGAAAACGTTTTGGTGACTGACTGAAATAAACCCACTCCTAACAAATGAAAACCAAGAGTTCCCAAATAAAACCTGCCCTTTAAAAACCAAAAAGGATCACATCCAATATTCCCTGTAGTAATGAGCCAGCAAAACAACCAACCCATCAAAGATCTAAGTGCACACCAAACACATTTTGGCAAGCACATTATTTCCTGTATCTGAATTTCAGGCCAAGTACTCCTCACATACTAGACCTGAATTTTACAAGCCATTTGCAGCTTTTAAGTTTCCTAGTGGCTTCCTACCACTTAAAAATGCTTTAAATAAAAAAGTAGTAGCAAGCACGAAATGTATAAGCGGGCCAAACCCCACCATTCACTCGGGACATTAAACTCCAGGTATGTTTCACCCTTTCCTCTAAAGTCATAGCAACAGGTTATGGGGCTTTGTATCGCAGGTGAAAGAGCTAGATGATAAAAACTGTCAAGTGAAGTTTTGGCCCATAACACTGGGACATTTAGGGCCATCAGGAAACATTTAAGCGAAGCTCAGGTTTGGCAACACTGAAATTTGCATTATTAGACTTGAAAGTTAATGTCCCATTAATCTTACACAGAGGCAGGCAAATCCATCAGCACTATTGTTTTCAGACTGTCTGCCCACTAAGGCAAACAATGCATCATTTACACTTGGTTTACATTTATAGTTGGGAAGAAAGCCATGCAAAGGACTAGGGGGAAAAAAAACCCAGAATGTTTTAAATGTAAATTTGAATTTCACAGCGATGCACGTATTCCTCCGCAAATTCCACATCTGCTAAATCACGGGAAAGCTGGCTGTTTGCAATAAAAAATAATAAACGTGTCTCTGCTTTTCCTTTCCCTACTCTAAAAATGCCTTTAAGCCTCCTTTTCACTTAAGTGCTGCAAACTGGAAACTTTAGAAATGAAAGCAGCTGGTGTTTCCCTTCCCTCCTCAAGTTCAAGTTGATTAAATTCAGTCACTATAAAATAAAAACGGCCAAAAAAAAAAATCCAGCCAAATCAACCTCAGAAAGCATTTCCCTCTTCCTCAAAAACTTTCAGCTATGTTCAAACCAGGAAATATCAGTAATGTGTGTAAACAAAGTATAAATTTTAAACCTGGAGTTTTTTTCAAACTAGGAGATTTAAAAATTGACCTACTTTATGTAATACTCCCACAGCTGAGTCATCACAGTATCAACTGGTCTCTATCAGCTGCAGGGTATGATCATCACTCAAAAGCAAACCAAGTATCCACACTGAAATGCCTCTTTTATTTTATGATTATATTAAAAATATACTGTTAATCTAAGCAGTCCAGACCATAACTGGGGAGGGAGAAAATCCTGAAGTAAGTTTGCACTGCGTAAAGTAGTCCCTGTACAGCAGATGCTGTGCCTCATAGCAAGAGCCTCTAAGCTACAGGACAGGACACTGGACGAGGCTGCAGAAATACAGATTAGTTCCATCTCTGCCACCGTTACAGTGGGTAGCTTCAGGCAAGTAATTCTGACTTCTTTCTGTTTCATCAAACAATAAAAATGGAGGGAATGCTACTGCCTTCCCGAATCAGCTGACATTTATACCACACTTTAGCATATGCACAGCATTAGCTGTTACTATACATCTACAGAAAAGGAAGGGGTAATATATTTTTAATAGTGGCTTAGTAGGCCTCATAAGAGAAGGTGAAAGCGCTTAATGAACATTAGAAACTCTTCACAGGGGCTTTGATTCATTATAATTCACTTTGGACACATCTCACAGACTCGTGGCTCACAGTTCATCAGAGCGAGCAGGAGTCCATTAGTACCTCAGGGCAAAGCATTTGTTGATAGTAAAAAGTAAATACTCCTTTAAAGGAAAAGTATTTTAATTACTAATTTCTAGTTATGTGCCATCCTATAGCCACTAACAACATAATGTCGCAGTCTCTAGAGTCCATGAGTCCAAACTTGGATCTCAAGTGCAGCTGAAGTTATACATACAGAAAAAAAAAAAAAGAGAAGAATAACGTTCGAATTACTACTGCAAGCCTGAAAACCACCCAGCACCAGAAAACTCTGGAAGGTTATTTGAAACAAGATGCAATGCCCACTGAATACTACCTCTGCTGCCACTGGCATGTTTCTTGTAGGAAGCGGTCAAACTTAAAGCAGGCTGTCAGTTGTGGGGCTGGGAGGGGGAAATGAGGAAACTCCTGCAGAAAAAAAAAGCAAAAAAAAGCAGGGCAGAAAGGTCAGGCTGTAACCCTGGGGTGCAGAGGGCCAGACTCCTGCACACAAATGTCCCTTACTCAGGAGGAGGTGATGCTGCTTGGTCACCGTCCACCCCAAAACTCCCTGAGCTCGCTTCAAGCACGCCGAAGGAGAGAGTATTGCTTCCCAGACTGCAGGACTCACAGAATTGCCCTTGGATATCTGCAGCACGCTAATCCTGGCCAGGCCTTGCTGGCCCTGCTGTCTGAGGGGTTTACCAGGCCGCCCGTAGGTGAAGCGTGTCACCTCATGGCAGACTACAGCACTTTTACTTCTGCAAGGACAAGGAAACAAATCACACGAGGCAACAGTAGTGACATTACTCCTTAATTATATTTTGCCATCTGCTACTGTGGCAGAACCGTGCGGGTATTTTAAGACAGCAATCCAGGTCTGATATTCTAAGACCTAAGCCAGCAAGAACAGCAGATTTGCTATTCAGCATCATAAAAAGGGGCAGAAAAATGCACCTGTGAAATTACGCTTAAGACTTCAAAGCTTTTCATTTAAGAAGTATTAATTCCAAGCGCATACTGAATGCAGTCTGGCTTCTCGGCTGATGCTTTACAAAGCTGTCAGTTTTCTGAGGCTTGAGCCAAAAGGCAATATTTGATATGTAAAGATGTTTGAGGAGGAGGAGGGTAAAGTGAAAAGAAAGATTTGTATGAGTCAGCCACAGTTCTTTTTAAAATTAAGTGATAGCGTTTTTAAAGCTCAGGGGGGAAAAAAAAAAAAAAAGATGCATACACGGATTTCCTCGTTCCTGGGTTAAGAGTCACAAAAGATAAGGCTCTAAAAGTTTAAGAGAACTTTTAATTGCGACCACTGACAGAGTAGGGGAGCCAAGCCCCGCGACGGCAGCCCGCAACACGCAGTCTTTACTCCATTGTTCTCACCACCTTTTTGTTTTCAGAATTCATTTCGCAAATGCCGAAAAGCAGCAGCCTCAACAGCCTCTGCTCCTGACACGACGACCCGCAGCGGTGCGAGGAGCGGGCCCACCGGAGCAGCATTCAGTGCCTGCGCAGCTGGGGACAGTCGACCGGACCCTTCGCTCCCCACGGCGGGACACCTCCCCTGGCGCAGCCCTCACCTCAGGGCTGGGAGCCCCAGGGGCCCCGCGGCCGGGCAGCAGAGCCCGACACTCGGCGGGCCACGGTTCCG